>CM050169.1:13722768-14322768 GCA_027410445.1 Discoglossus pictus | reverse complement strand
CAGCTCCCAGCACCCATGCATTGTGTCCATGAGCACTGCACACTCTCACATACACATACAGACACACGTACACACTCTGTACAGCTCCCAGCGCCCATGCATTGTGTCCATGAGCACTGCACACTCTCACATACACATACATACACATGTACACACTCTGTACAGCTCCCAGCACCCATGCATTGTGTCCATGAGCACTGCACACTCTCACATACACATACAGACACATATACACACTCTGTGCAGCTCCCAGCACCCATGCATTGTGTCCATGAGCACTGCACACTCTCACATACACATACAGACACATGTACACACTCTGTACAGCTCCCAGCACACAAGCATTGTGTCCATGAGCACTGCACACTCTCACATACACATACAGACACATGTACACACTCTGTACAGCTCCCAGCACCCATGCATTGTGTCCATGAGCACTGCACACTCTCACATACACATACAGACACACATACACACTCTGTACAGCTCCCACCACCCATGCATTATGTCCATGAGCACTGCACACTCTCACATACACATACATACACATGTACACACTCTGTACAGCTCCCAGCACCCATGCATTGCGTCCATGAGCACTGCACACTCTCACATACACATACATACACACGTACACACTCTGTACAGCTCCCAGCACCCATCATTGTGTCCATGAGCACTGCACACTCTCACATACACATACAGACACATGTACACACTCTGTACAGCTCCCAGCACCCATGCATTGTGTCCATGAGCATTGCACACTCTCACATACACATACAGACACACATACACACTCTGTACAGCTCCCAGCACACAAGCATTGTGTCCATGAGCACTGCACACTCTCACATACACATACAGACACATGTACACACTCTGTACAGCTCCCAGCACCCATGCATTGTGTCCATGAGCACTGCACACTCTCACATACACATACATACACATGTACACACTCTGTACAGCTCCCAGCACCCATGCATTGTGTCCATGAGCACTGCACACTCTCACATACACATACATACACATGTACACACTCTGTACAGCTCCCAGCACCCATCATTGTGTCCATGAGCACTGCACACTCTTACATACACATACATACACATGTACACACTCTGTGTAGCTCCCAGCACCCATGCATTGTGTCCATGAGCACTGCACACTCTCACATACACATACAGACACACGTACACACTCTGTACAGCTCCCAGCACCCATGCATTATGTCCATGAGCACTGCACACTCTCACATACACATACAGACACACGTACACAATCTGTACAGCTCCCAGCGCCCATGCATTGTGTCCATGAGCACTGCACACTCTCACATACACATACAGACACACATACACACTCTGTACAGCTCCCAGCACCCATGCATTGTGTCCATGAGCACTGCACACTCTTACATACACATACAGACACATGTACACACTCTGTACAGCTCCCAGCACCCATGCATTGTGTCCATGAGCACTGCACACTCTCACATACACATACATACACATGTACACACTCTGTGTAGCTCCCAGTACCCATGCATTGTGTCCATGAGCACTGCACACTCTCACATACACATACAGACACACATACACACTCTGTACAGCTCCCAGCACCCATGCATTGTGTCCATGAGCACTGCACACTCTTACATACACATACAGACACATGTACACACTCTGTACAGCTCCCAGCACCCATGCATTGTGTCCATGAGCACTGCACACTCTCACATACACATACAGACACACATACACACTCTGTACAGCTCCCAGCACCCATCATTGTGTCCATGAGCACTGCACACTCTTACATACACATACAGACACACGTACACACTCTGTACAGCTCCCAGCACCCATGCATTGTGTCCATGAGCACTGCACACTCTCACATACACATACAGACACACGTACACACTCTGTACAGCTCCCAGCGCCCATGCATTGTGTCCATGAGCACTGCACACTCTCACATACACATACAGACACATGTACACACTCTGTACAGCTCCCAGCACCCATGCATTGTGTCCATGAGCACTGCACACTCTCACATACACATACAGACACATGTACACACTCTGTACAGCTCCCAGCACCCATGCATTGTGTCCATGAGCACTGCACACTCTCACATACACATACAGACACACGTACACACTCTGTACAGCTCCCAGCACCCATGCATTGTGTCCATGAGCACTGCACACTCTCACATACACATACATACACATGTACACACTCTGTACAGCTCCCAGCACCCATGCATTGTGTCCATGAGCACTGCACACTCTCACATACACATACAGACACATGTACACACTCTGTACAGCTCCCAGCACCATGCATTGTGTCCATGAGCATTGCACACTCTCACATACACATACAGACACATGTACACACTCTGTACAGCTCCCAGCACCCATGCATTATGTCCATGAGCACTGCACACTCTCACATACACATACAGACACACATACACACTCTGTACAGCTCCCAGCACCCATCATTGTGTCCATGAGCACTGCACACTCTTACATACCATACAGACACACGTACACACTCTGTACAGCTCCCAGCACCCATGCATTGTGTCCATGAGCACTGCACACTCTCACATACACATACAGACACACGTACACACTCTGTACAGCTCCACGCCCATGCATTGTGTCCATGAGCACTGCACACTCTCACATACACATACATACACATGTACACACTCTGTACAGCTCCCAGCACCCATGCATTGTGTCCATGAGCACTGCACACTCTCACATACACATACAGACACATGTACACACTCTGTACAGCTCCCAGCACCCATGCATTGTGTCCATGAGCACTGCACACTCTCACATACACATACAGACACACGTACACACTCTGTACAGCTCCCAGCACCCATGCATTGTGTCCATGAGCACTGCACACTCTCACATACACATACATACACATGTACACACTCTGTACAGCTCCCAGCACCATGCAATTGTGTCCATGAGCACTGCACACTCTCACATACACATACAGACACATGTACACACTCTGTACAGCTCCCAGCACCATGCATTGTGTCCATGAGCATTGCACACTCTCACATACACATACAGACACATGTACACACTCTGTACAGCTCCCAGCACCCATGCATTATGTCCATGAGCACTGCACACTCTCACGTATGAACTGTGTGCTGTCCAGTACCCCATGCACCCCACACTCTGCACTCCATACCAGCTGCAGGGTTGGGCGGCAGTGCCTGTGTGTGCACTAATAAATCACGCTGTCTCCGTCAGACTCCCGGATCTCTCCAGTTCTTCTTCCCTCTGGCTTTGCTGGCACGCGCCGTGCTGACAGGCCAACATTAATAAAGGAGACGGCAGCTCTTTTGCACATGAATATATTAAACCAGGAGCTGGAAGTAGAGGAGATGGGATATAAGATGTAGAGGAGCCTCAGCACAAAAGTCTATTCAACTCTGCAGCGACGTTTAATTATTTGTAAGATAAGCGACGCTGGCAGCAATTAACCCTGCGCGTTTGAAACCTCAACAAGCATCTGTACACCGCATATTGTTATTTGCTTCTGTCTGCTGCTCTTATTGGAGTCTCTGTGTCTTGAGCAGAACAATAAGAATACAGGCCTGGAAGAAACACAAAGGAAACAAATTATATATATATATATATATATATATATATATAAAAAAGCGAAATGAGCAGCAGGCAGGCAATATGGGCACAGTCGTCTATGTGCATATAGGACACCATATCTTTGTGTTGACGTGTAATGAAATGGTGGTCTGTACTCTTGAGGTTTGAGTTGTCTATTCTCTGAGTGGACTCTATTTGATGGTCTTCTCTCTGTTTGGCACCCTACAATTTCTTGAAAAGAAAAGGACAACGTATATTTGAGTACTGACTCTTGTCAGATGCCGGAGAGGGCAAAGTATGAGTTAAATAACTCTCAAAGTAATTACTCAAGTATGAAAGGACTACATTTTATCAAATAACTGTACAATTAAAAAAAAAAATCGAGCCTCCATAAAAGCAATAGGCGAAACGTGTGTCAGGTAGCCGAGTGGTGATTGCCGCAATAGGCCGACATCACACGCGACGGAGTGTTAGGCCGTGCCCCTCTTGGTGCCTCGCTTATCATGCAACCTATTACCTCACTTTACACAGAAATGTAAGACTTTGTTCAAGATTTATATCTACTATTACACTATCTTAGTGGCACTTGTGATTTGACCTGCCGCTTTTCCAGATACTTTACAGATTTTTCCCTGAGGTGGTTGTGTTTGTCAAAGAGTTGACTTTTAACACCAGAGATGGAGCTACTGCTGGTGCAGCAGGTGCAAAGATAAGAAGATAGCGGCCCTCAGGTACCAGGATTAAAGAGCGTGTCTTACTTTATTACGGGAAAGGAGCATATATATGGTTGATCACACCACCTAAATATTTTTACATATATTTCGGGATGTTTTAGTGACCCCTGCTGGACCCTGGAGACATACATGATAGTTTGGTTGAAGTTAAGCTATGACTTAAGGCCACACCCAGAGGGAGGGGCTTCAGACTACCAGTGTCTCATGATGCTCAGACGCATCATGGACCTGTGCTTGCAGTAGAGCAGCATGAGATACGGGAAGTGTGAAGCATCTCCCTGCAGGACGACCTTAGGTGACAGCTGGCAGCTATCATGATAAATAACATGAAGAAACTGGAAGGCTTCAGAAATAGAGTATATCGCTATACTTTTACATTTAAATATTTTAATTTGTATTGATGAAGATAAATGAACTAAGTCACTAATTTATGTAAAACAAATGGCTAAAAGATCCCCTTTAATGATAGTATGGGCATTAGTAGCACAGACTTGCTGGAGCAGATATTTAGTATGGTAAGATTTGTACTTTAATCTGAGATATTGGCACATAGTGTGATCTGAAATGGTTGGAGATTATTATTATGTCTCCGTGCTGTATAATTTAGTAAGTAACAGTCAGAATGTATTATCATTGCTGCCAGCCATGGAAAGTCTTCTATAGCTCAGGTGCCCCCTGGTGGAGGTGACGGGGGCTGCAGCGTCCCTGTTATAATGATTATCACATATAATAGTTGTCAAACTGCGAGACGTCATCACGCTTTGCGTGGTGCGTACGAGTTAGGCGCTCATCACTGCAAGCCTCGCGAAGCAAGCCATTAACACGTAGCATGTTAAGGCACTACAACTATCACCACAAACACGATGAAGCAATGAAACACGCGGGACTTAGCCACAAAACACTTCCTAAATGCGGGATCGCCTTGGCCTGCAAGCGGTTGACAAACGCAGGACTTCGGAAAAAAAAATTAAGGAGACGCGGGACTAGCGACTTGCCCAGCAAAAAATTACGGCAAAAAGATTGTAAGGCAGGTAATGCTGTTTGGTTCATTTTGTTAGTGGTCCGAGATCCTTTGGCGCTCATTGCGTGCCTCGCACTGAGCGCCTTTGGTGCTCATCAAATGCCTCGCAATGTGCGCCTTCGGCGCTCATTGCGAGGCTGTTGGTTGTTGTATTTTTTTTCTGATAGGCGCTTTTGTTGTTATTGTTTGGTTGGCGTTTTTTGCGCTTATTGCAAGGCTTTGTGTGCTATGAGCAGCGTTGGCGCTCGTTGTGAGTGGCGCAGTGAATGGCTTTTATGTTTATTGTGAGATTATTTTTTTTTGGTGTATATGTATTTTTGTATGGTAATGAAATAAGTAATAAATGAATATACTTTACCTATTTGTAAGTAATACATGCAGGAAGCATTGTGCTGAAGAGCTGACAATCTGTTTTGATGTTCCTGCAGCATACAATGTCGGTTTGCACTGTTGTGGAGCTGACGTGTAAGTGTCAGCAATGTGTGCAGTGTGTAGTGTAAATAGGCTGCGTGCGCGAGGGGAAGCCGTTAGGGAGCTGTGTAGTTACGCATTGTGTAAGTTAGTGTTGTTAATGGCGGCGAATGTGTATGTGGTATGCGGGTGTGGATGATTTAGCGTCCTTGCTAAAAGTGGGTTTGGTGTTAACTTTTGTCGCCATAGCCCTTGACTTTTATCGTAGGTGTTTGGTAGTGTTTTGCATGGTTAGGGTTTTCATGTGTTTGCGGGTCGGGCGTTAAAGTCGTATTTTTGCGAGCTCGTAATGTTTTTTTTTTCTAAGTCCTGCGTCTCGTATTTGTGGATGCTAAGCCCGTAACGTGTGAGCCTCCACCTCCGCAAAAAGTATATGTGACTATTATTATTTATCCAACTCTTCTTCTTTTTAACTTCTCTCCCATCACTATAATAGTTTTCATTGCGTGGCAGCTTCTCTTTAGTGGACGCCGGAGGGTGACATCTTCCAGAATATTTCAGCCTATCGAGGCTACGAGATTCAGGTGTAGGAGACAACATTTGAATCAGTTTATAAAGCAATCGGCCCTGTCCATGTGTATAAATGCTCATCATCTCACACAATATATCATCACCGGTCCTTGCACTTACCTCATTGGAGGGCTCTGTAATTAAGATATTTTGTGCAGCTGGGTACGGAGAACAAGTACAAAGCAGGACAGCTGATCAATAGAGGGATTGTGTGAGGATCGGGGAGGCTGTGATCAAAGGAAGGCAGGAGAACAAAATATTCATTAGTACAGAAAAGCATCTCCAGAGACCTCCAACATCTCTGCTTATCTCACCTCCTGCAACATCTCTGTGCATCACACACCATGCAGCGTCTCTGTGCATCACACACCATGCAGCGTCTCTGTGCATCACACACCATGCAGCGTCTCTGTGCATCACACACCATGCAGCGTCTCTGTGCATCACACACCATGCAGCGTCTCTGTGCATCACACACCATGCAGCGTCTCTGTGCCTCACACACCATGCAGCGTCTCTGTGCATCACACACCATGCAGCGTCTCTGTGCATCACACACCATGCAGCGTCTCTGTGCATCACACACCATGCAGCGTCTCTGTGCCTCACACACCATGCAGCGTCTCTGTGCATCACACACCATGCAGCGTCTCTGTGCATCACACACCATGCAGCGTCTCTGCGCATCACACACCATGCAGCGTCTCTGTGCCTCACACACCATGCAGCGTCTCTGTGCATCACACACCATGCAGCGTCTCTGTGCATCACACACCATGCAGCGTCTCTGTGCATCACACACCATGCAGCGTCTCTGTGCATCACACACCATGCAGCGTCTCTGTGCCTCACACACCATGCAGCGTCTCTGTGCATCACACACCATGCAGCGTCTCTGTGCATCACACACCATGCAGCGTCTCTGTGCATCACACACCGTGCAGCGTCTCTGTGCATCACACACCATGCAGCGTCTCTGTGCATCACACACCATGCAGCGTCTCTGTGCATCACACACCATGCAGCGTCTCTGTGCGTCACACACCATGCAGCGTCTCTGTGCATCACACACCATGCAGCGTCTCTGTGCATCACACACCATGCAGCGTCTCTGTGCATCACACACCATGCAGCGTCTCTGTGCATCACACACCGTGCAGCGTCTCTGTGCATTACATACCATGCAGCGTCTCTGTGCATTACATACCATGCAGCGTCTCTGTGCATCACACAACATGCAGCGTCTCTGTGCATCACACACCATGCAGCGTCTCTGTGCATTACATACCATGCAGCGTCTCTGTGCATCACACACCATGCAGCGTCTGTGCATCACACACCATGCAGCGTCTCTCTGCATCACACACCATGCAGCGCCTCTGTGCATCACACACCATGCAGCGTCTCTGTGCATCACACACCATGCAGCGTCTCTAGCATCACACACCATGCAGCGCCTCTCTGCATCACACACCATGCAGCGTCTCTCTGCATCACACACCATGCAGCGTCTGTGCATCACACACCATGCAGCGTCTCTCTGCATCACACACCATGCAGCGTCTCTGTGCCTCACACACCATGCAGCGTCTCTCTGCATCACACACCATGCAGCGTCTCTGTGCATCACACACCATGCAGCGTCTCTGTGCATCACACACCATGCAGCGTCTCTGTGCATCACACACCATGCAGCGTCTCTGTGCCTCACACACCATGCAGCGTCTCTCTGCATCACACACCATGCAGCGTCTCTGTGCATCACACACCATGCAGCGTCTCTGTGCATCACACACCATGCAGCGTCTCTGTGCATCACACACCATGCAGCGTCTGTGCATCACACGCCATGCAGCGTCTCTCTGCATCACACACCATGCAGCCTCTCTGTGCATCACACACCATGCAGCGTCTCTGTGCATCACACACCATGCAGCGTCTCTGTGCATCACATGTCCTACTTTACAGTAGGTACATTGCAAGATGTGCGTGCCTCTGAAGCTCATCCCATCATTTGCTTTAAAGAGATCGCTTTCTTTCAGTGATGACAGGACTCCACATGAGAATTTACATTTTTGTTGGACTTAATTGGTATTTAACACTCTAATCTGTTAATTATTAGTCCCAGGGAACACTCTTACAGAGATAATTCCAGCCTGTGAACTCTTTGATGTGTTAACACCAAACAAAACCCACTGTCTTTAAGAGGTTCCAATTCACACTTTTTTCTAAATCTATGTATATATATATAATGGAATGTTCAAGAGAACCTTAATACTTTAATTAAATATATATATACGGTATATATTGATAATTACTAAATTACTAGATTACTGGACATCCACTCTCCAAATCATAGATTATTATTGACTAAATTAATATATAAATAATAGTTTTATTTATATATATATATATATATATATATATATATATATATATATATATATATATATATATATATATATATATATATATATATACTCTTCTTATAAAGGCACGCAGACCTCAAAATGCAGGTGCCAATTGACATTTTCTGGTCGCACTGGTGACTTGGCGCCTGGTACTTCTCGAGCCCTGATTTAACGTCGGGGAACTTATGGCGACAAAAGTCAACATATATTTGAATTTCTATACATGTACTCTATCATATAAGCAACTCACAGTTAGGTGAAATGTTCCCTTTACAAATCTTGTCATTGTACCCACAAGAAGCCTCCCAATGGTCTCTCTTCACTTAGTAATGAGCATTATCTCTCCAGGGTTATTGAGAGGCCAATTGCCTATTTCCTGATGAAATTAGTCATTGCTTGTATAGGAAGCCCCCGGCTGGATGGAGCTGGCCGGAGCTGTGCTGGTCGCTAGCCCCCCTGCCCCTATCATGTTGCAGCATTATACCAACGTCCCTCGTTATAATGAGGGCTCTGCCCTGTAATGAGCATTTAGAGAGAGAAATGGATGTGGAGACTCTGTAATGAGGCTGTAACGAGCCATCAAGCCTGCCCGGGCCTTATCTACTAATAGATACCTCTAACAAGGATTCATTACAATAGATACAGTTCTACACAGCTGAAATACTGTTTTGTAAACTTAAAGGGATATGGAGGTTCCCTATTCTTAATATTACGATAAACCCTTAGTGCTTATTTGCCTCTAAGCATCATTTTATTAATGTTTCCCAAAACTCTCTGTTTTTATTGACTGAAACCTTCCAAACAGTCTACCCCCACAGCTCATGCACACAAGTGTCTCTGTAGTACTTGATGTACTAACCAATCACAGACTGCTTCTCAGCAGCTTGTTTTGAAATATATATTGAATAGTACATCTAGTACTGGAGAGACACTGTGGGGGCGGAGCTTTGCAGGGGCTATTTGGAAGGTTTCAGTGAGTAACGAGTTTCTAAGCACTTGTTGATAATATGATGTTTAGATGCGAACACACACAATAATATTAAAAACAGGGAACCTTCCATATCCATTTAAAAGCACCTTGTCACCCAAAAATCAAATGAGGGACTGTAATAGTGATGAGGGGGGGGGTGATGGAATAGGCAGAAACTGTAATGGTAAGGGGGGGGGGGGTGATGGCATAAGCAGGGACTGTAATGGTGGCCTGGGGGGAGGGGGTGATGGAATAAGCAGGGACTGTAATGGTGACCGGGAGTGTGGTGGTCTAAGCAGGAACTGTAATGCTGTAATGGTGACGGTAGTGTGCGTGTGTGTGTGTGGGGGGGGGGTGATGGAATAAGCAGGGACTGTAATTGTGGTGAGGGGTAATAGAATAAGCAGGGACTGTAATGGTGACGGGAGGGGGGGTGATGGAATAAACAGGGACTGTAATGGTGGCCTGGGGGGATGGGGTGGTGGTCTAAGCAGGAACTGTAATGCTGTAATGGTGACGGTAGTGTGTGTGTGTGTGTGTGTGGGGGGGGGTGATGGAATAAGCAGGGACTGTAATTGTGACCGGGGGGGGGGGGGGGGGGGTTGTAATGAGCAGAAACTGTAATGGTGTATGGTGTGCGGGGGGGGGGGGGTGATGGAATAAGCAGGAACTGTAATGGGGACTAGGGGGGGGGGGGGTGATGGAATAAGCAGGAACTGTAATGGTGATGGGAGGGGGGGTGGTATAAGCAGGGACTGTACTGGTGACGGTAGTGTGTGTGTGGGGGGGATGGAATAAGCAGGAACTGTAATGGTGGTGGGGGATAGAATAAGCAGGAACTGTAATGGTGACGGGAGGGGGGGTAATGGAATAAGCAGGGACTATAATGGTGACGGGGGGGGGGGTGGTATAAGCAGGAACTGTAATGGTGGTGGGGGTGGTGATGGAATAAACGGACTGTAATGGTGACTTGGGTGGGGTGTTGGTATAAGCAGGAACTGTAATGGTTGTGGGGATAGAATAAGCAGGGACTGTAATGGTGACAGGGGGGTGGTATAAGCAGGAACTGTAATGGTGACTGGGGGGGGGGGGGGGGGTGATGTAATAAGCAGGAACTGTAATGGTGACCACAACCAAACCCAGGAGGGTATATGGGGGAAGGGAAGTCAGGGCCTCCAGGTGGGCCATCACAAGGCAAATCCCAAAGGCTCCCAAATGCAAAGTCAATGGGGGAAATGTAGAGGACATAGCTCTTTGAGGGAGTGGTTTAGTCCCTGGAGGGCAGTTGGTTGGGGGGGTCAGGGAGGTCCTAAATTGCCCCCCACAAGCAGATCCTGACAGGCCATTTGATTTGTGTCTTCCATAATATCTATATTTGCCTGTTTGGAGTCTGAGACTAGGAAAGTTTCTGAATGTTTTGTACTGAAGTGTTT
The DNA here is from genome assembly GCA_027410445.1 of Discoglossus pictus. Taxonomy (NCBI): domain Eukaryota; kingdom Metazoa; phylum Chordata; class Amphibia; order Anura; family Alytidae; genus Discoglossus; species Discoglossus pictus. Next base: position 14,311,548 of record CM050169.1, on the reverse strand, counting down.
TTCTTCTTGACATGAAGCAATGGGAATTCCAGCCGCACCATCTGCCTCACTGGCATCAAAGCTTCCTTATTCCATCTTCCAGACTGTGCCAGGAGGGCATCTTAACCCTGCCACTGCTGCAGAGGCAAGCCAGGCTCATCTCCTTACATCTTGGCTGTTACTCTTAGAGATAACACCCTCGTCTCCAGAAGTCGAGAGCTGCCAGGAGCTGTGCGTTCCACCGTATGCCACTGAAATTGGGTCCTCTGGGTATCTGTGAACTGTTAGTTGTGCCAGCGCTGTCGGAAGTGCAGAGGAAATCTAATAACTGTCCCCCAAGACATTGTAGGAATCATTTCCGCCATGGGCATAAACAAGTGTTTGTTCTGTGTACTGCTGGGTCCTGTCCCACTTTGTACGTCATGCCCAATGAGAGGCTTCCCCCACAGCAATCATCAGAGCAGTCAGCTGTGCCCTGGCGCAGAGCGGGCACATCACACAGTTAGATAATTGAGCTTGAAAGGTTGGTATTTTAAGCATAAATTATCAATACGGGATCTCTGTCTGTGTTCCTTTATCTAAAGCTATTGACTCTTACAGAGTGGGATTAAATAATAATAATGTCAGAGACTTTTAAGTCTTATTATTATTATTATTGGGCGTGCTATTCATTTCCCACTGTGGGTGTAATTAATGATCTAAGATAGAGGCATTTTTTCAGATAATTAATGCTTACGCTACCTAAATTATCTAACACTTCCACACAGATGTATAATTAAATATATATATATAATTTCTTCAATAACAGGACATTTGCTGTGATAATTAAATGGATAAGGAATGTTGCTAGATATATAATATACCTGTGTATTTGTTTACTTTTATGTTCTTTATTTTATTAAGAAATGCTTATAAGCTCTGATTTTACTAAAACCAAACAAATAGTCTCTATATGGGTCTGCCCTCTGCAGCTCATGAAGACACATACTCTGCTGTACTTTCTGTTCTGTGTCTTGTATTAACCAATCAGTGACCATCTCTCTGCAACATGCAACTGAGATGTGCTCCCTGATAGGCTAGGGCACTACTTCAGAACCAGCCCTACAGAGTCTGTGCCTGCATACGCTACAAAGGGCAGACCTATACAGGGACTATTTGATTTGGGCAGTAAAAACAGAGCGTATAAGCCCTTCTTAGTACAATAAAGTACATAAAATGAAATAGATGCACTGGCATATTATGTACCTAGAATATAGAATGAAAATTACACAAAGAAAGTGTAGTATTATTAATATATTACAACTCACATTCAGTAGTGCATTCATAGGTACATTTACTGGGCATGTAAACAAAAGGTCTATAATTGGCAACGGTAGTGCCAGATCCTTCATCTCCGCCAGATGGCACTTTACAGTTTGTGGGCAATAATCCCAATAGGTCATCCAACTCAACAACCTGTTTACAAGCTCCATTACCGCCGCCTACGCGTTTCGCCTATTGTGACTTCTTCAGGGCTTAGGTCTACAAGAAGTGTTCACAGGATGGCTATATCAGTTTTACCATACAGCATATAGTATATTTTACCCTGCTTGTGTATCTGTGTATCAATACATAGGTTTTTTCTCTTTTATCTCAATGACTTATCGCCCGCCTTATCCTGTATTTTCTGTCCCAGTGTGCATATGGTTTATTTTATTTCCATCTTTGTTGATCTTCAATCATTATTAATAACATCTAAATAGTATTGCCATTGATTTGAAGAAGTATAGTAGAGTAATCTAGCATAAAGTAACAGTCCAGACCACAAATACCTGGCAAAGCTAACTCCAGACATATATTTTGTGTCTCTGGGACGTAGCCGATCTCCCGACGCACAATGAGCGAAGGATCTACCCGGAATTACCCTAGAAATGGAAACTTATTGTTATAGCTCAGAAACCGGGCACATCATGCTGCAACGTGGCCAAACCTATTTACTATGTGCAATAAATATGAAAATAAAGAAATAATATCTTGGAAATGTCATTACCAGGGTAATGGAGGCCATCGTTGTCATTAGAAAGCGCTCAACAAATATCCCCCCCCCCCCCCCATATATCTCTGCTCTCATCTCTAAATACTCCCCCAACCGCTCTTTTCACTCTACTAATGGCCTTCTTCTGTACTCGTCTCTTATCAACAAATAAATAATGTCTTGGAGGGTAATGGCTGCCATCTTGGTTTGATTACCATTGGGGTGATTTCTACTAACCTCACGTCTTTTTTCCTCTACAGGTGATAATTGTGAAGTGGACAGTGGTTCTGGACTCTGTGTCCCTGGTGTGTGCAGGAATGGAGGGACTTGTACCAACCTGGCAGAGGGAGGCTTCACCTGCCAGTGCCCGTCTGGAGGGTTTGAGAAGCCGTACTGCGAGCTCTCCACCCGCTCCTTCCCTCCCAAATCCTTTGTCATGTTCCGAGGTCTCCGACAAAGGTTCCACATGAGCCTCTCCCTCTCGTAAGTGTCAATCTGTCTTTGTTTAAATGGACTCAAGGGGATTCAAGTTGGTTTATTTAGATTATTCTTAAAGAGCAGGCAAAATTGGCAATACATTGTGCTATCCATTGTTTTATAAAGTAAACAAATCCTGGGAAATTCCTTGTTCTTTTTGTATTTATATGCAAGTTAGCTGCTCACAAATATTAATTAGCTGCTTTGATGTGCTAATTAGGATTACAGTCTGCTTGTGTGCCTCTGTAGTAGCCAAAATAAAGGCCCCCAATGTTATCTGCCAGTTAGACCTGTATCCCACCATTTTCAAGCCCTCAGGGCTACATATTCGCATACTGAGCACCTCATTAGCGCGCTGAGTCGCACATTAGCACACTGAGTCGCACATTAGCACACTGAGACACACATTAGAAAACTGAGCCGCACATTAGCACACTGAGACGCACATTAGAAAACTGAGCCGCACATTAACATACTGAGCACCTCATTAGCATACTGAGCAGCATATTAACTTACTGAGCATCTCATTAGCATACTGAGCAATTGATTAGCATACTGAGCCGGCCATTAGAATACTAAGCCGCACATTAACATACTGAGCACCTCATTAGCATACTGAGCGGCACATTAGCATACTGAGCAGCATATTAACTTACTGAGCACCTCATTAGCTTACTGAGCAATTGATTAGCATACTGAGCCGGCCATTAGAATACTGAGCCGCACATTAACATACTGAGCACCTCATTAGCATACTGAGCTGCACATTACCATAATAAGCACCTCATTAGCATACTGAGCTGCACATTAGCATACTGAGCAGCATATTAACTTACTGAGCACCTCATTAGCATACTGAGCTGCACATTAGCATACTGAGCAGCATATTAACATACTGAGCACCTCATTAGCATACTGAGCTGCTCATTAGCATACTGAGCAGCATATTAACTTACTGAGCACCTCATTAGCATACTGAGCAATTGATTAGCATACTGAGCTGGCCATTAGAATACTGAGCCCCACATTAACATACTGAGCACCTCATTAGCATACTGAGCTGCACATTACCATACTGAGCACTTCATTAGCATACTGATCTGCACATTACCATACTGAGCACCTCATTAGCATACTGAGCAACATATTAACATACTGAGCACCTCATTAGCATACTGAGCACCTCATTAGCATACTGTACCGGCCATTAGCATACTGAGCCGCACATTAACATACTGAGCATCTCATTAGCATACTGAGCACCTCATTAGCATACTGAGCTGCACATCATATTTAGGTGTAAGTTGTGTGTGAGGGGCGTTTACATTCTTGTAGAGCTGCGGTTGCATCTACTGATACAACCTACCTTCCTCTGCCCCCCATGATCCAGCTCTCAGGATGTGATGTAACAAACATAAAAAGGTTTCAGATTCTACACAAAAAAAAAGAAATTATGTCCATAGCTTACACGGCTATTATTATTTTTTTATTCTGAACAAACCAGTGTATTTTTTTTAACTACGGTGGTTCTTGAAGCCAAACTCTTAGGTAGATAGAATTGTCAGACTAGATGGAACTTTTAGTTACTCTCTGTCATTAAATCTATTTTCTATGTTTAATAAAGGGTTCCTTAAAGGAACACAGCAAGTGTTCCACATGTAATAATTTCAAACTATGGATAATGACTAATGCCTTCTCAGTAAAATAACATTTCAAAATGCATTTTATTTCATAATTTTGGCCTGTCAATTAGTTAAGCCTTTGCTTTTATCTTTTTGACTGGAGTGAAATTGCTGTTAATAACTCCCCCATGCTCAGAATGATTGAATGAAATGACATCTGAAATGCTGGACATCTAAAAAGCAAATGCAAAAATATGCAACCCTAGAAATGTAAATTAGCAATAATTACACAAGATAAAAACAAGGTCTTGGTGGGTGGATCAGAAAAGCTAACTGACAAACAATTTTCTATGAAAATAAATGCATATTTGAGATTATAATGCATTGTGCCTAACCATGATTTTAAATTATACCATAATGTGCCCTTTTACCCAGACAAAGGATAAACCCAGTACGAGGTGTCCCCCATGATGAGGGTATTAACCCCCCAGTTGTCTTTTTTGCTGAATTCATACAAATCTGATTATTTTTCTGGTCAATATCCTCTGCCCCCCCAATCCACGCCCAGACCTCTCATCCAGCTGTATCTTGGTGATTAGGTTAGAATTGATCCAATTGTGATGATGTCATCACAGACCTCTCTTTCCACCAATCAGGAGCTCATCTTTCCAGGAGCATTACCTCACCACTGTATGAGTAATGTAGCCGCAGCATTAATTTTGCTAAGTGCCTTTTCCTATGGTGTTTCCCACTCTTCACTTTTGTAGCTTTTAGTAAAATAGCCATATTTCATTGAAACATTTTGCTGTGGATGCAGATTTCCTATGGAAAACAACCAAAAGCAGCATTAACTCTTTCAGCAAGGAAGCCCAATGGGTTACAAGTATAAATATCCCTTTAACTGTAATGGCACATGCTCTTAGTTGGCTTTAGAACATCACATATATGAAAGTGTATAGTTTTTTATAGTTTTGGGTAACATTTCTAATTTCCTATATTGTTAATACTTATTTATCATTTTCTCCATAAAAAGAGTCACAAATGAGGTGGTATCTTATAGAATACATACAGAGACAACCAACGTCTATCAGAGGAGATTGGGAGAACCGATTCAAGTTGGATATAATTTTAGTTAAAAAGATAATACAGATTATAATTAGTTAATTTGACAAGGTTGGATATTGATCCAGTTTTTGGGGACAATAAAGGAATTTTTAATTATTTTTTTTTGTTTGCCAATATACGAAAAACATGAATAAGGGGAGATCTAAAATGAGTTGATGATCTTATCTTTTTTCAACATCAGCATCCATGTAACTATATATTGGCCTTGAATTGCTGTGGTCGGTGGTAGACAAGACTGGCCAGGGTCTTTCACCCCGAGCAAGGCAGTAGCCTGGATGTGCTCCCCCATTATGATAAGGACAACTCATCTACCCAACTTATTCCAGCTAGATGCCTTGACAGTAATGGGTATATTATACACAAAGTGCACTTAGATAGGTATTCTAAGTTATCTCAAGGATTTATTGTAGTTAATTGGTACATTCATATGGTCCGATTGTCCCTTGACTCAGAAACATTGGGGAAGAAGTCCACTGTATGTTTGTTGTTTAGTCATTGAGTCTTGTCCGACTCTCCATGGCCCTATGGATCGTAGCACGCCAGGCACATCTGTTCGTTATCTTTCCCAGCACCAGAGTCTTCTCTAGGGATTCTTGTCTTCTCATGATATAGCCAAAATATATGAGCCACTGTATCATATAGAAGACCAGGGGTTGTCAACCTTTCAATACCTACCACCCACTTCTCATGGTAAAATATTCTTACCGCCCACCAGTGCCGCAGTAACTCAATTTCCCCTATCTCATTTCTGATTACATAAATCATATGACCCTAGCTATGTATCGCCCTGTACCTACTAGATATGGATCCGGTCCTGACTGCTGCCCCTAGGCTCTCTCATTAACTATCCAACCAGCCAAGCGTTGTGCTGCGGGGCTCCGGTGTGTGACATCACTCGTCAGCGACGCCACGAAGCGATTTCACCCGCCCCCCACCATGAAATCTTGAATTGCCCACTAGTGGGCCGTAGGGACCAGGTTGACTACCACTAGTCTTGACCAATGTTTCTCAACAGCTGTTCCTAGGACCGGTGCTGGTCCTTGAGATCTTATCTGCTGGTCTCAGGTACCAAGATGGATGAGGATAGCCAGACACGACCATTAATCATAATTATATTTAGAATATTAATGTATATAACTGCAGGTATGGTGTACTCTTTTTAAGTCTGTTCAAAACAAGTTGATGATTTAGTTTACAATATGTAATATGACCCTGACCAAAATGTTCTGGATCTGAAAGCCAGTCCCCATGTTCATTGGGAGGTGACAAACTAGTTGAAAACCATTGGTCTAGATGATCACACATCCTTGTTGTGCCCAGGTACAGAGGTTCCTAATCACTAACAGATAATTAATATGTTCATTAATGTTGTGGACATGGAGTATTTATGAGGTTTCTAAAAATATGGGTTGTTTTAACTAAAATATGCTCTTTTAATTATTAGTCGACAAATAAAGTTTTCTAATATAGCTTCAAATTACTTCTTGTGGATATGTTTTGGTTTTGTTAATTATTATTTTATGCACCTTTTATATTGCGTATTTATTAATTGTTAATTATATATTTAAAAAAATGAAAAAAAAAGTTTAAAAAAAAGGCATGTTTTATTTTCAATTACATTACAGTGGACCCTGTACTAATTTTAGAAATACTGGTGGGTTTGTATTAAAATATGGCCTGTAAACTATAAAATGGCAAGTTACTTAACTTCTGAGAGTATGCTAATTTATTTTCTATATTTTAATTGTAATGTATCTTTATATAAAGCTAAAGGGTATATTAATTCCCTAAAAAAGCACAATAATAAATATTATAATATGGTATCATTAAATTGGATAAAGAAGCTGAAGATGAAAACTTACAATTGAATACCTTGAAATTATTTCATCGCCCTGTATAATAATTATTAAGAGATATTTGATAAAGAGAAAGATTGTCCCAGCATTTTTTATAATGTGTTTAATACCATATTTCTACGTTCTGTTCTTATTTTGCTACTATTAGAAATAAACAAGGATTATTTTAACACTAAAAAGAAAGGCGAAATGATTAGTGACAAACGAGTATATAATATATTTATCATAAAGCTAAATTATTTTAATAATATAAAAAATAATTTAAAAAAATAAATATTGAAAACTGTGCAGTTTTAAGGCACAGAGGAATCACATCCAAATTCTAAGCAGTTCTTTGTCACAAAGCAGTTGGTTTTATACAGAAACCGTAAATTGCTGATACATTTGTTAAATGTTCATTGGCAAGTTCACCCCTGTAATAAGGCGTCTATTTGACCATCTGGGTGTTAACATTTCTGTCTTATTTGCTATATATATATATATATATATATATATATATATATATATAAAACAAGTAAGACCGAAATGCTAACACCCACATATTATATAAAATTATTATTTTTACTCACGTATCTTTTAGTTGCCTTCTTTTTTCTTGGATTGTTTATAATTAAGATAATTTATTTGAAATAGATGCATTATCTTTTACAGTACATAATGGTTAATACGGTACTATATTTTTTGTTTTGTTTTTTCATTTAGAAAATGTGGCACTTGAACTAATAATGGGAGTTCGTCTAGGTAGCCATGAACCTGTGGTTTAATTCTGGAAATATACCTATTTTTATATAAGATTCTGGTGTCTATTTAATCAATGCTCCGGCCTTCTTAGGTTGGCACTTAGTTTTTTTTCTATATTTTTGACACATTTTATTAGATATACTCATCAGTGGAGGTAGCTTAGATGAGTGTTTGAAGCCACGGATGTAATCTCCTGTGACCTCGAAAGGTCATGTTTAATAACAGCTCGCTTCCAGTGGGCCAATAAAACGCCCAGCAGTATATTAAAGACTTATAAAGGCAAAGACATCTTGCAATAAAGACGTTGTAAGAAGCTGAGAAGGATTGTAGTTTTATTCAAATTTTTTATGCATAATGCACCGACATACTTCTTATGATGATGAAGTCAAGGGAAGAACGTGGTGTGATTTAAGGCCAAAATGAATACAAGTACTTTCATTTGAGTGGATTACTTAATGTAATCAGATACTGCCGAGCTTCTAAATGAATTATATTGTTTTTTTTTCTTTATAGAATTTATATGTCTAACTGATATTTGACAGATAGATGGATGGGTGTGCAGTTTAGCAGGGTGGGAAATCCTTTGCTGGAGGACTCATGTGACAATGGACATGATACCTGACACAGGGCCTCATGTAAATCTCAGAAAATGAAGAAAACTACAGAGCAAACCCTACATAGCTATGCTATGCAAGCAAACTGCTCCGGGTCACTGCTCCCAGTGAACTTCACAACACAGCTGTAAAGCAAGGCATAAATCTCCATTGATTTTTGCACTGACAATAAATTACGAGTTACTCCTTGACACTCTGACACCCAAACCCTATGCTAATAATATCTTATGGATCACTCACAGATCAGGGCAGTGACAAAACTGCGCAAAGCAGAAGAAAGATTTACGAGTATCAAATACCACCCGCAACTGGTTTTCGAACCTTCGCTGCGTCTCCCAGAAGCATTTAAAGTGACAGAACAGCACAAAAACACTACAAAATGAGGATATTTCAAAATTATTTGACACTTATCAGTCCAATATCAACATATGCATAATTAAAATATATGATATGTTAGTATTAAGCCTGTTTTATTATACAAAATCCAAGGTAACACACAACCCAGCACTCAGGGGGTTAATACACGTCACAAAACCACGTTGCCTAGGAACAAACCCTCTATGCATTGTCTATAAACATATCATATTTTAACACTAAATAAACACATATTTATTTATTGAACCTATAAATACAATTTTCACACCTTTTTAATATCAACATATATTAATAAATAACAAAAATTCATTTATATATTTATATCTCTGTTCCTTTCATGTTGCTAGTTACTGTCCTGCACTTCCCACTCATTATAAGATTTATGAAGTTCAAATTTCCTATGGTCTCATCCGTAAAGCTTGGTTTGGCTGCTCCGTGCACAGATATCAGTTGCGGCAACAGAGCAGGATTTACCGATCTGAGCTGACTCCTGTAATCTGGATTAAAAAAGCTCCCGCAGACTTTTTAATGCATTCCCCTGACTTAGAGCACCTGGTTTATATGGGGCGATTTTTCCCTTGTTTGCACCCTGGATGGGAGATGCAGTTTAAATGTACTGGGGGAAGTTATGATAAGTGATGAGGCTTGTTGGCACCACCTTGGAATTATCAAATTTTCAAAAGAGAATCTCCTTACTCTGCCGGTGGTCACTGAGGATAGTCATACCCAACCGTTATGAGAACCTAACTGGTGGGAATTCCAGAGCGCGACGGTCCTACTGGTCCTTTATCATAACCGCTCATAACCTTTTACATCTAGATCCTAAATACTTTCTAGAAGCATGATGTATCGGCTCCTAGAAGATCAAACAAGCCCCATAGCTGATCATTAAAGGTTCGGGTATACAAGTGAAAATATCAACTGATCTGAAGGTGCTCATCGAGGCGTCTCCATTTATTTTGTGTTAGAATTATGCCTCAGAGAACACCAAATACAAGAGGTAAATTCAGGTCAGAGACGTCAGCACCAGCCTCCCCCATACATTATTTGTGAAGATTAGAAATTAGGTTGATGGCATTAGATTGCACATGGATACACCAACAGAGGACGGCATTTCCCATAAGAACCCCTACAGGATTCCATGGAGGCTTTTTGCAGGACGATAAATTTAGCTGCTGCAATGGGATCTAGGAATGTAGGAAACGGTCATCACTAGTGAAGTATAGAGATATAGGAGTTGGTTCCAGTCCATATGTCTGTCTCTTGTCTGCAAACCATTACTCATGTACATTATATAAAGAGGTTTCTGGAATTTATGGTAAATGCTCATCCTTATCATACACTGGATGAACAGATATTGGGGTGGATTCACTAACACTTCCATATCCCTTTAAATATAGTGCTGATGACCACTGTTACTCTCTTATCCTATTTGTTCTGTATTCTGCAGTTTTGGAGTACTTTATGTTTTATTCTATTTCAGATTTTTTATTTGAGCTGGGTATTGGCATCTTTTAGGCAACTATTTAAAGGGGAAAAACAACGAATTCAGAGGTGCTCATCAGAGAACGAACCAACCTTAATAGGTTAGTTCTATGGACATGATAAGCCACTCCGAGAGCAACCTCTTTTAGCCACTTGTGTTCTTCACAGGGAGAAATATCCTGTAATATATCAGTCTGGTCCCACTCAAAAGAGTGACCCAGCCCCGAAATACCAGGCAATTCTACCCTGAACAGGAGAAACAGCAAACCCCAGACGCGTTTCGGCCTTTATGGGCCTCGTCAGTGAGGTGCAGCTGAACTCCCTAAGGCGCAGTGAGCAAGGGGTCCACGTCTGGAGTCCCCTATTACCCTTAGGGAGACTAAACCCTAATGGTAATTTGCATATACAAAACAACAAAGTCAGAGGTGCTCATCAGAGAACGAACCAACCTTAATAGGTTAGTTCTATGGCCATGATAAGCCACTCCGAGAGCAACCTCTTTTAGCCACTTGTGTTCTTCACAGGGAGAAATGTCCTGTAGTATATCAGTCTGGTCCCACTCAGAAGAGTGACCCAGCCCTGAAATACTAGGCAATTCTACCCTGAACTGGAGAAACAGCAAACCCCAGACGCGTTTCGGCCTTTATGGGCCTCGTCAGTGAGATACATCTGAACTCCCTAAGGCGCAGTGAGCAAGGGGTCCACGTCTGGAGTCCCCTATTACCCTTAGGGAGACTAAACCCTAAAGGTAATTTGCATATACAAAACAACAAAGTCAGAGGTGCTCATCCGAGAACGAACCAACCTTAATAGGTTAGTTCTATGGCCATGATAAGCCACTCCGAGAGCAACCTCTTTTAGCCACTTGTGCCCTTCACAGGGAGAAATATCCTGTAGTATATCAGTCTGGTCCCACTCAGAAGAGTGACCCAGCCCTGAAATACCAGGCATTTCTACCCTGAACTGGAGAAACAGCAAACCCCAGACGCGTTTCGGCCTTTATGGGCCTCGTCAGTGAGGTGCAGCTGAACTCCTTAAGGCGCAGTGAGCAAGGGGTCCAGGTCTGGAGTCCCCTATCACCCCTAGGGAGACGAAACCCTAAGGGTAATTTGCATAAACAAAAAAAACTAAGTCAGAGGTGCTCATCAGAGAAAGAACTAATCTTAATAGGTTAGTTCTATGGCCATGATAAGCCACCCTGAGAGGACCACTTCTAATGCCCTAACCGGACCTGCATGTATTAGTTAGGCTTTGGTGATGAATATTGAATGATTAAAAAACGCAATATTCAATATTAAACTACTTTTACTGCTCTGCGCCCACTATAAGGCGGCTTTGACTAGCAGGCTGTGCTAAGTTTTCAGGCACAAGGTTATATCAGCACAATACTCTCCATTATCTGGAGACTTGCTGTGATAAAGTGGATAGTATGAAACAACATGGACTAGAATACGAAGAGAACTGGGCTGAATCACAGCAAGAAGCGTTTAAGGTTGAATCGAATAGCAGCGGTCTCTTGTCAGGTCCTGGCGACAGGGGGCATTTAAAGCAATTCATTTAAAGGTCAGTCTGCCAACGCTCCGGACTGCTAAACAGATTTGGCCACCACTGTTTTTATAGCTCCCATCTGGAGGGATCTCCGCGGGGAGAAAATCGCTCTAATCTTTTTAAGAGAATAGAAATTTAAAGCAGAGTTTGTAGAAGTCGAATGCACTGCTGAGGTTACGACTTAATCTGCGCACGCCACGATCGCTACAACACGCCGCCAGGAGCAGGTTAATTACTGTACATGAAAGCGACATAGAAACGCAGCGTAGATTGTAATTAGCCTCAACACAGTAATTGGGATGATAAGCCAGTAAATAAAGACATCACTTAAAGGGATATGCAAGGTTCCTGGATGTTACTAGGGCCCTCATTCAATTGGGATTTGGCCAATTGAATAGGCCTCTAAATAAGCACATAGCATATTTTTTTTAAGGAAGTTTTTAGTTAGTAAAAACCTTGCTTTTGGATAGATGCTTACTAACTAAAAACTTCTTTAAAAAAAATATGCTATGTGCTTATTTAGAGGCCTATTCAATTGGCCAAATCGCAATTGAATGAGGGCCTAGGTATATAATACCCATGGGTATCTATTATTTTATGTACTTTGCTTATTAAGAAGTGATTATAAGCTCTGTTTTACTGCCTACGATCTTACAAAAAGTTTCTCCCATCTGCAGCTCATGAAGACAGTGCACTTCTAAGTACAGGGTGTCTCATAGTAACCAATCAGTGGCAACAGTCTGCAACCTGCTGCTTGAGAGAGGTCACTGACAGGCTTTTTTTAAACACTGCACTTCAGTCTGCGCATTCATGAGCTGCAGAGAGCACACCTAAACTGTTATTAAGAAAGTACATAAAAAGTAAATACATACACAAGGATATTATATACCTAGAAATATCTAGGAGCCTTCCATATCCCTTTAAATACTTTATGATTCATTTAAAATACATCACTTAGGATTTAAGCTGTGGTCGTCCATACTAATTTGTTAAAGGGGACACTAACAGAAGCTCTTTAAAATCAGAATGTACTGAATAAATCATTTTTTGCCCTAATTGTTATTATTTAAAAAAAAATGTTATTGTTTGTTTGCTCTTGTCTTGGGGTATTCCATTTTCAGTGTTTCTACCTTTCATCCCCCCATTGTGTCATAATCTGTTGCCGGTGGGGCCAGTAATGCTTGTTTTCTCTAGAACATTCCAGTAAGATTTGTTCTAGATCGGTGGTTCCCAATCATGTGCTTGAGAATCACCAACAGGCCAGGTTTTGTGGATTTCCACAAAAAATACTTGCTGGCCATCCCTAAGGACAGGTTTGGGAACCACTGATCTAAAACAAAGAAGCACTTCCTGCCTCCACCATTTGATAAAATGAGAATGAAACAGGCAGAGACACTGAAGAAGGATTACCCATAGATATCCAGGCAAATGAACAATAAAAAAGTGAGTAAGTCTATGCACATCTGGTTAGATCACCCCATTCCCTTTAATGTGGATGATTGAATTAATATTTTTACAGTTATTGGTAAATGATGATGTTAACGCTATTCGATTTTCTTGGTATTGTGTTTTTGTGCCAGTCCTGTGCAATGTTTAATTCCATTATTCTGATTTTTCTCCTTATTTTAGTTTTGCCACCAATGAGAGAAATGGCCTCCTGTTCTACAACGGGCGTCTGAATGAGAAGCACGACTTCATCGCAGTGGAGATCAATGACGGGCAGGTGCAGCTGAAGTATTCCACAGGTTGGTGTCATCCGCTGGTTTTGGGCTCACCCATTGATCTTTATTCAGTCCCAGTGAGTGCAGAGACGCGCGTTTCACTCTTACAGTACTCGTAAACGCCGTTAAATCTTGCAGTACAGGTATAACTGACTTGTTGACAGAGAAGCTGTAGTATAAGTTAAAGGGACATGGAAGGTTCCTGGATGTGACTAGGTACATATTATCCCTGTGTATCTATTTACTTGTGTGTACATTATTTTATTAAGTAATTAGCTCTGTTTTTACTACCTAAAATCAAATAAATAGTCTCTGTATGGGCCTGCCCACTGCAGCATTTGCAGGCACAGACTCTGTAGGGTTGGATGTACAGTGTAGTGTCCTAGCCTATCAGGGACCACGTCTCTGCAGCATGTTCTTGAGAGATAGTCACGGATTGGTTAGTATGTGACAGCACAGCAAGTACTATAGAGTCTGTGTCTGCATAAGCTGCAGAGGGCATATGTATTCATTCTGCAAAATGCAACTGAGACATGGTCCCGATAGGCTAGGGCACTACTTCAAATCCAGTCCTACAGAGTTTGTGTCTGCATACGCTGCAAAGGGCAGACCCATACAGGGACTATTTGATTATAGGCGGTAAAAACAGAGCCTATAAGCACTTCTTAATAAAATAAAGTACATAACAGTAAATAGATACACAAGAATATTATATACCTAGTACCAACCAGGAACCTTCCACATCCCTTTAACGGGACTCACTGGCATTCTTTCTTACATGTACATAGCAAAAGCATCTAAAATTAGAAAATAAAAGAAAATATTTGAAGGAAAAATAGCAAATTTAAATGGGTGAGAAAGTTAATTCTGTGGGGCAGATTCACTAAGACTTTGCATGGGGTTGCGATGGACTATGACGGCATAGAACATAGGTTGACAAATTTATCTAAAATTTAGGAGCCAGTCAGGTTAGTTAGGAGCCAGGAAAATATTTTAGGAACCAGGTTATGGATTGTATATACATACAGTCAGGTCCATAAATATTGGGACATCAACATAATTCTAATATTTTTGGCTCTATACACCACCACAATGGATTTGAAATGAAACGAACAAGTTTTGCTGTAACTGCAGACTTTCAGCTTTAATTTGAGGGTATTTACATCCAAATCAGGTGAACGGTGTAGGAATTACAACAGTTTGTATATGTGCCTCCCACTTTTTAAGGGACCAAAAGTAATGGGACAATTGGCTGCTCAGCTGTTTCATGGCCAGGTGTGTGTTATTCCCTCATTATCCCATTTACAAAGAGCAGATACAAGCTCCAGTGTTCATTTCAAGTGTGCTATTTGCATTTGTTGCTGTTAACTCTCAATATTAGATCCAAAGAGCTGTCACTATCAGTGAAGCAAGCCATCATTAGGGTGAAAAAACAAACCCATCAGAGAGATAGCTAAAACATTAGGTGTGGCCAAATCAACTGTTTGGAACATCCTTAAAAAGAAAGAACGCACCGGTGAGCTCAGCAACACCAAAAGACCCGGAAGACCACGGAAAACAACTGTGGTGGATGACCGAAGAATTATTTCCCTGGTGAAGAAAACACCCTTCACAACAGTTGGCCAGATCAAGAACACTCTCCAGGAGGTAGGTGTATGTGTGACGAAGCCAACAATCGAGAGAAGACTTCACCAGAGTAAATACAGAGGGTTCTCCACAAGATGTAAACCATTGGTGAGCCTCAAAAACAGGAAGGCCAGATTAGAGTTTGCCAAACAACACCTAAAAAAGCCTTCACAGTTCTGGAACAACATCCTATGGACAGATGAGACTAAGATCAACTTGTACCAGAGTGATGGGAAGAGAAGAGTATGGAGACGGAAAGGAACTGCTCATGATCCAAAGCATACCACCTCATCAGTGAAGCATGGTGGTGGTAGTGTCATGGCGTGGGCATGTATGGCTGCCAATGGAACTGGTTCTCTTGTATTTATTGATGATGTGACTGCTGACAAAAGCAGCAGGATGAATTCTGAAGTGTTTCGGGCAATATTATCTGCTCATATTCAGCCAAATGCTTCAGAACTCATTGGGCGGCGCTTCACAGTGCAGATGGATAATGACCCGAAGCTTACTGCAAAAGCAACCAAAGAGTTTTTTTAAGGGAAAGAAGTGGAATGTTATGCAATGGCCAAGTCAATCACCTGACCTAAATCCGATTGAGCATGCATTTCACTTGCTGAAGACAAAACTGAAGGGAAAATGCCCCAAGAACAAGCAGGAACTGAAGACAGTTGCAATAGAGGTCTGGCAGAGCATCACCAGGGATGAAACCCAGTGTCTGGTGATGTCTCTGAGTTCCAGACTTCAGGCTGTAATTGACTGCAAAGGATTTGCAACAAAGTATTAAAAAGTGAAAGTTTGTTTTATGACTGTTAATCTGTCCCATTACTTTTGGTCCCTTAAAAAGTGGGAGGCACATATACAAACTGTTGTAATTCCTACACCGTTCACCTGATTTGGATGTAAATACCCTCAAATTAAAGCTGAAAGTCGGCAGTTAAAGCACATCTTGTTCATTTCATTTCAAATCCATTGTGGTGGTGTATAGAGACAAAAAGATTAGAATTATGTCGATGTCCCAATATTTATGGACCTGACTGTATATATGTATAATACGTAAAAAGATAGCAGCCAGCAGTTAAATTGCAGGAGCTCTTCTCTCCTGGGCTACAGGGCCATAGAAAATAGCCACCTGATTTGCTGTCCCTAGGAATATATAGGGGGGGGGGTGTCTTTAATTAAATTAGAGTTCTTGAAGGTTGGAGACAAATGTGATTGGGCACCTGACAGTTTTATTAGTGGGCAGGGTCATCAAAATTACTAACAAATATCTAAAAGACCACTATAATACCCTAACATTAGAAGCTAGATAATTTTAATTATGCATTAATATTTAATAATTACTATTCAATGATTAGAAAATAAATATTCAATATGAAACTTACTTTTAAACATCAACTTCTAAACCTCCACTTGAGCTGCTTGTCTCCACCTCTTATGTGGTCATCGAGGGGTGGGAGCATCTCTGGCTTAAGAGGCAGTCCTAAATGTTTGGACACAATCTTATGTCAGGAGGAGATGCTCTTCATTGGCTGGAGTTGAGTTGATTTACCATGTCAGTCTTAAGGGAAGACACAAGTCACCAGCCAGTCAAGAACATCTGCTTCTGTGTGGATATAATCTTGTGTCAGATCATTTTGGACTTTCTCTCAGTCAGCGTTGCACGCTCCCTGTGATGATCGTCAATGTTCACATGTAGTATCATCCTGTTCAAAATGTTCTGGATCTCTAAGGTGGTCCTTGTGAGCAGATCAAAAAAGGTTGAGGTGGTCCTCGAGACAGATCAAAAAAAGGTTGAGGTGGTCCTCTAGATCAGATCAAAAAAAGGTTGAGGTGGCCCTCTAGACCAGATCAAAAAAAGGTTGAGGTGGCCCTCTAGACCAGATCAAAAAAAGGTTGAGGTGGCCCTCTAGACCAGATCAAAAAAAGGTTGAGGTGGCCCTCTAGACCAGAACAAAAAATGTTGAGATGGTTCTCGTGAGCAGATCAAAAAAGGTTAAGGTGGTCCTCTAGACCAGATCAAAAACCACTGAGGTGGTCCTCGTGAGTAGATCATATAAAAAGGTTGAGGTGGTACTCAAGACAGATAAAAAAAAATGATGAGGTGGTCCTCGTGAGCAGATCAGAAAAATGTTGAGAGCCACTGCCATGGTATCCACAGTAGCCACAGTATGTATCTATCAGGCAGTGCAAATAATATGTAATAAATTAAAGGTTGTTACTTTTTAACTTTCTTTAAAAAATGTGCTCATTATCTTTTATAGTTCTTATAAAAACATCCTGTAAATATGGGACAGCACTGTCCGACATTGTGTTATTGCCCCCATTAATTATTGGAAAAATTATGTGAGTAGCAAAGTAATATTCTGCAATTTTCCATCATGATTTTTTCATATTTAATTAACAGGTGAATCCAGCACACTGGTGACCCCGTACATCCCCGGAGGAGTCAGCGATGGAAACTGGCACACTGTGCAGCTTTACTACTACAACAAGGTGAGGGTGACCGTTGTCACACGACTTGAGATCCACTTGGTGGCTAGCGATCTTCAATTGAGCAAAAATCTATATATTTTTTCATTATCTTAAACAGTTAATGGTTAATCATTTATTTAATTGGCTGCAATCACCGCAGTATTTTAGGGAAAGCAAATGTGCATATTTATCTAGCATGCATTTAAAAGAGAGCCCATTAACACGTGTAGCTCTTCTTCAGTAGAATATGTATTCTATATAGAAGTACAGTGGTCCTGGACGTGCAACATGGGAAATGGAGCAAGAGCCCCTATAAACACAAGTCCTAAAGTTATATGGAAGTTTCCTGGATTATGAGGAGGATCAGTGGTGTATGAAAAAATTTTTTTGCATGAACAAATCCCCAAATAAACATTAATAAACTTACCCTAAAGTTTGCTAAATGTCTTCAGTTTTCAGGCAGTTTCTTTTGAGAAGGAATGTCCCTGAAAATCCAAGATAAATTAGCATAAAATTCATAATTAATTGTGTCCAATCAGAGGCAGGTACAACAATGTATTTATTTCCCACTAACATAGACAAAGCTGCTCAGGAGGCAGCCAAGATACTGGCATCTAAATGGCTAGGACATAACTCCGCACAGCTCATTGGCTAGGACATTTTTCCTATATAGGTGTCTTGGGGGGTGGAGCTCACACAAGAGATTGCACATGTACTTTGAATTAAAAATATACAGAATTACTCAATAAAATGATTAGATATGAGACGCCCAATCAGACAGACGCGCACACAGGTTATAACACACTTTGACAGATACCTTTAATATCTCAGTTGCCTAATCTTCTTCTCTCTGGTATATCCAGTCAATCATTCTCTCGTTAGCATCTGGAGACGATGCCTTGTGTCTGTAAGACAAGCACCAGAGTCAAAACATTACATCTGTAACTGCTGTCACTTTAAAAATCATGTGTGGTATAATGTGTGATTTAAACTGATGTGTCTTTTCCTTTCATCTTCTCAGCCAAAGACTGGTTCCATTGGGGTGGCACAAGGCCCTTCCAAGAAGAAGGTTGCCGTGCTGGCAGTGGATGACTGCGACATGTCAGTGGCATTAAAATTTGGCAGTGAAGTTGGGAATTACTCCTGTGCAGCGGAAGGCGTGCAGTCCAGCTCCAAGAAGTGTGTATATATATAAATATCATATATATATTTGTCGTAATTGCGAGTTTGTTGGTAACACTCGCAAAGTTACGGGCTTGCGCATACACATAGCGCGTTTTGCGGCCTGCAATGGGCAGGGCCGCCGCTCATTGCGGGGCCCGCGATGAGCGCCCACGATGAACCCCATAAAGTAGCAGGGGGAGCGGCTCGCGATGAGCGCCTTTGGCCTGCAAGTTAGAGGGGGGAGAGGCTCTGAACAGCTTCCGAGTTATGGGCTTGCAAAAAGTTACGGGTTTAACGGGCACCATTCCGTAACTCGGAAGCCGTTCAGAGTCCGCCAAAAGACGCCAAATGAATAGCAAATTAGCTTGAAATCTCACTTATGTGCATAGGGGGAGTGGCATCGAGCCTGTAAGTGAGGTTGCAAGCTAATTTGCTATTCAAGTGGCACCTTTTGGAGGCCCCCAAAGGGCTTCCAAGTTACAGGCTTGAAAAAAAATGGCGGCCGTTAAACCCGTAACTTTTTTCGAGCCTGTAACTCGGAAGCTGTTCAGTGCCTCTCCCCAGCACTAACTTGCGAGCCTTGTGACCCCCCCCTAACTTGCGGGCCTCGCGATCAATTGATCAATTTCCCCACGCCTGCAAATGTTTTCACACCGGCAAATGGCAAAAGGAGCACAGGGAAGGAAAGGGGGAGAAAGACACCGAGAAGGAAGAGGGGGGAAAGAGACATAGAGAAGGGAGAGGGGGGAAAGAGACACAGTGGAGAGAGTGCGGGGGGGAAAGAGACACAGGGGAGGGAGCGCAGGGCAAAGAGATATGAGGGGGGGGAGACACAGGGGAGGGAGAGGGGGAAGAGACACAGAGGAGGGGGGGAAGAGACACAGAGGAGGGAGAAGGAGGGAAGAGTCACGGGAGGGAGAGGGGGGAAGAGACACAGAGGAGGGAGAAGGAGGGAAGAGACACGGGAGGGAGAGGGGGGAAGAGACACAGGGGAGGGGGAAGAGACACGGGAAGAAGAGGGAGCGAAGAGACACAGGGGAGGGAGAGGGGGGAAAGAGACACAGGGGTGAGAAATGGTGGAGAGGGGGGGAAGAGACATTCGAGGGAGTGGGGGAAAGAGACACGGGGTGAGAGAGGGGGGGGAAGAGACATGGGAGGGAGTGGGGGAAAGAGACACAGGGGTGAGAGAGGGGGGGGAGAGGCACAGGGGTGAGAGAGGGGGAAAGAGACACAGGAGAGGGAGAGCGGGGCAAAGAGACACAGGGGAGGGAGAGGAGTGGGAAAGAGACAAACAGCAGATAGTACATAAACAAACAGAAAACACGATGTATAACACTATATCATGCCGTCATCTTTGACGGGCAAGTCGCTAGTATATATATATATTCTTTTTTAATATCCTTCAGTTGGTTTCCAGACTTTGGCTCCTCAGACCTGCTCAGTAACATAAGCACCGTCATGTCTTCTTTCAGATCACTTGATCTTACTGGCCCTCTGCTACTTGGGGGAGTCCCTAACCTGCCTGAGAACTTCCCAGTCGCACACAGAGAGTTTGTGGGGTGCATGAAGGATCTTTATATAGACAGCAAGAAGATCGACCTGGCATCCTACATAGCGAACAATGGGACGTCTGCAGGTAACGCAAGGAAACTGCATCTAATAATAAACTTAAAAGGGACATGTTATTTTCCTGGATGTTACTAGGTATATAATATCCATGGGGATCTATTTACTGTTATGTACTTTATTTTATGAGGAAGTGCTTATAAGCCTAAAATCATACAAATAGTACCTGTATGGGTCTGCCCACTGCAATGTATGGAGACACAGACTCTGCTGGACTTGCTGTGCAGTGCTAACCAATCAGTAACCATCTCTTAGCAACATGCTGCTGAGATGTGGTATCTGATAGGCTAGGATACCACACTGCCCCTTTGGTCCTACAGAGTCTGCATCTGCACGTTCTGCAGTGGACAGAGCCATACAGGGACTATTTGTTTGATTTTATTCAGTAAAAGCAGAGCTTATAAACACTTCTTAATAAAATAAAGTACATACAGGTAATTAGATACACAGGGACATTATATACCTAGTAACATCCAGGTAACAGGTTCACTGGTGGTCCAGTGGCTAGGATTCAGTGCTTTCACTGCTGAGACCTGGGTTCAATTCCAGTAAGGGAACCAAGAGGTCACACCACCCTGAAGCCAAGCAGGGTTGGGCCTGGTCAGTACTTGGATGGGAGACCACCTAGGAATACCAGGAGCTGTATGCTGTGGCCCACACCAAGTGGATCACCATGGTGTGTACGGTCCATGAGCTCTTTTACCCACCAGAAACTAAATAATGTAGTGGTTAATACCCGTCCCACAAAACTTATAGCAGGAGTTATGTACCGGCCCCACACTGATGAGATCCAATTAAGATCAAAACAGCTGTCTGTGGGTAGGTTTCCTAACTCATATATAATCCATCCTATGTTTAAAGCTGTGTAATACAGCAGGCATATGCCTAAAAGAAGCCATGTATAAATTGCTATTGGATTAATTAGTGAAAATGCATTGTGGACTCATTTGCATGTCCGTTGAGCAGGTCCCAGGATCAAAAAGGTTGGGGGCAACTCATTTAGGGCACCAAGAGAGGATCAATTACACTGTAATTGTTCATTTAATAGACGACAACAGCTTTAATATAACTAAAGTCTATTGCAATAATGGTATATAATACAAATCCGGACAATAAGATTACAAATAATAATATATTCTGTACTCGTCATTCAGGGTGCTACGCAAAGCATTCATTCTGTGACTCCAACCCATGTAAAAATGGCGGCAACTGCTCTGTGACGTGGGGGACCTTCACTTGTGACTGCCCTTTAGGATTTGGGGGCAAGGACTGTCGGATTGGTGAGTACACAAGAAGATCCAAATACTGGCCGCGTGCCGAAAAAAATATCAGATTGTTCTACAACTAATTCCTTGTACTGATCTGGTTTTTATTATTATTTTTGGGGATTTAAT
The DNA here is from genome assembly GCA_027410445.1 of Discoglossus pictus. NCBI lineage: Eukaryota > Metazoa > Chordata > Amphibia > Anura > Alytidae > Discoglossus > Discoglossus pictus. Next base: position 14,289,709 of record CM050169.1, on the reverse strand, counting down.
TTTTTTTTTTTTTTTTTTTCCATGACGTGCTAGATAGTTTAATTTGCCATCTGCCATCTCATTTTTGTAATGTGTTAATATTGTGTCTTTCTTTGTACTCAACCCCAGTATGGAATATGTTGCCACATTACAAAGAAAGAATAATAATAATGATAATAAATGTAATCTTTCATCCTTTATTGGTAATTAGTTAGTGGGAGTGTTGAAAGAAACACTTTTACCCTCTCATTCCCTTCCGTCGTATATGGCTCCGGTGTATATAAAGATCTGGAGCCTCATTCAATTTGGAGGCGCAACCGGCGGGATGTAGGCCGCATGTCTGTGGGCCTGCTGCGGGTCCGCAGCGTCTTTGACTTACGGTGCTATTCAATTGATCAAGCCCGCAAGTTATGGGCCGAAAGCCGAAACCGTAAACCATGCATTCGTAAGTAGCATTTCGGGACGTGATCATGATCAATTAAGGAAGGCCGTAACTACCCATTTAGAAACAGCCAATAGTAACGGAGCCCGTCATCATTACGTCAGTAAAACATGGAGGTGACTTGTCAATCGACTCGCAATTGAGACCTGCAATGTACCAAATAATAAAAATGAATGCCGATACAGTTCTAGTCCATGTGGGTGGCCTGATGTGTATTAACTCATTGATTCCCGAGATCGATATAACCCCGAATTGAAAATTTCATTTTGATTGCCGATTTGCGGGCTTGAGACTGTTGTGCAGTTAATTGTAATGTCTTTCATCACTTTCCCTGTAATTTACATTGCAGTATTGGTTTTATATTTGCATTTACAGTGCTCCGGACATGTCTTTAAGCCCTTTGCAAGTCCTCCTTGGAACCCGTAACTTGTGGTCCGACTTTTGCCATTTGCGGCCTTGGCAGGGTGGTTAGCGAGGGGAAATCGGAGCAATTAAATAGCGATTTGCGATTTTAGCGATTGTAAGATCGAAAGCTTAGAGGTGCCTTAACTTGCGATGTTAACCATCGTAAGGAATCGGAGGCCGGAGCCCGTAACCCGATCGGAGCCTGCAAAAAGACGCCAGTTGAATAGCAAAATAAGTTACGGCCTCCATTACGGAAGCCCGGATCTCCCGATGCCTCAATTGAATGAGGCTCCTGGTCTGGTTCAAATCATTATAATGTGATGAAAATGTTGCCTTGCAAAACAGAGATAATAACGAAAACCATAATTAAACAACATTATTAGTTTATCTAAATTTGCTAAATATTACTATTCAACTGCCCCTAGAAAGTTCAACCTAGAGGAGCACTTTCATAATACATGCAAGAACAAGAGGCCTTGGTATGAAGGTAGAGAATGTCAGTTTCAGTTTTAATGGATGTTTCCAAGTACAGTATATAACATCCCTGGGTATATCTTAGTTTATGTACTTTATATTTTATTAAAAAGTGCTTATAAGCTCTGGTTTTGCTGCCTAAAAACCAACAAATAGTCCCTGTATGGGTCTGCCCTCTGCAGCTCATGAAGACACAGACACTGCTTTACTTGCTGTGTTGTGCTTCTGAGACGTGGTCCGTGATTGGCTAGGGCATTACTTCTCAATAAAACAAATGACATAGTTACACAGGACTATTATACACCTAGTAACATCCAGGAACCTTCGTCATCCCTTTAATATTAGATCTCCTTGAAGCCTCTTCATCATTCAGTAAAACAAACTACACGTCCCTTCTTTCCCAAAGCAATGCACCAGCCTCATCACTTCAATGGCAGTGGCGTCCTGTCCTGGATCTTCAAGAATGACGTGAAGATCTCTATCCCCTGGTTCCTTGGACTGGCATTCAGAACCCGTAGGACAGATGGGGTGTTACTGCAGGCACACGCTGGCCAATATACCACCATCCTGTGCCAGGTATGTACATACGAGATCAGCCGGGCACCAACCCTATAAAATCTTATTAAAATGTAAGATAAAATGTGTAGAGTAACAAGATAGCAAACTACTTTTCAAGAGAATATACATACTCCTATATATGGGTATACATATTCAACACAATATACTTTGCACCCCAATATATTTGTATGTGTATAAATGTGCAACACAATATACTTTGCACCCGTACATATTATTTAGGGGTGCAAAGTATATTGTGTTGCACATGTATAGACATACCCATATATAGGGGTGCAAAGTATATTGTGTTGAACATGTATGGGTATGTGTATACATATTCAACACAATATACTTTGCACCCCAATATATGGGTATGTGTAACACAACATACATTGCACCCCTAGATATGGGTATGTGTAACACAATATACATTGCACCCCTAGATATGGGTATGTGTAACACAATATACTTTGCACCCCAATATATGGCTATGTGTAACACAATATACTTTGCACCCCTAGATATGGGTATGTGTAACACAATATACATTGCACCCCTAGATATGGGTATGTGTAACACAATATACTTTGCACCCCAGTATATGGGTATGTGTAACACAATATACATTGCACCCCAATATATGGGTATGTGTAACACAATATACTTTGCACCCCAATTTATGGGTATGTGTAACACAATATACTTTGCACCCCAATATATGGGTATGTGTAACACAATATACTTTGCACCACTAGATATGGGTATGTGTAACACAATATACTTTGCACCCCAATATATGGGTATGTGTAACACAATATACTTTGCACCACTAGATATGGGTATGTATAACACAATATACTTTGCACCCCAATATATGGGTATGTGTAACACAATATACTTTGCACCCCAATATATGGGTATGTGTAACACAATATACTTTGCACCACTAGATATGGGTATGTATAACACAATATACTTTGCACCCCAATATATGGGTATGTGTAACACAATATACTTTGCACCCCAATATATAGGTTAGTGTAACACAATATACTTTGCACCCTAATATATGGGTATGTGTAACACAATATACTTTTCACCCCAATATATTGGTATGTGTAACACAATATACTTTGCACCCCAATATATGGGTATGTGTAACACCATATACTTTGCACCCCAATATATGGGTATGTGTAACACAATATACATTGCACCCCAATATATAGGTATGTGTAACACAATATACTTTGCACCCCAATATATAGGTATGTGTAACACAATATACTTTTCAACCCAATATATAGGTATGTGTAACACAATATACTTTGCACCCCAATATAAAGGGATGTGTAACACAATATACTTTTCAACCCAATATATGGGTATGTGTAACACAATATACTTTGCACCCCAATATATGGGTATGTGTAACACAATATACATTGCACCCCAATATATAGGTATGTGTAACACAATATACATTGCACCCCAATATATGGGTATGTGTAACACAATATACTTTGCACCCCAATATATGGGTATGTGTAACACAATATGCTTTGCACCCCAATATATGGGTATGTGTAACACAATATACATTGCACCCCAATATATGGGTATGTGTAACACAATATACTTTGCACCCCAATATATAGGTATGTGTAACACAATATACATTGCACCCCAATATATGGGTATGTGTAACACAATATGCTTTGCACCCCAATATATGGGTATGTGTAACACAATATACATTGCACCCCAATATATGGGTATGTGTAACACAATATACTTTGCACCCCAATATATAGGTATGTGTAACACAATATACATTGCACCCCAATATATGGGTATGTGTAACACAATATGCTTTGCACCCCAATATATGGGTATGTGTAACACAATATACATTGCACCCCAATATATGGGTATGTGTAACACAATATACTTTGCACCCCAATATATAGGTATGTGTAACACAATATACATTGCACCCCAATATATGGGTATGTGTAACACAATATACTTTGCACCCCAATATATGGGTATGTATAACACAATATACTTTGCACCCCAATATATGGGTATGTGTAACACAATATACTTTGCACCCCAATATATGGGTATGTGTAACACAATATACTTTGCACCGCTAGATATGGGTATGTGTAACACAATATACTTTGCACCCCAATATATGGGTATGTATAACACAATATACTTTGCACCCCAATATATGGGTATGTATAACACAATATACTTTGCACCCCAATATATGGGTATGTGTAACACAATATACTTTGCACCCCAATATATGGGTATGTGTAACACAATATACTTTGCACCCCAATATATGGGTATGTGTAACACCATATACTTTGCACCCCAATATATGGGTATGTATAACACAATATACTTTGCACCCCAATATATGGGTATGTGTAACACAATATACTTTGCACCCCAATATATGGGTATGTGTAACACAATATACTTTGCACCCCAATATATGGGTATGTATAACACAATATACTTTGCACCCCAATATATGGGTATGTGTAACACAATATACTTTGCACCCCAATATATGGGTATGTGTAACACAATATACTTTGCACCCCAATATATGGGTTTGTGTAACACAATATACTTTGCACCCCAATATATGGGTATGTGTAACACGATATACTTTGCACCCCAATATATGGGTATGTGTAACACGATATACTTTGCACCCCAATATATGGGTATGTGTAACACAATATACTTTGCACCCCAATATATGGGTATGTGTAACACAATATACTTTGCACCCCAATATATGGGTTTGTGTAACACAATATACTTTGCACCCCAATATATGGGTATGTGTAACACGATATACTTTGCACCCCAATATATGGGTATGTGTAACACGATATACTTTGCACCCCAATATATGGGTTTGTGTAACACAATATACTTTGCACCCCAATATATGGGTATGTGTAACACAATATACTTTGCACCCCAATATATGGGTTTGTGTAACACAATATACTTTGCACCCCAATATATGGGTATGTGTAACACGATATACTTTGCACCCCAATATATGGGTATGTGTAACACGATATACTTTGCACCCCAATATATAGGTTTGTGTAACACAATATACTTTGCACCCCAATATATGGGTATGTGTAACACAATATACTTTGCACCCCAATATATGGGTATGTGTATACATAGTGTTGTATCCCGGGCATACTGATTGTAGCTGAGGAAATGTGAGATATTTAAATGATATTACACTTATATTCACATTAAATCCGATTGCAACAAAAAGACGATAAAAACACTTAAATTAATAAATATAATTACAATTTGTCGTTATTTACAATTTTAAGTGAGCTTAAAATGATAAAGTAGAATGTCAAAAGTTTAAAACAATAGTAAATAAGGATTTTTAGTCCGATGTTATTTATATATAAAAAAACATTCTGGTTGATCATTGCCAGTAATTGTTGAGTACCCCCTATGGTTCTGAATCTATTGTTTTCAGTGTATGTTCCAAGCCAAAGACTATGCATGCGAAGACCCCAGGGGGTAACAAAGGTGATTATATTAATTACTTTAAAGGTTAGAATAATTAGTTTAACCCAGCATTATCTGAAAGATCTCCCTCTAGATGATAATGAGTAAAAGGATGCTAATTACAGCCTTTAATTTATTAATTATTACATGCAATTATGCTGAGATATCATTACAGTGTTTATATACCCGGCATGCTAACAAGTTATTTCTTTATTATTCCTCTGTTACAAAGGGTGATAAAAAAAATTAAATGGAGAACATCGCTAATGCTGCCAGTTATGTTGAGAGGCAGTGCTAAATTTTCAAGCACAAAGATATATAAATATAGTGCACCCCCTTGGCTGTATTAAAGCGATGAGAACAGCTTATAAATGATTGGCTGGACTCTTTTCCAATAAGTTAGACATGACTCCCAGTCAAACATTATCCTTGATGACCTAATCAGGGTGGAGACAATCAACTCATGTTTAGGCTGATACCAAAACTTTGAAAATGTATTTAATGTTGAATATTCATATTATAACTTATTAAATAGGAATGATATTAATGCTCAATACAGTAAACCCCTGATTATCCGTCACTCAGCTAACTGGGACTCTCAAGCAACCGGCACCGGCGTCAATTCCCCATTTTCAAAAAACTCCAGCTGAACCGGCAGTTCGAGACTGCAAAAAAAAAAAAATGCTAACTTTTTTTCTAATTATTTTTTTGGGCCCTAAATGACCCAGTTTAGGTGCTAATGCCTTTTTAAAGACATTTTGAGGGGTTTTGGGGGGGTTTAAAGGTAGTTTAGACTCCCCATCAACTACAGTTATCCGGCAATAGGGAGTCCCCGTGGGTGCCGGATAATCGGAAGTTTACTGTACATAATTCAAACACTCGGATTCTCTTGTTAAGGTACATTAGTCCCCTAGATAACTTCCACATTGCTCACAAATGTCCTTTGCACCAACCCCACAGCTGGTCTCTGGCCTGATCTCGTTCTCTGTCGGTCGTGGCTCCAGCCGGACCTCCACCCTCGTGTTGGACCAGATGCAGGTGAATGATGGGAGGTGGCACGACCTGCAGATGGAACTGCGAGATGTGCGCACTGGGCGTGAAACACATTATGTCATCACCCTCAACCTGGATTATGGATCTTACCAGGTACTGTATCTGCCTGAACTATGGTTCTTACTAGGTACTGTATCTGTTATTACTAGGTACTTGATCTGCCTGCACTATGGTTCTTACCAGGTTCTGTAACTGCCTGAACTATGGATCTAACCAGGTACTTTATTTGGCGGAACTATGTCTCTGACTAGGTACTGTATCTGCCTGGACTATGGTTCATACCAGGTACTGTATCTGCCTGAACTGGGGATCTTACCAGCTACTGTGTATGGCTGGACTATGGTTCTTACCAGGTACTGTATCTGCTTGGACTATGTTTTTACCAGATTCTGTACCTCCCTGGATTATGGTTCTTACCAGGTACTGTACCTCCCTGGACTATGGTTCTTACCAGGTACTGTACCTCCCTGGACTATGGTTCTTACCAGGTACTGTATCTGCCTGGACTATGGTTCATACCAGGTACTGTATCTGCCTGAACTGGGGATCTTACCAGCTACTGTGTATGGCTGGACTATGGTTCTTACCAGGTACTGTATCTGCTTGGACTATGTTTTTACCAGATTCTGTACCTCCCTGGATTATGGTTCTTACCAGGTACTGTACCTCCCTGGACTATGGTTCTTACCAGGTACTGTACCTCCCTGGACTATGGTTCTTACCAGGTACTGTATCTGCTTGGACTATGTTTTTACCAGATTCTGTACCTCCCTGGACTACGGTTCTTACCAGGTACTGTACCTCCCTGGACTATGGTTCTTACCAGGTACTGTACCTCCCTGGACTATGGTTCTTACCAGGTACTGTATCTGCTTGAACTATGTTTTTACCAGATACTGTACCTCCCTGGACTATGGTTCTTACCAGGTACTGTACCTCCCTGGACTATGGTTCTTACCAGATTCTGTACCTCCCTGGACTATGGTTCTTGCCAGGTACTGTGTCTGGCTGGACTATGGTTCTTACCAGGTACTGTATGTCGCTGGACTATAGTTCTCACCATGTACTGTGTCTGGCTGGACTATTTTTCTTACCAGGTACTGTGTCTGGCTGGACTTTGGTTCTTACCAGGTACTGTGTCTGGCTGGACTATAGTTCTCACCATGTACTGTGTCTGGCTGGACTAAGGTTCTTACTAGGTACTGTATCTGTTATTACTAGGTACTTGATCTGCCTGCACTATGGTTCTTACCAGGTTCTGTAACTGCCTGAACTATGGATCTAACCAGGTACTTTATTTGGCGGAACTATGTCTCTGACTAGGTACTGTATCTGCCTGAACTGGGGATCTTACCAGCTACTGTGTATGGCTGGACTATGGTTCTTACCAGGTACTGTATCTGCTTGGACTATGTTTTTACCAGATTCTGTACCTCCCTGGATTATGGTTCTTACCAGGTACTGTACCTCCCTGGACTATGGTTCTTACCAGGTACTGTACCTCCCTGGACTATGGTTCTTACCAGGTACTGTATCTGCTTGGACTATGTTTTTACCAGATTCTGTACCTCCCTGGACTACGGTTCTTACCAGGTACTGTACCTCCCTGGACTATGGTTCTTACCAGGTACTGTACCTCCCTGGACTATGGTTCTTACCAGATTCTGTACCTCCCTGGACTATGGTTCTTACCAGGTACTGTATCTGCTTGAACTATGTTTTTACCAGATACTGTACCTCCCTGGACTATGGTTCTTACCAGGTACTGTACCTCCCTGGACTATGGTTCTTACCAGATTCTGTACCTCCCTGGACTATGGTTCTTGCCAGGTACTGTGTCTGGCTGGACTATGGTTCTTACCAGGTACTGTATGTCGCTGGACTATAGTTCTCACCATGTACTGTGTCTGGCTGGACTATAGTTCTCACCATGTACTGTGTCTGGCTGGACTATTTTTCTTACCAGGTACTGTGTCTGGCTGGACTTTGGTTCTTACCAGGTACTGTGTCTGGCTGGACTATAGTTCTCACCATGTACTGTGTCTGGCTGGACTATAGTTCTCACCATGTACTGTGTCTGGCTGGACTAAGGTTCTCACCATGTACTGTGACTGGCTGGACTATGGTTCTCACCATGTACTGTCTCTGGCTGGACTATGGTTCTCACCAGGTACTGTGTCTGGCTGGACTATGGTTCATACCAGGTACTGTGTCTGGCTAGACTATGGTTCTCACCATGTACTGTGTCTGGCTGGACTATGGTTCATACCAGGTACTGTGTCTGGCTGGACTATAGTTCTCACCATGTACTGTGTCTGGCTGGACTATAGTTCTCACCATGTACTGTGTCTGGCTGGACTATGGTTCTCACCATGTACTGTGTCTGGCTGGACTATGGTTCTCACCAGGTACTGTATCTCGCTGGACTATGGTTCTCACCATGTACTGTCTCTGGCTGGACTTACGAGGGTTTGCAGATGTAATGAGTGTTTATTAATCTGGATTCTTGTTGTTCCTTCAGGATACAGTGACTGTCGGGACTGATCTGCACGGCTTGAAGGTCCGACATCTCTATGTGGGAGGACTCATGGGGACCCGCGAGGTACAGAACGGGTTAGAAGGCTGCATACAGGTGGGTGAAAGTCCTGCGTATAAGCTCTCGTGACAACACATGAATAAGCGTCCTATAAGATATTGAGTGTTATCTTACTCTCCAGGGGCTGCGTCTTGGTGAGACTTCAAGTGGGATCACCCTGCCCAAGCCAAGCAGCGCTCTCAATGTGAAGCCCGGTTGTAGCATCCTCAATCTATGTGAGTCCAACCCGTGCCAAGGAAACAGCACCTGCGTGGACAAGTGGCTAGGTCATTCCTGTGTCTGTCAACGAGGTGAGTACAAGACAAGCTCATACCTACCATCTTATACAATAAGACATGCAAGGGAACACTTCCTAGAATCTAAGCTTGTCAACAGAGGAAAACGTACACAACACTCAGTAAATCATAATTTTGTAGTTTAGTCGTTCAGTTGTGTCCGGCTCACTGTGACCTTATGGACGGCAGCTCACCAGGCACATCTGACAGCTACTACATTTGAGGTCCATCAAACTCATGTTCATTACTTCAACCATATCCATCCATCTCCACCTCTGCCTATCCCCTTTGTGTGTTTTCAATCTTTCATTCAATATCTTCTCTAGGGAATCCTATCTTCTCATGATATGGTCGTCATAATAATATTGAAATGTAAACCTTAAAGGGCCGGTGTAAGAGCGTTTCATGTTTAACCTACTCTTTAGTTCACCATTAATTAACATAAAAAATACACATGCAAACAGCAGCAAATCAAAGCGTTAGCTAGAAAATATAATACAAAAAACAAAAAATTAACATCATTAATTATCACTGCTGTACCCCTACCAACCTCTCATTGCCCTGAGCACAATTGAAAACATATTATGGTACGTTGAATCTTTAACTTCCTTTCTTTCAATAGTGCTTAGGATAATGAGATAGTGGGGAGGGTGCAGCAGTGGCTATTAATGGTAATCTTTGTCTATAAATTATATTTTCTATCTATTGCTTTGCTTTGCGACTGTTTGCACATGTATTTTCAATGTTTTTTTAATGGTGAATTATAGTTTAGCATGGAAGGTGCATACACTGGCGCTTTAAGCAAAAGCATAATCTTTAAATATGCTATAAACTCATGCTAAAGTTGCTAAACAAGGAAAAATATTCAAATATTTCCTCCACTTTCTGCAAGTTCACTTTTATAGAGAACATTTCATGGCAACTTCTCAGCTATTTAGAAGCTGCATCCCGGGATGCTTCTGGAGGTGTTTAGAGCATCTTATAAACATTATTTCACTAGTTCCTCTCTTTTTATAAGGTTTTTGATATCATGGCTGTAGTATTAGCGAGTGCCAAGAGCAACACAGGAGCAGTTGTATCATCTTTAAGTGCCCAGTCACCCATAGCTGGGCATGTCCAGATCCTCAGTACTAAGCAGCTTCTTCTTTTCTCTTGCAGGGTATTTTGGAGAGAATTGTGTTGATATCTGCCAGCTGAACCCTTGTGAGAATAAAGGCGTGTGCCAGCTCAATGCCAGCTCCCCGCTGGGTTACACCTGTGTGTGTAGCGGGCATCATTTTGGGCTGTACTGTGAGCAGAGGTAAGTCAGGAGCACGTGCAAGGAAGTAGGGAATCTTATCAACTGGAAGAAGTGAAAGAATGAGATGTTATTATATTGCAATCACCTATAATAGTTTCCGTAGTGTGTAACGCTCCAGGCTGGCTGCATGCTCACTGCCAAAACTATTGTAGATGATGCGCAGTGCCCACTGGGGAGGGGAGAAAGACAAAGGGGAGGGAGGAGTGGAGCAAGACATATGGGAGGGAGGGGATACACACAGGGGAGGGAGGGAGGAGGGGAAAGAGACACAGGGTAGGGAGGGGGGAAGAGAGACAGGGCAGGGAAAGGGGGAAAGAGACACAGTGGAGGGAGGGAGGAGGCGAAAAGACACAGGAGAGGGAGGAGGGGAAAGAGACACAGGTGGGAGAGAGGAGGAAAAGAGAAACGGGAGGGGGAAAGACACAGGAGAGGATGAGAGAGACACAGGGGAGGGAGGAGGCGAAGGGACACAGTGGAGGGAGGAGGGGAAAGAGACACAGGTGAGGGACAGGAGGGAAAGAGACACAGGGGAGGGGGGGAAGAGACACAGGGGAGGGAGGAGGTGAAGGGACACAGGGGAGGGAGGAGGGGAAAGAGACACAGGGGAGGGAGAGGAGGGAAAGAGACACAGGGGAGGGGGGGAAGAGACACAGGGGAGGGAGGAGGTGAAGGGACACAGGGGAGGGAGGAGGGGAAAGAGACACAGGGGAGGGAGAGGAGGGAAAGAGACACAGGGGAGGGGGGGAAGAGACACAGGGGAGGGAAAGAGGGGGGAGAGACACGGGGGGGGGGGGGGGCAGGGAGGCACATCAAATATTATCCGGTCATTTTTGACGGGCAAGTTACTAGTGAATATTAACACTGCAATGAGCAAAACAAAATCTGCATATTGTTGCAAAGTTTGAAAAATAACTTTAATCCCTTAGCAGACTGCATTTGCAACAATGTCCGGAATTCCTTCTCATAGGTTAGGTGAGCTGCTCAGGAACTCGGAAAATCAATGTAACTATCACAGATAAGAACTGGCTCTTGATTTTTTGACTTAATCAGCCTCCATGCACCACAAACATGGAGGAGTAACTAGCAAACCAGACAAGTTCCATAACTTATATGTATAGTTAATATTCTCTGAGAGTGCGCTTTAATATAAAATAAGTTTAAATTCATGTGGGGACTGAATTTTAAAACATCTTCTAAGCAAAGCCCTTATAGATTATTGACTATAGATTCCATTTAACCCTTCTCTTTTACTTATATATGTCAATAAATATCAGAACATTGACAAGGATTTTGTCCACAATTTCCATTACATTGATGGTTAAATTAAATTAAATTCTGTGGAATGTTGTTTTAATTGCATTATTATATTGCATATTATTATTCATATCCTATATAATTTCGGGGCACATAGAAACTTTATTTAAACCTTGTAAATTAGTTAGCTTTGTGTTGTACTATACTGTGCTTGTATCCCACCTCCTCACACCCCTCCCACTTACACCGCTGCTTTTAACACATGTTGTTCTTCCTATAAGTACTGGTTCAGACCTCATCTCCCCTGTGGACTTTCAAACTACAACTGCTCTTAAGCAACCACCATATTGAAACATAACACTTCTCCCCCCTGGACTTTCATATTGTTCTCTCTGTCCTTCCTCCCACCCTTACAGTCTCTTAATTTATAGAAACTTACGACTTGCACCCGCTCAGTCAACATCACCCGCTAAAAACAATCTATTATAGTCATAAAGACTCTTATGATAAACCTTATCACACTCTTTTCCTGCTTCTGAATCTATATTACTACAACTATCATATCTTGGGATAATAATTCTTCCCCACAATCTTCTAACATTTTTCCTGAGCTTACACATTGTCACAATGCTTTCTCATTCTTTCCTATTTCTTATAACCTACTGCCTCTCTCTCAGACTTTCCTTTCCAACCTCTCCATGTCACGTCCCCCACACAATACTACCATCTCCTCTTCTCCGCTCCCATGAGCTCCTCTCCGTCCTCCAGTCACAATATCATCCCCTCCCTAACTCTCGCAAGAAAAAGCAGCACTGTAAGTCCCAGTCCCATCTTCTCTCCCTTTCACTCCTCCTTCTCCTGGCTACGGGAGATATATCCCCTAACCCAGGCCCCTCACTCATCTCCACTCGCTCTCAGCCATGCACTGGTTCAAGGCCAGCAAACACCCGTAACACCCAGAATCTTAAATCCATCATTGTCCACAAACCTTCTACTCTACCAGAAATATCCCACTCTCTTCTAACACACGTCTTCAACTGCCTCTCTAGTATATCCACTTGGATATCCACCCACTATCTCAAACTCAACATGTCTAAGACTGAACTCCTAATCTTCCCTCCCTCTACCACAGCTTCCATTTCTCACATCTCTCACTGTCAACAACGACATTATCACTCCCACCTCCCAAGCCCGTTGCCTTGGGGTTATACTGGACCTCGCCCTCTCTTTCATCCCTCACATACAGTCACTAACAAAATATTGCCTTCTTCATCTAAAAAACATCTCCAGAATTTGCCACTATCTTACACAACACACAACTAAAATCCTAATACACTCTCACATCATCATGACTACTCGCTTCTTGCTGGCCTACCCACCACCCAACTAACCCCACTTCAATCCATAATGAATGCCTCTGCTAGACTCGTCTTCCATACACAACGTTCAGTGTTGGCATCACCCCTCTGTCAATCACTCCACTGGCTTCCCTTAGCCTCCAGAATAACATTTAAAATCATGACCCTAACTTACAAAGCCCTCAACAATAGTGGACCCCCCTACGCCTCTGCTCTCATCTCCAAATACTCCCCGCCCACCCTCTGCTAATGACTTTCTTCTTTCTACAACTCCTGTCATCTCCTCTCACTCTCGCCTTCAGGACTTTTCTTTTGCTGCCCCTATTCTCTGAAACTCTGGCTCCACCAGATTATCCTCCTGCCTCAAAACATTCAAAATCTCACTAAAAACGCATCTCTTTAAAGAAGCGTATCACCTTCCACCCGAACACGCTCAGCCCCTCTCTCTCCCTCCTTTACCACACACAATACCTTTAGGTTGTAAGTCTGCGAGTTTCTATCCTGCAGGGTACTTTGCGGAAAGCGCCATGGACACTGGATTCGAGGCTCAAAGACAGGGCCCTCCTTGCTTTTGCTATGTGTTGATTTGTATCTACCTTTGCCTGGAACTTATCTTATGTACAGCGCTACGGAATATGTTGGCACGTAATAAATAAACGATAATGATAATAATAATAATTGCATATTAGTCTATGTAATAAATTGCTAGCATTTAAATACATTTAGACACTGAATCAGCTCTGAATAATTGTCACATGTGGTTTAGGTTCAGGTTAGGTTGTTAAATCATTTTTAATTATCTTCTCAGGATGGACCAACAATGCCCCAAGGGCTGGTGGGGGAACCCAACCTGTGGACCCTGCCAGTGTGACGTGAATAAAGGGTTTGACCCAGACTGCAACAAGACAGATGGGCAGTGCCACTGCAAGGTGAGGGGGCTTGTTATTTAATTATCTTGCTATGGTTTTTATGACAGGTAATATCTCACTAAAGCCAGTGGCTGCGGCCTAATATATATATATACAGTTTGTTGGATTATATACAAAGATATACATTCACTGGACATGTGTTGTGTGTTGATACATTTAATGGAGATATTGAGCTGTGGCCTCCAGTATTTATATCATCTGGTCCGTAACTGATAAGATAAACAACTTTTTATGTGTCACCTCTCATTTGCAGGAGTATCATTATCACCCCAAAGGAACAGACACTTGTTTGCCCTGTGATTGCTACCCCATTGGCTCCTCCTCTAGGTCATGTGATGTAGACACGGGACAATGCCACTGTAGGCCTGGAGTCATTGGGCGACAGTGTAACAGCTGTGATAATCCGTTTGCTGAAGTAACGCCAAGCGGCTGTGAAGGTGAGAGATGAATATCTGAGGAGCATAATATGTAAATTCATCAGTAGCAAAAATATTCGTATTTATGTGGTGTATCTCTGGATGGAGAAGATAATTTTCCGTATATATCTCAATATCTATGCAAAAGTCTGTAAATGGCCTCCATTCCGTGGCTGCCAGAAGAACTCCCGTAAGACGAAGCAACTTTACAGAAGTTCGTATGGAACCCATGAAATGGAGGCCATTGTCATACATATGTAGAATTGCAGAAATGTTGCTCTCTCAACATAGAAACTCGTAAAACGTACTGACTCCCACCCAGGAGGTTGCTCCCCACTACCTGCACATACTACATTAGCCCTAATATCCTCCATTTCTATCTGTATAAACCCTATCCCAAGGCACGGATGAAGTTAAATAATAATACATACTAATGCAGGTGATTTATGACCCCGCCACCTATGAGCATGGTCCAACTTCAGCCCTTAAGATGCAGAGCCAGGTCAAATCTTAAAGATATTCATAGGTGAACACAGGTAAATAAATCAAATTGTTTGCGTGACTGATACCTGTACAGGATATATTACAAATCTGGTATAATACTGTTACTCAAGGATTGGTGTTGGACAACATAGCCTTAGAAAAAGTCCTGTAAGAGGACGAAACGGACCGTTGGCACCCAGTTTTTCAGCACCCAGTTTTTTCTTATCTCTTCAATATGGCTTAAAGGGTTAACTTGTCAAACTTCTATAAGGAAAAAAGGAATGTGGAGAGAGGGAACTGAATCACAAGTATTTTTGTTTGCCACATGTTATTACCCTCCCACTTTTATTGTTTAAGGATTTACTAATTATACCCTTATTGCAACTATGAAATATTTTTTCTGTTTAAATATATAGTAGTTCAATTGACTTAAAAGATTCCCTGTTTTTGGGAGATATAGAATGCCTGTGTTTCCACGACATAGTTTGTTTTTAATATGTACATTTTGTGCTGTTTTATCTTAATTCTTTTTTAACTCTGTGATTAGCAGTGTATCCTGTGTTTACAGGACCATCAGTATAAACTGATATATGAGAGTTGATTTGCCTATATTTACAATAACAGTACTATACAAGTCTGGGAATATATCGATCTGGACCATTATAAATAGAATATATTACTTCTATATCTATATTGTTTAAAGTACTGTAATCTAGGCACGGTGTAATAAGTTAGCACGCACTTTTTTATTAATTTTATTTAGCGTTTTTCCAGGATCAAGAGTATCCTAATAAAGTATTTTTCTATGTTGGACAACATAGGTTTAAATAATGTTGTATGTTCTATGTGCAGTTTGTATATTTATTAGTCTCCCCATTGCCTTTGTTTCAGTCATCTATGATGGGTGCCCGAAAACCTTAACCGCTGGAGTTTGGTGGCCCAGAACCAAGTTTGATCTCCCTGCGGCTGTGCCCTGCCCCAAAGGATCAATGGGTGAGTTTTGCTGATTGATTATGGACTGGACCGTCACCATGTAGAACGTCTGATAGCATGTATGATACGTTTGTGACCGTAAAGTGACACCATGACCCGGATAATTAATGCAATGTTTGTAGAAGGGCATGGGCGAGCTCCTATAATATAAACACGTTATAGTAGTATATCACTCACATATACAGTGGAACCTCAATATTCTTCAGTCCCCAAATTCGTCAAATCCAATATTGGTCACATTGTTTAGGCTAAAAATGCTCCTATAACCATCAAAAAATCCAATATTAGTCACAACATTTTTAAAAAAACAGACAGAAACAAACAACATTGGACAAGTGCTTTGCTAAATCGAGTGCTAGTAAATCGTTGGCAAAGGGACAACAAAAAAAAAAGCCATTGATCACTAGAATTGGAGTTACCTGATGTAATGGAAGACGACTCCCCTTCCAAACAATAATTCCTTCGCGCCTCTTCAGCTTCTGCCATCATTGCTCCTCTGGTAAACCTCTGGTTATATATTTTTTTTATTTATGTATAAGATTCGGGACTGGGGACAGATTATTCTAATTTTAGTTAATCCTTATGGAATTTTTTTTTTTTTTATATTCATGCGATTCAGTATCTGTTCAGCCTCAGGAACAGATTAATTACGAATATAAAGGCTACACTGTATAGATAAACAGCTCATGTTGACTCGTAAAGACAGATCCCCATTGAAGGTATATCCCTGTATCAGTGGGGATTTTCATCCTAGGCCCACGAGGCCCAGGCCTAAGGCAGCACATTTTTAGGGTGCCTATATGCAGTGATATTCCTGTTTGCAAGTGTACTTGTGTACACATGTGTGTGTGTGTATGTATGTGTGTGTATATATATATATATATATATATATACATCTGTGTTCACATTTGAATGTCTAAAACAAGTTAAAAAACCTGCTTCCAGTTCCAAGAAACACAGTTATTACACTGCATTCTGGGAAGCTGAGATGGGATATGCAAATGTACCCACAACTGCCTCGCTCTTCAATCCATAGCCATTATCAAACATGGCTTCCTTTAAGCTTATGCCTGCTGTATTACACAGCTTTAATGCAAAGCCAAGGTTGGATTTTACACAAGCTGAGAATCCTATCCATGTACAGCTGTTTCAAGCTTACGGGCTATTATCAGCATGGAGCAGGGTCTCAGCTTGTGTTGTGGACTTTATGAGTAGGTAGTTCACCACAACAATCATTTATAATATGGTTTACATATAATATGTTATATATATATATATATATATATATATATATATATAAAGTGTGTGTAAGTATATAAGGAGGAGCTGCAAGTGGGGGCTGGTCTAAATGGCCTAGGTGGCCTAGGGCAACATGTACACGCCTGTGCCCTGTGGTTCAGGAGGTCTAGTGAGAATAGCTCTTTCCAAGTTGGTACCAGATCAGACACTGAACACTTTGCTTTCTTTAATAATTTCACTCCAAATATTTATTCCACGTCTGCCAGATCGGCGCCTGTGAGTAGCTAAACATTATGACTACCTTCCCACTCTGTTTCGCTGCCGTCACTTTCCTGCCATGATGTGGGGGAGATGCCGTGCTCATTTTCACTATACAGTGACGTGAGAAGCCAGTTAAAGGGACTCATTATCCTTATATGTATGTGTATAAATAGCATTGCACAATTTGTACCTTTTATCAGGATTATTATTATCTTACAAGCAAACAAATTTCTTCTTATTTTTCTGTCATAACTAAATCACCTTCTTCAAAGTTCCCCCCGGGCAGTTTTAGGCAGTGTACCCCTAAAATGGAACGACATTTCTCCAATTCAAATCTAAACCCCGGAATGATGAACATATATTGTGTGTGCGTGCATGCGTGTGTGTGTGTGCATGCATGCATGCGTGTGTGTGCGTATGTCAGCATTTGGTTGGGAAATTAGTTTTAACTTCAGAAAGAAAATGTTTAAAGCAATCAAGACAAAAAAAGATAAGGTATTAAAGGGATATGGAAGGTCCTGGATGTTACTAAGTATATAATATCCCTGGGTATCTATTTACTTGTATGTACTTTATTTTATTAAGAAGTGCTTATAGGCTCTGCATTTACTCGCCTAAACTCAATCAAATACTCCCTGCATTGGTCTGCCCTCTGCAGCTCATGAAGACACAGACACTGGACATTTGTTGTGCAGTGTCTCATACTGACCATCTGTCAGCAACATGTGCAACTGAGACGTGGTCCCTGATAGGCTAGGACACTGCACATCTCCCATACAGATCTTTGTCTGAAAGGGGCAGACCCATACAGTGACTATTTGTGTGATTTTAGACAGAACTTATAGGGCACTTCTTAATAACCTTGATTGCAAATATATATGTAGAGAGAGAGAGATAGTCATTTTAAAATGTCATGAACGCTTTTGCAGACAACATCCCTTACTAGTAAAAGAAAATCATTTTCTAAGCTAATAAATATTTTACTTTTTACATTTTTATACCATTTAAACTTTCATTTTCTAAAAAGGGAAATGTTTAAAAGCTTACATGGTAGAAAACGAATTCCTGTACAAGTGGGAGTAGAGCTGCGCCAGGTTAGAGAGAGGTTTGAAATTAACCTCGATTCTTATTAAGGGAAATGCTATCAGCTGAGCTTAATGTATTAGACGGAGGTGGACCCTTATTGGCCTTATGTAGGGCTGGTCATCACCCCGACTGCAAAAACTGTAAGATAAAGAAAAATCATATGAGGACAGTGAGGATAATTAAATCCTGTTGGGGGAACACCAAGCAGAGTACTCTATCTACAGCCCAGGCGTAGGTAAACTCACTCATGTTCCCATTGGGCAACTCCAGGTGATCCTTTGCTCAGTGCACCAGTGTCCGGACCATATCCATGCATGGGAGTGGGACATTCTCCATGCCAGTCCCTGCTTCCTGAACTTATAAGTAGCCAGCTTGGCTAATGCCAGGAGTAGGTTAATGAGTAGGTCTTGGCCTTGTTGCCCCACTGGGTCCCCAAACAAAAAGAGATGAGGAGGAAAATGCAGCCAAAACTGCGAGAGGAGGCTCCTCAAGAGTGACAAGACGGGCTGCAGTCTGGCACAACTAAAATAAACATGGACTCTCCCTGGCCATGGTACTAACAGGTGGCTGATATTAGACCCACCAGGGACTTGAATCGGAGAGTACTCCACTGAGCATGAGAGAGTACCTGGCTGAGAATAAAAGAGGAATAGAGTTCCCTTCGCGGTGGCCTCTTGTCCTCCTGTGTTGGTAGGACCAACCTGCAGATGGTATTGGGAAGGGTCTCAAGGGGTGAGGAAGTGAGTAAATGGACCCAGGAGAATACAAGCTCTTCCTTGGCATGCCACGCAAGCTCGCCTAGGGTATCTACCTAAACCTGGAGACAGGAGGAGCCTGAGGAGAATCTCCAACAAACTGGTCCAGTCTCAATCACGCAATCTCAAGGAGCATCATCCTCTTCTTGAGGCAGCTACTCCAAGCTGTCTCAGGACACCGACTGTACCTTGTTAGTGTTCCTATTTTTTTCCAGGTAGGGGTTAACACTTGAATTTACTGTATCAGCTGTGTACACACATTAACCCTTCATCTGCCTATAACAGGATCCAGTCATTTTAACCATTTAAGTATTATTCGGTCTTTCTACTTATGAAAGCTAATGCCATTATTAACCCTTTGCTGTCAATATTATTCATTTTAACGATCTTGTTTTCCTCCTTCCTATTTTGTTCTCCCCCTCACAATGTCCAGGGGTGAGGGGTTCAGGTGAGAATTTAATACTGCGCCTCTGCCTCCGTTCTGTTTGCTACATGTTTTGAATTTACCTTGTGAATTTAACCCTCTCCTTGCTTCAAGCACCTGCAGCTGATACCCCTACAGCTCCTTTTGCATTGTACTTCCCTCCAGTCACTTGAGAGTTAAAAGAATATGGAGGTATCCTGTTTTAAAAGTAAAATAAACTACTGTTTGCAAATAAACATCATTTTATTAACAAGTGATTAAAAGCTATGAGCCTCATTCAATTAAGACGCACAAGTTATGGGTGTATAGGACGTAAGTCTGCTGGCCTGCTGTGAGCCCGCAGCTGCCGCACCTTATGGTGCTATTCAATTGGCCGGGCCCGCAAGTCCCGGCCCGATGTCCCACATCACAAACCATGCTATCGAAAGTAGCATTTGCGGGCTTGAACTTGATCGCTGACTCAAGGCCGTAACTCGCGGTTAGAAACAGCCAATGGAATGCGGGTCCGATCGTGACTCGTAAGTCAAGCCCGTAGGACTTTGAAATCCAACCTCCATTTTTCATTGAAGTCCTACGGGCTTGAATTACCAGTTACGATCGGACCCACATTCCAGATATAATGCATTATTGATAAAGCCGTAAACATGATGCTCTAGTCCATGCGCGTTCCATTATATGTATTAACACATTGATTGCCGGGATCGATATAACATGGAAATGAAACATGAAATAAAGTATTTTGCTTGAGACTGTTGTGCCATATCTAAGACCTAACATCACTTTCACTTTTAATAAAAGTACAGTATTGATTTTTTATTTGCGTTTAAAGTGCTCCGAACATGTCATTAAGCACTTTGCAAGACCTCCTTGGTCCCAGTAACTTGTGGTTCGACTTTTGTCATTTGCGGGCTTGACGGAGTGGTTAGTGAGGGGGAATCTGAGCAATTGAATAGCGATTTGCGATTTTAGCGTTAGCAACTCTTGCGGACGTGAAAAAGATCAAAGGCTTGGAGGGGCATTAACTTGAACCATCGCAATGAATCACAGCCCGGAGCCCGTAACTAGACGCCAATTGAATAGCAAAATAACTTACAGGCTCCATTTCCAAACCCGGATCTCCCGAAAGCCTCAATTGAATAAGGCTGTTTGTTTTTACTCACTGAAACTTTCCAAATAGTCCAATCAATGCTCCTCCCCCAGCAGCTCATGTGTTTCTGTAGTACTAGATGTACTATCCAATCAGATTGGCTCTTAGCAGCATTCCAAAACATGATGTTGAAAAACAATCTGTGATTGTACTAATAGATACATTGTGCGCATGAGCTACTGGGGGCAGAGCTGTATTGGCACTATTTGGAAGGTGTCAAAAGCACTTGATAATGAAATGTTGTTTAGCTGCACACACTTAGGGAGTTTATTTTAATATTAACAACAGGGGACCTTCCATGTTCCTTTATAATTACACCGTGCTAACTGCTGCTTGTGCCATACCTTATTCCATAAGCAAAACGTGCCCAGCCTGAAACTCACATGTGCTTAGTATGTTGCTTATCTCATGTCATCACGCTCTTTATGTGCTATGCCCTTGGCAGCTAAACCACAACCCAACGTGTTTCACTGATTTTTAAACGTGTTTGTATATTATTTCCAGGTGCTGCCATCCGACACTGTGATGATGTAAAGGGCTGGCTGGACCCAGACTTCTTTAACTGCACCTCGCCGGCATTTCTGGACCTCTCCAACCTGGTAATGTGCAATGTGTTGGGTACATAGGCTTAATGAGAACTTAAAGGGATATGGAGGGTTCCTGGGTATATAATATCCTTGTGTATATACTTACTGACTTGTACTTTATTTGATTAAGAAGTGCTTATAATCTTTACTGTCTGAAGTCAAACAAATAGTCCCTGTATGGGTCTGCCCACTGCAGTGTATGCATACACAGACTCTGCATGGTTGGATGTGTAGTGTAGTGTCCTAGCCTATCAGGAACCATGTCTCAGAGGCACATTGCAAAATGTTGCTGAGAGATGGTCACTGATTGGTTAGTATGAGACACAGCACATTCAGTACAGCAGAGTCTGTGTAT
This sequence comes from Discoglossus pictus, assembly GCA_027410445.1. Classification (NCBI taxonomy): domain Eukaryota; kingdom Metazoa; phylum Chordata; class Amphibia; order Anura; family Alytidae; genus Discoglossus; species Discoglossus pictus. Next base: position 14,267,761 of record CM050169.1, on the reverse strand, counting down.
TCGTGAGATGCAGAGGGCGCACCCATACATGGACTATTTATTTGGTTTTAGTCGTTAAAAAAAGAGCTTTTAAGCACTGCTGTACTTGCTGTGTCTCATACTGACCAATCAGGGACCATCACTTAACAACATTCATGCTGCTGAGACTGATAGGCTAGGACATTATAGTGTACATACATCCCTACAGAGTCAGTGTCTGCATACGCTGCAGTGACAGACCCCTATAGGGACTATTTAATTGATTTTAGGCAAAAACAGAGCTTATAAGCGCTTTTTAAATATAATAATATACATAAAAGTAAATAGATACACAGGGATAATAGTAGTAAAATTCAGAAACCATCCATATTATGTTAAAGTTACAGAGTTTATGTTATATGTTTAAAATATTAATATGTTTTACATGTAGAAACAAAAACATGTGACCTGAGGTCTGGAAAACTTGCTTTCACTCCCTGTCCAGTGGCAGGTCAAAAACTTGGATTGATGAGAGGATCATCTTTGTGAGAGTGGATAAGTCTGGTACCACAGTGCATACTAATTGGATATTACAAGATACATATGTAATGCCACCCATCATTGCATTTTAATGTATATAAAAGCTATAATGTTAAAATGTTTATGTACAAAGCTAGGACACCTGAGAAATCTTCAGATTTATATCTGCTAACTACCTATCAATATAGAAACAAACGGATGGAAATATATACAAAAATATACTCCTACACACAGAGAGCGCTCTAAATAATGTAGTTCTTCATATAGGCTGGAAAAAGAACTTAAATGGTCAATCCAATATGATCGCTTTCCTCAATATGGCCTTCGTCGAGCTTCTTGCTGCTATCTCCAAAAGTTTTCGCCGTTCACCGCGGCGGCTTTTGTGCAGTTGGATTTATTTTCCCATAAGCGTTTTACATACCTCATATCTATCTGAGGTTGTGAAAGGTGAGAGTCCTAGTTGATTTCGAATTGACATGACCCTGATAACCAAAAGTGACCTGCACTAGGCTTTGTGCGCTGTCTCTCCCCCCACCCTTTTTCTCTCATTTTGACTACCTATCAATATAGTTTGGCTTAAAATATATTTTTGTTATATATTTTCATCAGTAATGTATGAAAATACAAAAAATCCCCCACCCCAAAATTATAAACTTACCCTAAAGTTTGCAAAATATCTTGCATTTTCAGGCAGTTTATTTTTAGAAGGAACACCCCTGAAAATCCAAGTTAAATTAGCATAAAATTCATAATAAGTTGTGGCCTGTCAGAGGCAGGTATAATAATGTATATGTTTCCCTATCATTGGCTGAGACAAAACTGCTCAGGAGGCAGCTACTATACGAACAGCTGATTGGCTAGGACACAACTCCACACAACTGATTGGCTAGGACTCTCTACCTACATAGGTGCCTTGTGGGTGGAGCTCACACAAGTAATGTCACATGTACTCTGAATTACATATGAGATGCCCAATCAGACAGACAAGAGATCACACAAATGTACATATACCTTTAATGCAGTGTATATAACTAAAAGTGGTATTTTTTCTCTTTCAAAGCTGGACAACTTAGAGAGGAACGAAACTGAGCTGAACACCATTGAGGCCAAGAAGCTGGCACTGCGCCTGCGCTCTGTGACCGACCAGATGGAGCAGTACTTTGGGAATGATGTCCATATCACCGTGCGCCTGCTGTCTCATCTCATTCAGTTTGAGAATAAACAAGAGGGCTTTGGGTTAACCGCCACCCAGGATGCCCACTTCACAGAGGTAAATAATGTCCAATGGAGACGATGAACTTGTCGGCACATCTATTTACCTTTTATGTACTTTATTTTATTAAGAAGTGCTCTGTTGTTTCTGTCTAAATTTAAACAAATAGTCCCTGTATGGGTCTGCCCACTGCAGCGTATGCAAACACAGGCCCTGTATGGCTGTATGTGTAGTGTATTGTCCTAGCCTATCAAGCAGGGAACATGTCTCGGCAGCACATTTCCAGAATATTGCTTAGAGATGGTCACTGATTGGTTAGTATAAGACATAGCAAAGTCAGTACAGCAGAGTCTGTGTATTTGTGAGCTGCAGAGGTCACACCCATGCATAGACTATTTATCTGATTTTAGTAATTAAAAATAGAGCTTTTAAGCACTTCTTAATGCAATAAAGTACATAAAAGTAAATAGATAAACAGGGATATATTAGTACCTGCATGGGTCTGTCCCCCTGTAGTACAGGCAGTGCAGTGTCTCATACTAACCAATCAGTGACCATCTCTCTGTAACATGTTGCTGAGGCATGGTCCCTGATACGCTAGGACACTACTCTGCATATATAGCCCTACAGAGTTTGTGCATACGCTGTAGTGGGCAGACCCATACAGGGACTGTTTGTATGATTTGTTTGAGCAGCAAATAGCAAACCTACATGTACCCCACCATATTAAGCCTATTTTGCTGTCCATTATCCTGTCTAGTTAGAAAATGTATATTCTTAAACATTTAAAAGCACACATTTAAGAGCAATTAACAGTCTGAATAAGCTTAACTGCTATTGGGGGCTTGCCTTAATTAGAAAAAAAATATATGCTCTGCCACATTATCAAATACCCTCTTTCTGATACAACAAAGGAAACAAATATTTCCATGTCCCTTTAATTACTGTTCGGGACTTAAAGGGACTCACTCCAACTGGAAGTTGATTGCATTTCAGAACATTCAAATCTGGCTATACATTGTACTAGCAGTTTTTCTGTATAGTCAATCATTTCTAAAATAGTAAGAATTGATATTGCGACTCATTGTGCTAATGTACGGCTCAGAGTACTTAATAAGGGTGGGAGAGGGATCTAACCCCCAAATAACATTGGGGGTATTTATTTTGGCCACTACAGAGACGGACAAGCAGACTGTAACCCTAATTAGCAAATCAAAGCAGCTAATTAATATGCATCAACCACACACTTGCATATAAATACAGCAACAACAACATGGGATTTCCGAGGTCGGATTCATGATATTTAAGAATGACCAAAACAAAAACATTTGGGGTGATTAATTACATCCATGCTTGAGGACCAATCAGAATCACTACCTCGCGTCCTACAGTCTCCTGACCACATCAATTAGTGCTTATAACGATTTATAATACATTACCAACTCTTCATTAAAATATTAGAAATATACATTTAATTGTTATATTATAAATTAACTTTCTACAATAATAAAGGAGCTGATAGAGTCCTGGTGTAAACATCAGCTATTGTGAGTATGTGATAAAAAAGGATAGTCTTAGGAGACCTTTGGGTCCTTTCCCTTTTGACATTTGCCAAAAATGTCGCCAGTTGTGGCAGCAGCAGTGCCTCCCACCCACCGTTAGATGGCGCTGCAGATTTTCAGTGCCCATACCATAGAGTTAGGACTAGGTAAACTGTTAGGGTAACCTTCTAAGATTCCATATAGTCAGCGATGCAAAATATCCACAGCGCCATCTAGCGGCCACATGCCAGCACGGCAGCTGTCAGTCTTGGCAAATTAAATTCGGGATAGATCCGACCTTTGTAAATTTAGTATATTTTTGCCATACAGATTCATACATTACATCCTTAGTACAATGGGATCCTCCAGAATAGGAGCAATGCAAGAACAAGAGGTCATGATATCAAGGTGGAAGATATAGGAGAAGTAGATAAGAGGAATAGCCAATAAATGGATATTGGGCACTATTATCTTTCATACATTTCAAAGAGCACATTTTAAATATTAGAAAAAATTTAATTGCATGAAAAAAAATTAAATAAAATCTGTTAATATTCGGTTTAATTAAGTATGACTCATGCAGCTATATTGCCGCTCAGTGGCAAATCCCCAGGGCATTCAAACATTTGAAACTGTTTATTGTGCTCTGAGAGTAAGAGTTTAAAACAAAAACACATTTACAAATGCAACAAAGAAACTGTCCTTAACCATGTTCTTTAAAAACAATTAGGCGTGCCTGAGATTAGCAAAAGGCTGCCATAAGGGCTGATTAAAGGGGCAGTTAAAAGAAACTTGAACTTACTTATCTTGAAAACATATTGGGCCTTATTAAATTCTAAGCCCGCAGTTGACTTCATACCGTCCGTAACTCGTCTGGTTAGAAATTTGCAACAGTTACAGAGTGATTAAATTGAACAAGCCCGCAATTACATAGCCGAATGCCAAAACCGTAAACCATCTAATCGTATGTAGCATTTCAGGGCATGATCATGATCAATTAGTCAAGCCCGTAAGTAGAGATTTAGACAGAGCCATTAGTAAATGAGACCGTCATCATGACATCAGTAAAACATGGCATTTAAACGTCAATCAATTAGCGTTTAAACGTCCGATATGCGATCAGGCTCGCAATCCAGTGATTTAAAAATCAATGAAAATGAATGAAGAAACTGTTATAGTCCATGTGAGTGGCCTGATATGTATTAACTCCTTGATTCCCGAGATTAATATAACACGGAAATTAAACGTAAAAAAAATAATATTTTATTGCAGATTTGCAAACTTGAGATTGCTGTGCAATTAATTCTAATGTCTTTCAGCGCTTTCCAACGTATTAAAGTCCAGTATTGTGTTTTTATTGGCTTTTGTAGTGTTAGAAACAGGTGTTTAACCCCCTTGCAAGTCCTCTCTAGTACTCATAGAATTTTCCTACATTTGCCATTTACGGGTTTGAAGGCAATTGCGGGCTTGTGGAATTGTTGCAATTAAATCTTGATTTGCAATTTTAGCGACTGTAACATTTGCGGGCTTGACAGATCAAAGGCTTAGATGGGTCAGAGTTACGATTTTGACAACCGTAGGAATAATCCTATAGTGCGCAAATAGATTGTGGGTAGCTAGAGAAGGCCAATTAAATATCAGTAAGTTTTGCGGGCCACATTACAGGCTTCGGTAATTGCGATTTTGACAATTTAATAGGGCCCATTATTTTTATTCAGTTTGACTCCATTTGCAGTTTTGATCAAGCACTACGTCCCTCCTTTGCTGCCGAGTCACCTTGTTAAATTAGAGGGAGTGTTAGTGCACACTGTGCCACCAGGCTCCCAATAACCAGCTCATTATTTTTATTCAGTTTGACTCCATTTGCAGTTTTGATCAAGCACTACGTCCCTCCTTTGCTGCCGAGTCACCTTGTTAAATTAGAGGGAGTGTTAGTGCACACTGTGCCACCAGGCTCCCAATAACCAGCTCTGTGCACAGTCATGTATACCCACTTTTACATACAAAGAAGCACCCTAGAGTGACTCATGTAGTGCTTGATCAGAGCTGCAAATGGAGTACTCCATTGCTACCGAGTCCCTCTAGGGGGGTGTGCATGGCTTCCCACGGAGCTGCTTCTTGGGGGCTCACTTACAGAGCTCGGAGGAAGTGAGTGCACTAACACCTCCCTATTATTTATATAGAAGCCTCCAAGAGTGATTCAGCAGCAAAGGAGGACGGTAGTGCTTGATCAAATCTGAAAATAAAGCCACATGGAATAAAAATATAATGTTTTAAAAATAAATAAGCAACAACAAAAAAGGGCACAATTGATATAAGAGGCAGCTCCCAGATTGGGTTATCATGTCCAGAGAACTGACCTATAAAGGGCAGTTTATTCACTGATTGAGGGCCTCTATTGTTGTTGTTAAAATAAGTAAGCCTATGTTATTTTTTTATAATATACTCAATTCTCATTCTTTGGGATAATACCTACACGGGCAGTATGGAAATAAAAACAAGCTGTCACCATAAACCTTGACTTTTCCCGTCTTCCTCTACAGAACCTTCTGAGGTCAGGGAGCTCCGTCTTGGCACTGACCAACAGGGAGCACTGGGAGACTCTGCTGCAGAACGAGCGTGGCAGCGTGGGCCTCATGGAGCAGCTCCGGGAATACACGGGCACCCTGGCCAGGAACATGAAACTCACTTACCTGAACCCCATCGGCCTGGTGACCCCAAATATTAGTGAGTTCAAGTCTAATTACTCCGGGCAGAGGGGTCTTCAACCGTTAAGGGGTGGTCTGTTTCCAAGCACTGGTTGTCGTACTGTGGTTTGTCACAAAGTTTGTGGGTTGCGCATGCTCATAGCGCATGCCGAGGCCCACAATGAGCGCCAAAGGTGTTCATTGTGAAACCCGCAATGGGCGCCGAAAGTTGCGCAGGCGTGTAGCGCATGGCGAGGCCTGCAATGGGTGCCAAAGATGCTGATTGCAAGGCTCATAAGGGAGAGGGAAGGGAAGAAAAGGATGGGAGAAGAGGTAGGGAGGACACAGGAGGGGGGAGAGAGATTGCTTACTGGGGGGGGGGGAGACACAGGAGAGGGGGGAGAGAAACAGGGGAGGGAGGGGGGGAAAGACACAAAGAAGGGAGAGTGGGGGAAAGAGACACAGGAGGGAGAGTTGGGGAAAGAGACACAGGGGAGGGAGGGGGGAACGGAGACACAGGGGAGGGGGGGGGAGAGCCTCTAAAAATTAAAAAATCATCTATGTTTGTTAAAATATTCAAAAACATTCAAAATTCTAAATTGGAAAACCTGATAGAAAAACATTGATATTAGGTATTGATAGTCGTATTTGTTCATTTTGAGGGTTGGTTTGAGAGTTGATCACGTTAGTATTGGTAGACCACAAATTAAAGGGATTTGGAAGGTTTCTGGATTGCACTCGGAATATAATATCCCGGTGTATCTTTTTATTTGTGTGTACCTTATTTTATTAAGAAGTGCTTAAAAACTATGGGTTTCTGCCTAAAATCATACAAATAATTCTGAATTGGTTTCTTCCCTCTGCAGCGCATGAAGTCAGTGTACTTGAGTACATGGCATGTATTGTCTCATAGTAACTATAAGAGCAATATTCTGCCGTATGCTGCTTGAAAGAGGTCACTGACAGGTTAATTTGAAAGACTGCACTTTAAAGTTTATGTATTCATGAGCTATAGAAGAAAATAACCCTAGCTCTTATATGAGTCATCTTGAAGAATGCTGGTCAGGGCGTTCACCTCATATCTTCACCTTCTTTCTTACTGTTAGGGTTTTTGCTCAAATATGTTAAGCCCCAAATGCCTTATATTATATATATTTCTGATTTGCTGTGCGCCGCGCCGTATATATATCCAGTGGTGGAGCTAATGAATGGAGGAGGGCCCAGTGCAAGATGACCTGGGGGCCCCTGTGGCAACTTCTCTATCAACCCTATAGGGATCAATAAAAAGCAGAAATATGTGTAGATAGTCAGATCACCCCTATGGTGATCAGATCACCTTTCTATAAAGTAATTTTGGCCACCTAATTAGTTAATTAAGATTCCTCCTTTATTGACAGCAGCAGAGGGCCCCTACCCTGTTGTGGGCCCTGGTGCTTTGCATCTTCTGCATCAGCAGTCGCTCCGTCACGGTAGCAGTGCACGGCGATTCCTACTAGCCTTGTATGTCTAGACACTGGCCTTTATACAACTGTAGTGTCAGCAAAGAGCGCCGTCCGGTAGCCACACTGAGCTGTCAACTTAGTAAAAATTGCTGAATTAGAGGAAATGTACAGCTTGACTAATTAGTTTTCGCTGTGCGTGTAGCAGGCAGCTGTAGGGTGAGATATGGAGTGTTAATAATGGGATTGTCCTGGATGATCAGTCATACCTGGGAGGTGGGTGATGCGATGTCCTGGACTCTGAGACTCCTCTTCTTCTCTCTTAGTGCTGAACATTGAACGCATGGAGAACCACATATCTACACGAAGACACTTCCCCAGGTACCACAGTAACCTGTTTCGGGGCCAGGCTCCTTGGGACCCCCACACTCATGTAGTGCTGCCGGAAGCTGTCCTCACACCTTCTAAAGTGGAAGGTAATGTAGCAAATACTTTAATATAAATAATTTCCATCCACACAAACTTCCTATAATGATAAATTAACAGAGAATATAGAAACAGATAAATTATCTAAGAACACATGGTAAGTAAAAGAACAATTTAAGATCTTGTAAATCAATTCTAAATCTGCCCTACAAGAAAGTAAGTCTAGATATTTCCCTGGGTATATTTCCCCTCCTCTGCCAGATCTCCTTAATAGCGAGAATACCATATTTACATCCCACCCAATCACAGATTACATCCCAGGATGTTTTATTTTCCGTCAACCCTGGCACCATAAAGCAATACTGGAGAAGAATACTTGAACATGACTTCTTTTCTTGGTCTTCTCTTCCATGGAAGAAGCATTAGAGAGTCACTTCAACATATCCATACAACATACTGTATGAAACCACCCTGTTTGTGTTTTATTCTAAATTTAAAACTATATTGATTGCTTCCATAGTCCATGTTTATTCTCCAACTAACTTTTGTTATTTGTTTAGTTCCTCCTACCACACAGCCAACGCCAACCATGGCTGATACTAATTCCACTGCTGCGATACCGGCACCAAAAAGGATTGTACCAGAACCAGCAGCAACCACTATTGTTCTTATCATATACCGGACGCTAGGGGACCTGCTGCCTGCCCACTACAACACGGAGAGACGCAATGTCAGGTGAGCTGGCTCAGGACCGCAATGCGGCACTCACACCTGAAAGGGACGCCATTTTTTCAAATATTGTTAAATATTTTTAATACAATTGTGTGTACACTTGCTTGTCTAAATCAGGTTCGAAACATGTTTCCAGCTTTTAACATCGCAATTTTTCCAATGAAATCTAGGCACTCATATATATCTCAAAGTATACTGTGATAGCTTTTTATTATTTTAAGAAACTTTTAAGTTAAAATAGCAAGTTTTCGAGAGTTATGCCTCTCTTTAACAAGTGAGAAGCAATACTAATAAAGGTCGATCAACCAAGTACTTTATTTACGATGTGGGTCTTCTGTGCCATGGGGCTTCTGCTATTGCTCAGAATCCCTATTCTGTATATTCCAATTCTCATGTTTAACCTTAATGGGTATTGATTCTGACTTGATAAAGAAAGTTGCATCTCTGAAAAGGATGTCACTAAAATGTTTGTCCAATAAAAAAAAAAATCACTATATGCATGCAGGAGCACTATGTGAAACAGAGCTAAACTGCAATACTCTAATTATTCAAATATAATACTGGACATGCACAGATACCCCATTCTCTCTCTCTCTCTCGCTCTCTCTCTCTCTCTCTCGCTCTCTCTCTCATTGTGAAACGTTGGCATTTATTTTGAAAATTTGACTGATCATGCAAAAAAAATTATTTTATTGAAGGATAGTGATCATATGAGGCCATTCATTATCACATAGCTGTTTGGCTCCTTTCTAAATCATAATGACAACAGAAATCACCCAAATGCCCCTGATCAAAAGTTTACATACCCTTGGCCTTGTTACAGACACAAAACGTGACACACACAGGTTAAAAAGGTTAATTTCCCACACTTGTGTCTTTTTAAGTTGCAATTAGTGTATGTGTACAAATAGTCAATGAGTTTGTTAGCTTTTTACGTGGATACACTGAGCAGGCTAGATACTGAGCCATGGGGAGTAGAAAAGAACTGTCAAAAGTCCTGCGTAACAAGGTAATGGAACTTTATAAAGATTGAAAATGGTATAAAAAGATATCCAAGGCCTTGAAAATGCCAGTCAGTACTTTTCAATCACTTATTAAGAAGGGGAAAGTTCAGAGATCTCTTGATACCAAGCCAAGGTCAGGTAGACCAAGAAAGATCTCAGCCACAACTGCCAGAAGAATTGTTCAGAATACAAAAGAAAACTCACAGATAACCTCAGGAGAGGCTGCTCTGGAAAAAGACGGCGTGGTTGTTTCAAGGAGCACAATACGACGATACTTGAACAAAAATGAGCTGCATGGTCGACTTGCCAGAAAGAAGTCTTTACTGCCACAAAAAAGCTTGGTTATAATATGCCTGACAACACCTTGACACGCCCCACAGCTTCTGGCACAAAATAGAGACCAAAATAGAGCTTTATGGTCACAACCATAAGCGCTATGTTTGGAGAGGGGTCATCAAGGCCTATAGTGAAAAGAATACCATCCCCACTGTGAAGCATGGTGGTGGCTCACTGATCTTTTGGGAGGGGGGGGGGGGAGCTCTAAAGGCACAGGGAATCTTGTGACAATTGATGGCAAGATGAATTCAGCATGTTATCAGAAAATACTGGCAGACAATTTGCATTCTTCTGGGGCGATCTCAAATATGCAGTTCATGCAAGACGACCAAAGACTTTGCATGATCTGGAAGCATTTTCCCAAGACGAATGGGCAGCTATACCACCTGCAAGAATTAGGGGCCTCATATTCAACTATTACAAAAGACTGCACGCTGTCATTGATGCTAAAGGGGGCAATACACAGTATTAAGAACTAAGGGTGTGCAAACTTTTGTACAGGGTTATTTCATTTGTTTCTTTGTTGCCATGTTTTGTTCTATGTTTGTGCCATTCTGTTATAACCTACAGTTGAAAGTGAATCCCATAAGAAATAAAAGAAATGTGTTTTGCTGCCCCTTAAAAAATGATACATATATTACCAAGTCGCCAAGGCGTTGCAAACATTTATTTTGTTTTTGCAGCATCCTATACTATTAGACTTCGTAATTAGTTTTTTGCATCTTTAGCCATATTCCTGTTTTGTTTTGGGACACTGGCACATTTTGCCTGCTGTGCTTGTGACGTGTACCATCGATTACCCAGCTGTCTCATTTCTAGATGTAAGATATTGTATGAAGGCTAATTGGAATTGCTGCAATATTTTTTTATAGGCTTCCTAAGAATCCAGTAATGAACTCTCCCATCGTTAGCGTGTCTGCGTTCAGGAACCAGTCCTTTATCTTCAATCCTCTGGAGAAACCTCTAATTCTGGAGTTTCGTCTACTGGAAACTGTGAACAGGAGCAAACCACTGTGTGTGCAGTGGAACCAGTCCAGACAGTATGTGACCTGCTGGGATTTGTATAGTTTATATGAACAAATGTTCACTCCCATCTAAAATCAGCCCTGCCATTTATCAATAGTGTTCTTGACTCTCCCAGTTCATCCTCCACTTTTTACCTATACCCTCCTCCACCCATCCACATCTTCATATCATACTAACCCCCTAACCATCACTCCATGCTCCACAACCCATCTCACTAGTCCATTTATGGCCGGCTAGCTCTTACAATATAATCTGGCCCCGTTTTTCATCTCTCCTCCCCACTCTCAATTTGCCCGATCTCACCTCAATCCATATTCTACTTCCCCCATCTACTCTCTTCTTTATTTCACGGCTGCTCCTTCTACAACATTCCTTGTCTCTTTCCTCCATCTCTCTATTCTTTCTCTTTTCCATCCAACCCTCTCTTCCAACATTCTCCTGTCCCCTTTTGTGTCTTTCAATTGCACTTACCCATCTCTGCCTAGCCCTCTCCCCTACCTCCTCTCAGCCCCCTTCATCTCTCCCCAGCCTACCGTTCTCTTCTCCATTTATCTCCACCATCTTCCCCAATACTGTTATTCCCTGTTCTATCCTCAGTCTCATCCTTCCTCCATCTTCTATACATATTCAAGGTATTTCATGTGATGTTTTTATGGTTAATGCTCCATTTGCCAGTTATAACCCAACATATTTCCTTTGCATTTTCAGAATAGATCATCCAGGGACCTGGACAGCAAAGGATTGTGACCTGGTCTTCAGAAACACCACTCATGTGCGCTGCCAGTGCTCTCACTTTGGGACGTATGGAGTCCTCATGGACAGTTCTCATCGAGAGGTAAGAACGCAAACACAGCATGAAGATAAAGGATTTGCAATCATATCTTTTAATGTGGGTCTTCCAAGACTCCACACATTAGTACATCTAGCTCTTGGCTAGATCAAATAGAAACCATGAATTAAGGACTATCTTTGTAAGTTCACATATGCATGAAGATGAATCAATTTCCTTCTTTGTTAAATAGCAACTGGAGGGGGACTTGGAGACCCTGGCTATTGTCTCCTACACATCTCTGTCCATCTCATTGGTTGCCCTGCTGGCCACATTTTCCATCTTGGCGTTTCTGAAAGGGCTGAAGTCCAACACCCGAGGAATCCACTCTAACATCTCTGTGGCTCTCTTCTGTTCAGAGCTGGTGTTTTTATTGGGCATCAACCGCACGGAGAGTGAGGTAAAAGTCCATTGTCTATTACGTATATTATTATGCACATATGTTCTTTATCCAAAAGTAGGAACACTCGAAAAATTCAGAGCACACCTAGACTATTTATATTTGAGACCTCCAGGAACTTTGCCCTATTAGGACATCCATAGATACATTCACTCAAGTGGTTAATTAACAATTTACACATATACCATCATTTCTAATGAAGACTTGTCATCCTTGTTGTTCTAGTTCCTCTGCACTGTGATTGCCATCTTGCTCCACTACTTCTTTCTGTCCACCTTCGCCTGGCTGTTTGTGGAGGGTCTCCATATATATCGCATGCAGACAGAAGTCAGGAATGTCAACTCTGGTGCCATGAGGTTCTACTATGCCATTGGTTGGGGTGTCCCGGCGATTATCACTGGTATGTTCTTAAGTAATAATCATCAGATCGTTTTAAAACAGCTGTACTTTGTGATATATTGTTTGTAAAACATTCTGTTATTTGGGGCTTTAGCTAAATATTTCTTGAGTTAGTTTGTTTTAACGAGTATTGATAATAATCCAGAAAATTATATCACAAGTTATTTTTCATTTGGGCAAATTATATATTATAGTGAAGAGCAATTGTGATTAAACGCAGAAACATCTAGTCCAAAGCACATACAATTTAGAGAAGAAATAAGATTAAGCAGTGGTGGCTTTTTTCGATGTTCAGCTGTGTTTTGAGACATCTCCATCCTATATCCAAAGTATATGACTGTTTGAGCTGACATTGTTATTATCATTTATTTATAAGGTGCCAACATATCCTGTGGTGCAAATCACAATGAAGAGGAAAGATTATATACCGGTAACAAAACCATTAAAGGCTCTACCACCATGATTTCTTAGAGTATACTTGGGTGTAGAGGGTGTTAAAGACAGGTGCTTAATGGTGGTCTTTCACAAGACAGGATACATTGAAACAAGACATGTACCGTGTCTTATCAGAGACTTTATTTAGTGCATTTTAGGGAGCATGGTTGTAACCTTGACTGAATGGAAGAGTTACAGAGTCAAAGGTGCTCAATCTGAGAAGGAACAACACCTAAGTAGGTTTGCTCTATAGGTCTGGTTACCTACAGCAGCCTCTCTTAGCTCACTTGTGCCCATAACAGGGAGAAATATCCTGTCTGGACACACTCAAAAGAGTGATCCAGCCCTGAAATACCAGGAAATTCTACCCTGAACAGAAGAAGAGTATTTGCTCCATAGAATTAATTTTGGTCTTACCACAGGTTTGGCGGTGGGGCTTGATCCTGAAGGTTACGGGAATGCTGATTTCTGCTGGATTTCAATCCATGATAAGCTTGTTTGGAGTTTTGCTGGACCCATTGCTGTTGTCATTGTGGTGAGTATTAATGCTAGAAATACAGAATATACAAACAATACGGTCAGAATTGAGTTCTTAACTGTAGTAAAATATCAAGTCTTGTTTAATCCAAGGGTGTAAATGTGTAAAACAAGCCGATTAATCCATACATTGATAATATTTATCACAATAATTTATATTGTGTAAGTACATAAATAATCCCAGTTCTCAAAGTCGGTTTTATGAAAATAAATGAATAAATCTATGGTGTTATGTGTAATTGAAACAGGGTGGCACTCTAAGTACCATACATAGGCCCCTATTCAATTGCAAGCATACAGTTTACGTTATACAGGCTGTAAGCCTGCATGCTTGAAATTTACTACAGTTACAGAGCGGTTTAGTTGAACAAGCCCGCAATTTAAAGGCCAAAAGTCTAAACCTTAACCATGCAATCATAAGCAACATTTCAGAGCGTGATCATGATCAGTTAGGAAGGCCTTAACTACCAATTTAGAAACAGCCAATAGTAAATGAGACCATCATCATGACATCAATAAAACGTGGATGTTAAAAATCAATCAATTTGAATGTAGAAGTCCGATATGCGATCAGACTCGCAATCCGGCAATGTACAAAATAGTAAAAAGGAAAAAAGGAATTGCTCTAGTCCATGTGGGTGGCCTGATATGTATTAACTCTTTGATTCCTGGTATCAGTATAACATGAAAATAAATCTGATTTCAGATTTGCGAGCTTGAGACTGTTGTGCAATTAATTCTAATGTCTTTCATTGCTTTCCCTGTCTTTTTAAGTCCAGTATTGAATTTTTATTTGCATTTACAGTGCTACGATCAGGTGTTTGACCCCCTTGCAAATCCTATCTGGTACTCGTAGGATTTTCTTCTACATTTGCCATTTACGGGTGTGAAAACATTTGCGAGCTTGAGGAATTGTAGCAATTGAATAGCGATTTGCGATTATAACATTTGCGGGCTTGAAAGGTCAAAGGCTTAGCTGGGTCGGAGTTACGCGTTTAACAACCGCAAGCATTTTCAGCCTGTAACCGCAAATCATTTGTGGGTGGCTAAAAGACGCCAATTGAATTGCAAATTAGTTTACGGGCTACATAAGGGGCTCCAGTAACCAACAATTGCTCAATTGAATAGGGGCCATAGTGTTCCAAGACATTTTCCCGCAGCTTGGGACATGTTGCAGCATGTTTTCAGAGATGGCCACTGATTGGTTAGTATGAGACACAACACAGCAAGCATAGAGGAGTCTATGTCTTCATGAGCTGCAAAGGGTAGACCAAGTTTTAATATTTGTTTGGTTTTAGCTAGAAAGACAGAGCTTATAAGCAGATAACCTCATAGTGGGTGGAGACAAACAACTCAACCAGAGGTTTATAAGCTGGTATTTGACTGTATGTTTAATATAGAATTTTGTGTGTTTAACTAATTGATTAGGAATGTAATCAATGGTAATGTCTGTTGTTGCTACAGAGTTATTGTGATCCTTTAATGCTTCACAGATCCGGTGTATATTGCAAGTGTTTCATACATTGTTTATGAGCTTCCGTTGTTTTCTTATATGAGATTCTTAATTACCCCCCCATCTCACTGATGCCTATTTCCCATTTACACTTATTCTTAGTTAAATGGTGTGATGTTCCTCATGGTAGCCAAGCAGTCCTGCTCTCCTGGTCAAAAGGAAACCAAGAAGAAATCCATCCTGTGAGTATCTTTAGCTACATCTCTGACCCCATCTCTGTTTTAGCTCTCACACATGATGATCTGTGCATCACCAAGATGCATTTCCTAATTGTATCCTCTATTATTTAATACAGAACCTTTAAATTAGTTTAACTTTTTATTTTCAAGTGTGTATAGTAAGAATCCAACTTTTTAGCATTCCCCGCCAATCATCTTACTCCCCACTCCTCCTGGTATTTCAATGTTTAATTATATTACTTTTCGGGGCACACTGACTTTAGCGCCAAGCAGACTTCTGTGACGTCATGTGCACGTCGCCAAATGCACGCACTTACCCTCCTTCTCCAGCTCTCCAACTCGTCTCCCCGTGTGCCAGAAGGGTGGCACGACTAATCACCCTCTCACCCCCCCAGTATTCACCTGCATCTGCCATCAGCCAGACTGCATGCACATCTAACCCAGGAAATATATCATTTAAAGTAACACTTACTTACAGACTAGGGTAAGACGATTTATATTTCAGTAACTGTCACTTTAAATGATATATTTCCTGGGTTAAATGTGAAATGCAGGCTGGCTGATGGTAGATGCTGATGGCAGATGCAGGCTGGGAGATGCAGGTGAATACTTGGGGGTGAGAGGGTAATTAGTCGTGCCACCCTTCTGGCACATGGGGACATGAGTTGGAGAGCTGGAGAAGGAGGGTGAGTGCGCACTGGTGTGGGTGCGCTCATTTTTCAGGCATTTTTCGGCGTGCACATGACGGCGCAGAAGTGTGCTTTGCCCTAAAGTCGTGCCACCACTTTTTGGTTGCACCAGCTGAGTTATTAAGGTCTGTACAGAGTCCCTGTGGCTCATTCCTGAGAGTGGATCGGTCCAAACTATTTCTGAGTTTTTTTAAAATTTGGCACGCAACTAAAATGTATATACAAGTAATGAGAGATTATAACTTTGTTTTAACATTAAAATAAAACATTCCAAATCTTTAGCTTTTGTAATATATAATATTAGTAGTAACATAGTTCTATCCAAATTTAATAGTTTCCTATCTAGTGGATTGTTAATAATTTAAGGTTTCTGTGTCTTTTTAAAGGACCACAGCAGATATACAAATTGTGATAGGATATTAGAGTACCAATAAATATATCTGCATTTAAAGTGGGAATTATTAAAAAATGTATTTAGTTATAGAAAAACAGATCCTCCCGACAGAGTGGTCCTGTTTTTAAATTACGGTATCTCGCGTCTGGATTAATTGTTTCCTATTACAGGTGAATTAGGTGTAACAATAGTCTGGCTGTTCACAGAAAGACACCTGAGAAGTCATCCGCAAAAAGCGAGGCATTATATATACATTCATCAATAATGAGAGTAATTAGGTACTGATAACAAGGACAGTCGGATGAGAGGATTTCTTGAACTAAGTGACAATTATAAGCATTTTTTCTATTACTATCCTTTTTTAATAACTTCTAGTTGCAAATGCTCACATTTTGTTGGTACCTTATTGCCCTACCATAACTGGGACCTCTGCTGTGTCCCTTTCATTGGGGATTGTCTTTACTTTGTTTGCTGAAAACTGATGTCTAAAGGATTCCACTTGGTCTTTATTCACAGTTGAAATAACTTCTCTCTCTCTCTCCTCCCTCTCGTTCTCTCTCCCTGTCTTCTTTCTTCCAACAACACTCTCTCCTTCTCTCTCTGCCTTTCCTCTTCCCTCTCTCTCCCCCTCCCTCTCTCTATGGGTCATTTTCTCCTTTCTATCTCTCCCATTATCGCTGTTCCTCCCCCTCTTTTTCTCTCTCTCTCTCTCCCTATATTTCTTTCCCCCTCTATCGCTCACTCCCCCTGTCTCTGTATTTCTGTCTATCCCCCATCAATCTCTCTCTCTCTATGCTTCTCTATGCCCCTCTCTCTCTCTCTCTCTAGCATGACTCTGCGCAGTTCCTTCGTTCTCCTCCTGTTTATCGGCACTACCTGGCTCTTTGGGCTCCTGGCTGTCAATAACAGTGTCCTAGCGTTTCACTACCTGTACATTATTCTGTGCAGTTTGCAGGTAAAGCCCCTTCCCTTTAGGCCCTGGTCTTATTATTAGTTCTTTTGTTTCTGTCTCTGTCACTAATACTCTCACAGCTGTTACCTCTCAGTAGTAATTCTTATAATGAATGACCAGTTTCTGTGCACGGCCGGGTCACTCTCCTGAGTCTGATTTAATATGTAATAGAACAACCAGCTTCCCTTTAAGTTGAAGTCTGCCTGTGGGATTCCCCACAGAAGGTATTCATCTAAAGTAAATAACAGTTGATCCAGTACCACTGGGTATATTAAGGCACTCTGTCCAGTACCACTGGTATATTAGGGCACTCTGTCCAGTACCAGTAGGTATAGAATGGCGCCCTGCCCACTACCACTGAATATAGAAGGGTACGCTGCCCAGTATGACTTGGTTTAAAAGGGCGCTCTCTCCAGTACCACTTGGTATACAATGGCACTCTGTCCAGTACCACTTGGTATACAATGGCACTCTGTCCAGTACCACTTGGTAAAGTATTGCACTCTGCCCAGTACCTCTTGGTATAGTGTAGCACTCTGCCCAGTACCAGTAGGTATGGAAGGGTAAGCTGCCCGGCATCACTTAGTATAGGAGGGTGCTCTGCCCAGTACCACTTGACATAGAAGGGGGCTCTGCCCAGTACCACTAGGTATAGAAGGGCACTCTGCCCAGTACCATTTGATATAGAATGGTGCTCTGCCCAGTACCACTAGGTGTAGAATGGCACTCTGCCCTGAACCACTTGGTATAGAATGGCCTCTGCCCATTACCACTTGGTACACTGCCGAGCACCACTTGGTATATAATGGCACTTTGCCCATCACCACTTGGTATAGAGTGGCACTCTACCTAGTACCACTTGGCATTGAAGGGCGCTCCGCTCCGCTTTTTAGAGAAGGGCATTCTGCCCAGCACCACTTGGTATAGAAAGGCATTCTGCCCAGCACCATTTGGTATAGTTAGTATTTCTGCCCACTACCACTTTGTATAGAAGGGCATTCTGCCCAGCACCACTTGGTATATAATGGCACTTTTCCCATCACCACTTGGTATATAATGGCACTTTTCCCATCACCACTTGGTATATAATGGCACTTTTCCCATCACCACTTGGTATAGAGTGGCACTCTACCTAGTACCACTTGGCTTTAAAGGGCACGCCACCCAGTACAACTTTTTAGAGAAGGGCATTCTGCCCAGCACCACTTGGTATAGAAAGGCATTCTGACCAGCACCATTTGGTATAGTTAGTATTTCTGCCCAGAACCACTTTGTATAGAAGGACATTCTGCCCAGCACCACTTGGTAAAGAATGACCCATCCCCAGTATAACTTGGTATAAAATGGTGCACTGCCTAGTACCACTTGACATTGAAGGGAGCCCTGCCCAGTACCACTTCGTATAACAGGATATTCTGCCCAGTACTATTTGGTATAGAAGGGCATTCTGCCAGTATCAGTTAGTATGCATCCCACTCTGCCAGGTACCTCTTGGTATAGAGTAGCATTCTACCTTTTCCTTGTGGTACTATGAATATTTTGTTTATCTCTATGATATCTGGCTTCTCCTTGGTTGTTATCACTAATTGTAATTATCAGAGAAATTCTATATTATCCGCCTTAAAGAAACACACACAAGTTAATTTTCTTTTCAGTTCTGTATTGTCAGCAAATACTATCAAAGTTCAGCACGAAACCATCAGTAACCTTATTACATTTCCCTGTCAGATGATGTTAATTGGTTGTTTCTCTTGGCAGAACAAGTTAGGTGCACAAAGTGTTAAGGCTTAAGAGAGAAAATAGTAGGATTGGACAGGAAGAAGAAAAGGCTTAACAGATAAGATGACAAACTAGAAGACACATAGATATGTATAACGTTTCACACACCAATCACAGCATCACTCTTTGTCTTGTCCCACCCTGTATGTCAATATGCCCCAAAAAACTGACTCAAGATTGCAAGCTCTTGGTCCCCATGGGAGTCTAAAGGTCTCATTATTAAACTAGTTTTCAAGCACAGTGTAGGGGCAAATATTGTTAGTCCCGATTGTTTTTCTCTTGATAATGATGCATTCTTCCATCTTTTTTTTTTTTAATGGGCCAGATTAAAAAAAATAATAAGGAAAAAATTATTTTTATATATATATTCCACGTTGTTAAACTGTCCGACGTGCTTTGTTTTAATAATAATATGTTTATGAGTAGATTCCTTGTGTCAGTGGGCCACCAAAATGAGCTAGTGGGCCAAATTTGGCCCACGGGCAGCCAGTTGGACTGCCCTGGATTAAACTGATAAGGAAAGACATAGAATATAACTGAATGGTATGAAGAAGTCCCTTTATTACCATATCCTATACATAAAACTTGGCATTTTAATTGGCTAGTACAATATATCAAACAATGGGCTCATCTAGCCTGACAATTTTATACACCTACAAATAAAGCACACTATAAGATACATTGCAGGAAGGATGTTGGCAGACATCTCCAAAACTATATATTATAGACATCAAAATTGCTTCATTTTATCTAAGAATTTTTGTATTATTCATATATCAAACACAATGGCAATCATGAAATGTCTGGTTAAGGGGACACCCGCGACATAACTAGTGGGTTTCATCATAAAGAGCATTAACAGGCATCATCTATACATTGTACTAGCTGTTTTTTTCTCTAATGTAAATGATTCATGAGATATTCAATATTGTTTGTATGCCTACATTATTCATTGTTTTATCACCACACAAATAAGCAAGTAGGCTGATTTATTATTTAACACATCAGGGCAGTTAATTAGTATCCACATGCTGCTTATTTATTTAATAATGTTTTACAAACAGTGCTGAATATCCCACGGACCATTTCCTTTAGGGAAAATATGCCTAGTACATATGTCTAGATTCTTTTATAGAGATTTGTACTTGTTTAAATCCGTTTTTTGGTCATTCAATGGATATATAATCAAAAAATCCACATATTCTAATGGCCTTTCACCCCAGGAAGTAACACTCTCATTATCGGTTATCAGATCCCGGTGATGTCTCTGAGACGGGCACCAATAAGAGTACACAGCTGTATTCACATTTACTCTCTCACACAGGGGTTGGCTGTTCTGGTTCTGTTCTGTGTCCTGAATGAAGAGGTCCAGGAGGCGTGGAAAGGAGTCTGTCTTGGGAAAAAAGGACAAGGAGAGGAGGCGTCCAGACAGGCGCCGATGGGGGTACGATGTGGATACTGTGTGTTTAAAGGGCTACTGAACTGCTCATAAAATTGGGTTCCATTTGGGTATTTAATAACAGATTAATAAGAAAACCAGTGCTTGAAGATAAAAGATCAGTGTAGCTTTTATATCTTTTGTTATAACTTAAGTTTAAGACTTGAGTAGATTTGCTTCTCTTCTTTTAAGAGGATCAGCTGTGGAGACAGTCCTAGTAGGCGCATTTATTAGCCTCACTGCACATAAAGACTTCCGGAAAGTCCAGTCGCCTGGGCGGATGAAGTGGAAATTACAGGAAAACATGGATGGATTAAGCATTTTATAAGACAGTCTCCTGGCCAGATCCTCATCCTCTCTCCTCATCCTCAACCCCCCTCATCATCCTCCCTCCTCATCCTCAACCTCCATCCTCAACCTCCCTCCTCAACCCCCCTCCTCATCCTCAACCCCCCTCCTCAACCTCCCTCCTCAACCCTTCTCCTCATTCTAAACCCCCCTCCTCACTTTACCCCTCTAAATACCTCCCCCTCTCCCTTTCCCCTCACTTACCTCCATCTTCAGCTTCTGCTCCGGCCACCGCTCCTTCCGGCGTCTTGACCCGGCCAATGCTAATGACGTGGCCCGCATGTGACGTCACGTCATTAGCATATACCGGGTGCCGGCACTCGGTATATGCTAATGACGTGACGTCACATGCGCGCCACATCATTAGCATTGGCCGGGTCAAGACGCCGGGTGACTCGAGTATAAGCCGAGGGGGCCCTTTTTAGCCTTAAAAAAAGGGCTGAAAAACTCGGCTTATACTCGAGTATATACTGCAATTTATTTTATGAGAAAGTGTGTAAAAGCTCTATTTTTACAGCCTTAAATCAAACAAATAGTCCCCATATGGGTCTGTCCCTTGCAGCATATGCAGACACAGACTCTGCTGAACTTGGTGTGCTGTCTCATACTAACCCATAAGTGACCATCTCTCAGCAACATGCAGCTGAGATGTGGTCCCTGGTAGGCCAGGACAATATGCTGCACATCCAGCCCTACAGAGATTGTGTCTTCCTGAGCTGTAGAGGGCAGACTGTTTGATATTTTTGATATACTTTTTGACTTAATATGAAGGAAATCTGGTATTATTAGTATAAGTCAAGATGGCATACACATTGGTACAGAAGGAGGAGATGAGGGCCCTGCTCTCGTGGTATGAGGTTATCAGACTTAGGGCTCCATTCTATGCTTGTAAATGACTACCGACCTATTCCAAAACCTAGCCCTACAAGAAGTGCCCGCAAAATGGTATAAAAATCCCAAAGATCTCAATCCACAAATAGCTTTCCCATTAAAATGTTCTCAAAGCCCATTACATTCTAAAATCCAAGTGACACACATTATCCTCTGAGTCCTCAGATTGTCCAAACATCTTAAGTATCCTCTCACCCACCTGTAAAGTATAAAAATAAAAATGATATAAAAGTATAAAATCCTCTGAAAAGTTAACAAGTGTCAAATCTGTAGCTATTAAAAATATTACACTGTGTCGGATAAGAGGCATCACACAATGAGCCCTCAAAGCCCACAAAATCGAAAATTAGCCAAAACGATTCTGGGATCCCCTTCCCATACCCCTATGATTCTGATCCAGATTTCCCCAATATCCACTAGACACCTGGGCAACATTGGGGATTCTTCCTTCCCACTAGCTATCCCTAAGTATCTCCAATCTAACTATAACCATCTGTTCCTATAGACCCCTATGGCATCTAAAATTGAACCCACTGCCACAGAGTTCATTAAAGGACCTCCTTGGCAAAGGGTTATTTAGAGATGCCACAGTGATCCTTAGGGTCTCCTATGACCATGCTGTGAGCCCACGTTAGGGCGAGAGAGCAACGCCAAACTATGGTTGGTGCGTGCCACCTATGTTGGGAGGCAGTGTTAGGTGAGCAGCATTGGAATGGCTCCCTGGTAAGTGAAATAAAAGCTCCCTCACTTACGAGCGAGACATTTTTCGCGGGTGCTTGTCAGATTGGAATAATTAATATCTCAATATCTCAAGATTGCTGTTGCTTCTTCTGTTGAGAAATCAGTTTGCAGATTCACATAGTCTGCTCCCAGACTTAACCATCGCATTGTGTGTACTCAGTGTGGTACGTTTTGGACTATGGCAGCATCTTTGCATCAAGGCTATAGTTCTGAAATCTTCAGAGAGGAACCAGCGACATCATACTCACATTAGGACCTGTATCTGCAAGGTATTATAAGCAATATTTCCACAATAACAGGATTCACGCGCCTTCTCTAATTCTAGGGACCAACCGCATATAACAACACAGCGCTGTTTGAAGAAAGTGGTCTGATCAGGATCACCTTGGGGGCCTCCACGGTGTCTTCAGTCAGCAGCGTGCGCTCTGCGCGGACCCACTCCAGCCACAGACCCTATCTCAGGTACGCACATCTGGGCAAGGGACGAAGCCCAGAATTATGTCAGTATTAGAAGGTGAATTAAAATGGATCTGAGATTTATATAGTAAGTTTAGTTTTTAACATTATTGGGCATTTATTGTCATGTTTGAAATTATTGCTTCTCTATGGAGGTCTACACACATTGAGCCTCATTTAATTGCTGCGATTGTGAGATCCGGGGCTCGCAAGTGGAGGTCACAAATTATTTTGCTATTCAATTGCCTTCCGATTGCGGGCTCCGATCGAGTTACGTGCTCCGAGCTGTGATCCATTGCGATTTGTAAAATAGCAAGTTAATGCCCTCCAAGCCTTTGATCTTTCACGGCCGCAAGAGCCCCGAACGCTAAAATCGCAAACGATGTTCAATTGCTCTGATTCCCCCTCGCTAACCACTCTGTCAAGCCCGCAAATGGCAAATATCGAACCACAAGTTACTGGTACCAAGGAGGTCTTGATATGGACTTTAAGTGCAAATAAAAAAGCAATACTGTACTTTTATTAAGAGTGAAAGTGATGTTAAGTCTTAGACTTAATGGAACAACATTCTCTAATACTTTATTTCATGGTCAACTCTCATGTTATATCAATCACTGCAATCAATGTGAAGTCCTACAGGCTTCAACCTCCAAGCCCGTAGGACTTTGAAATCCAACCTCCATTTTTCAAAGTCTTATGGGCTTGGAGGTTGTAGCCCGTAGGACTTGGTTGGTCATGATGACGATCTCTGTTTCCATTGGCTGTTCCTGCATCAGGAGTTACGGGCTTGCTCCCCTAACATGTTCTATGGGCTTCAACCTCCAAGCCCATAGGACTTTGAATTTCAACCTCCATTTTTCATTGTTCATTGAAGTCCTACGGGCTTGAACATGATCGCTGGGCCATAACTCGTGGTTCAAGCCCATAGGACTTCAATGAAATGTGGAGGTTGAATTTCAAACTCCTACGAGCTTGGAGGTTGAAGCCCGTAGGACTTCACATTGATTGCTGTGATCGATATAACATGAAAATTGAACATGAAATAAAGTATTGGAGAATGTTGTGCTATTAATTCTAAGACCTAACATCACTTTCACTCTTAATAAAAATCCTGTATTGCATTTTTATTTGCTTTTAAAGTGCTCCGATTTGTTGGGCTAGAACCACAAGTTACGGCCTTGCCTCAGCGATCATTTTCAAGCCCGCAAATGCTACTGTCAATAGGATAGTTTTCCGATTTTTGCGACCGGCACTTAACTTGCGGGCCCGGACAATTGGATAGCATCGCAAAAGGAGCACGCAACTCAATCGCAGGCATTTGGCTGTCTACTATTGAGTTGCGAGCCGCGAATTGAATGAGGCTCATTGTTTTCAGGCTAAAGGTGGTTGATAGAAAAACATCTCAATTCATGCAGATTCCAACCACTAGTCTAGCACAAAGATAAAAGCAGTGGCGAGAGATTACCAATTACAAACATTTGTGTAAGTTTGGTAACGTTCAATTGATAAAGTACTTTTTACCACCTATAGTACCTATAGTAACCATATTTGGAATCATCTTTGTACCTTTATACAGAGCACTCCAGGATTATGGGACGTGTAAGGTTTGTGCAAATATTTGTTTGTTTCCTTTTCTCACAGAGATAATAAGGCAGGACGCCAGGGCTCAGCCCTAGACCATGGCATGATGAGTCACCATTCGGGTCCGACTGACCTTGATGTGGCCATGTTCCACAGAGATGCTGGAGGAGGTAGGCCTGTGCAATGCTTCCTCATTGTGTGTGTGATTGAGCTGGTCCTTCTGTTCTGTGGGCTATTCTCTAGTGTAGCAAGAATTTGTAACATGTGGTATTGGATTAAAGAGAAAATGCATTGTGAACTCATTTACATGCCCCTACCCAGTTTCCCAGAGTGCAGTGCAATAACTGTATTTCTTGGAATTCTCAGTAGGAAATATGTTTTTTTAACTTGTTTTTAGATGTCCAAATGTGAAGACAGATGAGATGTACTATAGATAGATTATTAGCATGCTGAGGAAGTCATCACTTGCCTGGCACTAACAGAATGCCCGGATGTTGTCTCATCAGGTCCAGATTCGGACTCAGACAGTGACCTTTCCTTGGACGAGGAGCGCAGTCTGTCCATACCGTCATCAGAAAGTGAGGAAAATGTCCGTCCTAGAGGCAGATTCCAGCGCCAGTTCAAAAGGACAGCTCACAGCGAGAGGCTCCTCACCAACCCGAGCAACCATAACCCTAAAGGTAAAATAACAGGTAACTAAAAATGACCAAGTTGATGGAGCTCAGAGGGTTAGTGGCTGACATATGTACCTGGCTCGTTGCTGACTATAGGTTCATGGAGAGTCAGACACGACTGAACGTCTAAACAACAAACAAGGCCAAGTTAGTAATAGGAGGAAAAGCAAATATGATACAACATAACACAATTTTATGTAAATGCAATCCTCTTACTCAACTACAATGTGTCTGATATATGCCTGGTTATTTAACCAGGAATTGTGAGAGGGGCTGGAACTCTCTCACACCCCTTAAATACTTCCCACCTCACTCTATCTCCATGTTCGTGTTAATCTCTGTTGCTGTACTGAGTCGCTGTCCCGTTCGTTGTGGTATCCTTGCTTTGCTTGACCCTCTAGGAAGTCCTCTCCCCCTTTCCTTCCATGGCTCCCATAGCCTCTTCCTTATCTAACTTCGTTTGGCGCCTTGGTCCTTGTTGCCCCTTTTCCCGGTCCGTACTCCAGAGCCCCTTCATCTCCACCACTCCCTTCCACAGCCTCCTCAGACACTTCCCGTGGTCCTCCGTTCCATCATTGTGGCTCCGCTATTGCTGACTCTGGCGGGTATACAGGTGATTGGTGGCCTCACCCCGTCCGGTGCACGCTGGTTCCAGTCATGTTCCTACTGGTTCCCTGCATGCTTCATTGCTCCAGGTGCTTGTGTTGCTCGAGTGGGGGACCTCTCACTATACAGTTTGTAATTGCTTGTGCACACTTTCCACTCTTTGGCAGCTGTAGACAGCTTGCTTGTTGTGTGCCTTAGGCCTCAGCCTCCTATGTTGCACAGTGTCTCTATGGGGCTGGGTTCACTATGCTAAGATGTATTGTGGAATCCGCTCCAGTTGCCTCTTTTTCACATTGGCGATGTCTGGGAATGTTCTTGGGAGATCTTTCACTAGATGTTATCACAGGGACTTGAGAAGTCATCTAACTATGTGTAACATCTTACAGCATGCCAATTCCAGTCCGGCGCAGGTTTGATGTGAAGCCCGTTTCACTTGTCTCTACCAGCCTTGCTATCATTAGTACTCCACAGAGAGTGATTGCTATGCTCCCGTACTTATGTGTTCATACTTGCTTGACCCTACAGCTCCAATATTTACTGGCGCACCCTGAATATCATATCCATAATGTACCTCTTGCATGCCGTACCTTAATGTACCCCTTTCATGCTGAGCCATAACATAACCCTTGCACTGTGTGCCGTGCCATACCATATTATACCCAATGCATGCAAAGCCATGTCTTACTATACTATACCCTTTGCGTACCCAGCCATGTCATACCATATCATACTCCATGCATGCAAATTCATGTCTTACTATACCATATCCTTTGCGTAACAAGCCATGTCAAACCATAATGTACTTCTTGCATGCCAAGCTGTGCCATACCATAACATACCTCTTGAAGCCGATCCATGCTATGCATTAATGTACCTCTTGCATGCCGAGCCATACAGTAACGTACCCTTGCATGACGAACAATGCTATACAATAATGTATTCTTCGCATGCCAAGCCATGCCACATCATAACATACCCCTCGCATGCCAAGCCATGCCATACCATAACGTACCCTTTGCATGCCGAGCTTACTCCTTGCACATAGAGTAATGTCATACCCTACCATACCTCTAGTGAGCCAGTCAATCATGTCCTATTGTACTACTTACATTACAATACCAAATCACACCCTTCTGCACTCCTAGCGAGCCAAGTCCCATCATACCCTTACATATACTCCCAGTATACCTACATGCTCACTCCCCACTTGTGCCATACAAGCCATATCATACTACTGCAAGACAGTTGTCTTCACTGATCTATCTTCCGTATCTCCATTGACACATATATACCCCATCACCCTTCACAAAAGTCTTCATACCATTCTCAAGCCATAGCTCTACCTTTTTCAGATTTTCCATCGATTTCCATCCAAACTACAATGACACAAATAATCTAAAGATCTAGAGTCGCTCATAATGTCTCTTTAAATTTTACAACATCTACATACTCAAGTCATCCTACATTCCTCCCACTAGGAGCCCACCCCCATACCCATTGGGCCTCATTAAGTCACAGTCCACCATCCGCTCAATCCCAAGAAGCCAGCACCCATACAAGTATCTCAACCTCCCATAGAAAGTTTGTTATCCAGCATCTGCTACTCAAAGCATCCCCACTCACCTCACCATTCAAAACTTCATTTTACTCTCCCTATCGCTCTGATTAGGCTAGGATGACGTAGCTAATTATGCCACACCTCAAGCTACCATCACTAGAGAGAAAGCCCCGACCACAAAATATATATGGTATTTATGATGTCTGAAGATATCTTACACTTACTGTATGTTTTATGTTTTAGGTTCTCCCAAAAAACTAGCTATATGTTGTATAAGCTGTTTTTTTCTAAAGTGCATAATGAGGAATTCAGTGCGTTTTTTTTCAAATGATCAGCTTCCAAAATACTAATTAGTTTTGTGCATTGATGTGCTAATTAAGCATCACAGTCTGCTTGTCTCTGTGATGGCCAAAGCACTGACCTCCAATGTTGTTACTAGATTATATCCACTCCCCACAACTCACATTAACTGCAAAAACAATACTGTTTATCTCTGTAATGATTTATTGTAGTGGAAAAAGGCTAGTACAATGTATAGTTTGAATGCACTTTAAGATGAAAGCAAAGTCCTGTTTGGTAGACAGTGTTACTTTAAATAAGTTAAGGTGTTCCTTCAATAAATTGCTCTACTGGGAGAAGCCAGACTGAATGTTTTCCTCCACAACGGTACGAGAGAACAAATAAAGTGATTAAAAACACATTTTTAAGAGTTACACATTTTAGTGCCCTCTTCATCAAATACATTTTAATATTATGATTATTGATTTTTGATTCTGGTACAGTAATCATTCATATGATTTTTTTTTCTTTATTTTGGGGTATTTTGCTGCATTTGGAGTACTTTACAAAAATACAATTAAAATCTTCACATTTAATAGTAACATACAGTTCAGGCAGTTGGTGATAATGACTTTTTTCTTGCAGATGTGGATGGCAACGACCTTATGTCCTACTGGCCGGCCCTGGGGGACAGTGAGGCTCAGTCCAATTCACTCCAGAAGTGGGGATCAGAGAGGAGGCTTGGTGTCGACCTCAATAAGGATGCTGCAAATAATAACCAGCCAGATCTGACGAGTGGGGACGAGAACTCACTTACACATTCCCAGAGGCAGAGGAGAGGTAAACATGGAAGCCTTTGGGGCAGAGGTTGAGCTAGTAAATGGAGGGCCCTGGTTCAAAATAATAGTGTATGAATAAAAAAAATAAATGTGATTGGTCAGAACAGCCTTAGATCACCCCTATGAAACACATTTTCTGCCGTTCTACTTCTTTACTCAATGTCTCTACCAGTAACAGAGGGCCCTTTGCACCTGCTGCACCAGCAGTAGCTCCACCACATTCTGAGGTGGAATCTTAGCAGTCTTTTGAAGACATTGTAGGAGATGAACACCTATTATTGTAGACCAGGATAATATCATTACAAATATGATACGCTTGACTATAAGAGGAAGTGCAATAGGCACCAAATACTTCCTTTAAGCTGTTTTTGCAATGTCTCAGAGTTTAACAAAGTGATATGAGATTAGGGTCTACATGGCTATCTTTGCTGTTAATATTAAGATCAGTTACACCCTACTGACGAAACCCAACGAAGGCCGAAACTTACGTCTGGGGTTGGCTGTTTCTCCTGTTCAGGGTAGAATTGCCTGGTATTTCGGGGCTGGATCACTTTATTGAGTGAGACCATCGTGATATACTACAGGATCTCTCTCACTATGAAGGGTACAAGTGAGCTAAAAGAATCTCAGAGTGGATTATCATGACCCTTTTAAGGCTAGTTTGATCTCTGATTGACCGCCTCTATTATTGTT
Organism: Discoglossus pictus; assembly: GCA_027410445.1. Lineage (NCBI taxonomy): Eukaryota > Metazoa > Chordata > Amphibia > Anura > Alytidae > Discoglossus > Discoglossus pictus. The sequence continues at coordinate 14,238,649 of CM050169.1, read as the reverse complement.
GCGGCTAATATTAAGACTTGGTTGTCTTGAACCTGCAATGTTGTAGTAATTAGTAGATGCCGTAATAAGCTGTAGATGAAAATGTTTTTTTTAAAAGGGAAAATAGATACCGAAATATAGAATGGTAACGTTTATAGGACGGACACATTGATGGAGTTTACAAGCTTTCCCTATCTCGTATGGTCTTGGTCACATCCAGCTTTGTTTCTCTTTGGATTTCTAAAGATAATTTTATTCATTTTTGTTGTTTTTAGGAATTTTGAAAAATCGTCTCCAGTATCCGCCCGGTTTGTCGTCCATGGGTCGCATGACAAATGAATTATCGTGGTATAAAACGTCTACTTTAGGCCACAGGGCTGTGCCTGCAGCTTCCTATGGCAGAATGTATTCTGGAACTGGTAGTCTATCACAACCAGCCAGCCGGTACTCTTCCAGAGAGCAGCTCGATATGCTGATGAGGAGGCAGATGTCTAGAGAACAGCTGAGCAGAAATAATTCCAGAGAACTTCTTGAAGCAGTGCCCAGCAGACATGGATCCAGAGAGCAACTAGACACCATCCCAAGCAGACACGGTTCAAGAGAGCATCTAGAAATTATTCCTAGCCGACATGGGTCTAGAGAACATTTAGAAAGTATACCAAGCAGACATGGATCTAGAGAGCATCTAGATCAGTCCGACATAAGAAATGATAGAAGAGATCATTTAAATTCTATGCCTAGGAGGCATGGTTCTAGAGAACATCTAGACACATTACCCAGCAGATTTGGGTCAAAAGAGCAGATTGACCCAGGACCAGTAAGAGAGATGTCTCGAGAATGGATAAGCACTTTGCCAAGTAGGCAAGTATCTAGAGATCAAGTGGACTCTATGCTTATTCGACAGACATCTAGAGAGCAACTAGATGATCTGTCTAGAAGACAGCCTTCAAGAGACCAACTAGCTAGGCAACCTTCAAGGGAACAATTGGACTTTTTATCCAGAAGATCTAATTCCAGAGAGCAGCTGGACACAGTGCCTAGTACACATTCCTTGAGAGATCATATAGAACCTCTTTCTAGAAGACAACCTTCTAGAGAAAATTTAGAACCCCTTTCCAAAAGGCTTCCATCTAGAGATAATCTTGAACCCCTTTGTAGAAGACAACCGTCCAGAGAAAATCTGGATACAGTTCCCAGTCGTCACCCATCCACAGAACAGCTAGATATCCTTTCTTCTATCCTAGCTTCATTTAATACATCCGTTCTTTCCTCCACCACTTCTTCAACCCAGCAGACAGCAACACCTTCAGTACAGAATTCCTCAACTCCGTCTGTGCTGTGCCCGTCCACACCGCATTCTGCCACATCACATAGCATCTCCGAGATGTCCGCAGATTCCGAGTAAGTGTTAAATACTTTGTTTCAATCATATTGTTGCATCATGATATTCCAAATTGTTCAATAGAATGTATGAGATGTTGTCCACCCTATTTTATAGGACCACCGTAGTTCAAGAAAAAAATTGTAAATCTGAATTTTTGAAGACTCTATTGTGTTTGGTACATAACGTCCTGAGAATAAGTTGTGAGAATGTTATTTTCTTTGGCTATAAATGGAGTGAGGGGTGGGGAATGAGGGAACAAAGAGAAATGTGCTAGATAAATGTATAAGACTCAAATTAGTACCACACCCCTCCCCCTTAATGGCTCAGAAGTAGGAAGTTGTATCAATAGATGGAACCACAGCTCTTTAGAAATGTAAACACCCCACTTATAAACACAACTTCCACCTACAAATCATGGATTCATTCATGGTCCAATAGAGCTATTACATTTTTTTTCTAATTACAAATGAGCTATATGACAAGTTTTCATATATGTATTTGAAAAATGTCATTGTAGGGGGTAATTTTATAATGACTCGATAAGAGAACGGTCGGTTTGAAGGTTTTTTTTGCATTGCCAGAAGGCAATAGACAGAACCTAATACATTTCCAAACTCATGGGGCACCTGTGGCTATTCGGAAATGTGAACTTTTCTGTAATAAACATCAGTATAAATAATTGAATTATGTTCTGCGTGATGCACCTTTCTCACTTTGTAATAAATCATTCAGATGTTAATTATTTGTTGAGTATATGAAAGGACCAGATATATCCACTGCTGGTATGATGGTAAAGTAACTTGAGTGATCAAAAAATGACCCGTAGTGTGCTTTCACCCTGTATTACTAGTGGTTGGGTACAGGGAAAATATTATTAGTAAAACACTTGTTAAAGATCACAAATAAAAAAAGTTGATCGCGAAAAACAGTGATACAATTACTGAAGCCTGTAATGTAGCCCGCAAAAGTTACTGATATTCAATTGGCCTCCTCTAGCTACCCGCAAACTATTTGCGAGCTACAGGCTGGAAATTCCTGCGGTTGTCAAAATCGTTTGATTTGTCAAGCCAGCAAATGTTACAATCTCTAAAATCACAAATCGCGATTTATTTGCATCAATTCCACAAGCCCGCAATTGCCTTCAAACCCGTAAATGGCAAATGTAGCAAAAACTGCTACTAGTACTAGAGAGGACTCGCAAGGGGGTTAAACACCTGTTCTTAACACTATAAAAGCCAATACAAACACAGTACTGGGCTTTAAAATATGGGGAAAGTGATGAAAGACATTAGAATATATTGCACAACAGTCTCAAGCTCGCAAATCTGCAATATTTTTTTAAGTTTAATTTCCGTGTTATTTCAGTCTTGGGAATCATGGAGTTAATAAATATCAGGCCACCCACATGGACTAGAACAGTTTCTTCATTCATTTGTATTGATTTTTAAATTGCTGGATTGCGAGTCTGATCGCATATCGGACGTCTAAACACTAATGATTGACGTTTAACCTCCATGTTTTACTGACGTCATGATGACGGTCTCATTCACTGTTGGCTGTTTATAATTCGTTACTTACAGGCTTGCTTAATTGATCATGATCATGCCCTGAAATGCTACGTACAGTTTCATGGTTTACGGATTTGGCTTTCGGCTATGTCATTTCGGGCTTGTTCAATTAAATTGATCTGTTACTGTTTCAATTTTCAAGCCCGCAGACTTACGGCGGGTATGAAGGCAACTGCAGGAATTTGGAATTTAATAGGGCACAATGTATGTTAAATTGTAACAATGGTGGGGGAAATAGATAATCTAAGTGCATGTTTTCTCACAAGACAATATAAAAAGACCGCTCACATATTAAATGAAATTGCTTGGTCCTAGCTATGCATTGCATTAAAGGGGCTCTGTCACCCCAAAATCAAGTTGTTTTTCAGTTTTTACTTAAAAAGCCCTATGTTATATTATCCATTTTTGTTCTAAAGTGAATCAATCGTGGGATATTAAATGTTGTTGTAGCTATATTTATATGCAAATGAGAGGTTCATGCATATTAATTGGCTGCCTTGATGTGCTAATTAGGATTACCGTTTGCCTGCCTGTCTTTGTAGTGGCCAAAATAAAGACCCTGAAAAATGTTATCTGACAATTAGACCCCTCTCCTAACCCTCATCAAGTATTTAGAGTCACAAATTAGCATGCCAAACCGCACATTAGCATACAGAGCCGCACATTCGCTTCCATGGGTAGGTCTCTTAACTCCTGCATAATTCATCCTATGCTATGTCATAAAGCAAGCACATACCTAAAAGGAGCCATGTATAAAGTGGTATTGGATTAACAGCTGAAAATGCATTGTGGATTCATTGATGACATTTTTTTCGATTGATAGGTCTCATATAAGATAATAGCATATATTTGTGGCTTTTAATTAAAGCTTTAGCTCTACTCATGCACACGTTTGTTCCAAATGAATTGACTAATCATATATTTGCATTTTTCTCTCATTTTAAAGGTTAGTGAGAAACGAGACTCATTCCTGAACATCTTCAGCAGGAACACCAAGAGAGGAAGATGTTGCACGCAACTGTGTAAGTTAGCACCTGGTTACTTATTGGCAACTATGATCACTAGCCAACCAGCCTGAGAGATGACCGAGCAGGAGGAGGTCAGGAATCTCAGGTAGTCGATTCACCAATAAATGCTTAATGACTAAGCGAGGAAAACGAACCATCAAGGTGCCAGCTATGGAAAATCCAAGCGAAGGAGACCCCAAGGAAGAGGGGACACAGCTGCAGTACCTACATGTCAACTAAAATACAACCTACGGAAGCTTCCTTTCAATAGTTCTCCTTGGTGGGAGTGAGGGCAAAATAAACTGAACACAGACTGTTTTTTATACATTTTGTACCTTTGTAACCAGAGCTAAAAAGAAAAAAAGAATTTCTATCCTTATTTTTACGGAATTTATGTCGATGTCATTCCAATGCAGATGCTGTTCTTATTGGGGCTTCTTTAAGTAATATCCTTAAAGGAAACAGAGAGTTTGGGGGAACGCTCGGATTTCATGAATGTACCTATAGGCTGGTTATTTTCAGTTCTGGATCTTGCTGAGGATACTTCAAGAGATGTGCAGAGAACAATCCCTAAAACAAAGAAAGGGCAGGAGGGTACAAAGGAGGCAGTATTCCTAATGTCTGAAGCAGAATCACATCTATGCACACAGAAGAGCTAATCCAATCTTGGGGAGATTGGCCATCAACGCATTGAAAGGGATGGGTTATCAGAGAGTAGAAGAAGCATTATCAAGGTTGTAATAGAGCGTTAGAAACATGGAGACAATATCAAGCAAAGGGTTAGTATGCTAGGGAGAGCATAGATGTTATCCCAATGGATTCCATGCCACCTGCTGCTCTTATGCCTTCAGATTGTGCTCGTTGTCAAACTTTGACCAAATTAGCTGCAGGCTCGTTATAGGAAGAGAATGATCATTGCTCACATTTTACATTGAGTTATCTATTTACTGAGTTCATTGTTTGAGCGGAAAGTATAGAAGGTATTACCACCGAAAACATAGAAGGCAAGTCATTCTTCCTGTTTTAAGGCAACACCTGAAATCCTTAATATTTACCATTCAACAAAGTTTTTCTTCGTTTGTGGTGGTATTAATTATGAAAGAAACCCCATTTTCCCTGTCTCCGTTTTCACAAGCACTTCACAAAGCTAGACATACTGCCTTCTTAGCCGCCGGTATTATCCAACGTGCGTCTACTGGACCAACGATGAACATTTAGAGCTCACACTGCCACAAAGCTGCTCCCTCGTTTACCAAATGAGCAAATCTGAGGAACCTCCTGTGATAGAGTTTCCAGCAATATCTTCCTCAGAATAGATTTCTTGTCTGTGTTTGGAATTCTAGTGCCAAATTCTGTATTTTAGTTCTACAAATCATGGCTGGGAACCTACAAAGACTGTTCGAGCTACACACTTTTCTTTATGTTCTTTTTGTTTCCCATTTCATTTTCCAAAGGATTATATTCTAAAAATTTAATTTTGTGCAGGATAAATAAAAGGACCGTTTCAGAAAGAGCCTCACATAGGACAGAGTTGGGTCCAAAATTACTAAACTGTGATTCTGGTGTCTGGTGCTGGTATCCTCTCTCTTAATTAAGTCCTGTATTCTGCACTGATTGGGAAACAACGAAGGGTAATCATGTCCCGGTAGCCTTATTGGTTAAGAAGTTACCTAAGATTTTGGGTTATTAACTCTACAAGTGTCATTGGAAAACGTTTCAGTGCCAAGAGCTGTTGAATGTCATAGTTATTGACTTTGGTCTAGCTCTGTCTTGGGAGATATTTACTAAGACACCAGAAATTTCTCCAGTCTCTTATTTTAAGGGGTCTCTTTTTCAAGCTACATAGACATTACACCTAGGTAATAGCATAAACACTGGAGAAGTTTCTTTCACTGGAGACAAAGCTGTAATCTTAGTGAATGTAGTCCAATATGGTTGTTAGAGACTGATGTATCAGAGCCTCATAACATCATATCAGTCCACACAAGAATAAAATAGTATTAAAGAGGGGATACATATATATACTGCTATATGTACTGCTCTCTAGCTCTGATTTCCTGTTTATTCCCAGCCAGTCCACATTAATTCTTTTATATTATTTCATTGTGATTTGTTGGCATCCAACATCGATTTTGATCATAAATAAGAAAATGTTTGGCCCGAATAGTCAGCATAAATAAATTACTATATGATTATGGCAAACTCTGATATATTATTCCCAACATTTGATTGATAATATGGTTTATAACCCAAATTAACATTATAGGATTATAGATCATACTATAATTATAGTATGGGCTGGAATTGTTTAAGGAGTCAGTAGCTGGAGAACAGTCATGTGGATTATCCCAAATAAAACATTCCATGTAAAAACATTGGTTGTAGTACAAGATGTAGTTCAGAAATCAACTGAAACCTTCTTCACAACAAAGATGCCCTCTTCGGGTATTATTATTTATTTGTTTCTTCTGACCTGTCAGAAAATCCTTGGAGTCGAAGCCTCTGGACTTTGAAAGCTCATTATATATATATCATCTAGTAAGAATTTTTCAGTTGGTCTCAAACCAACTAACCTACTACAATTCACTTATTTTCAACTCTTCAATATAGCAAATTATTTAGATTACGTTCACTCAGACTCTGCTTTGGATGTCTCTGTATGTCCAAAAACTTCAAAATCTTGCCATCTGAATTTTATCCAAAAGCACATTTTATGTAAATTATAAACCTTATAAATAATGTGGATTCTTCTGAATGAAAACTTTTAATGCAATTCGGAAAATGGTGCAGTATGTTCTTATATACATATATATATTTATTAATATGAATATATATATTTATATATGCATACAGTATATGTGTGTGTGTGGTTTTCGTGTGTTTAGTTCTTTCTTGTTTATCTGTTGTTTAAACAGAAAAAAAAAGAATCTTGTTTACATTATTTTTTCAGGATGTATATAAAAAACTCAGAATTCTATTTGTTACGCATATTTATACGACTGCCTATTTATTTTAATTACGTGATTCATTTGTACGTTTTTGAGTTTTGATAAATATTTATGCTGTTTATCACCAAAAAATGTTTTTTTTATTTTTTTAGCTCAACAGTGGAGGAAAGTTAATGGAAAATATTTAGAATCGGTTTTATGTTCTGTTTCCCTTAATTTATTTACAGAAAATAGTTTTTGTATTTAATTTTGTAAATTTTCCTATATTAAGTTATATCAAATAAATTATTTCATAATATCTAGATATCAGTGCAGTAAATATTGAGGTGGAAATTGTGCCCTTTATATTATTTAAATAAATATAATTAGCTAAAATAATTTCATTAACAATTAGTAAAGACATTTTTTTTTTTCAAGAGGTCAGAAATTCTGTTAGAGATAATATGGAATTTTCATTTTGCTAATATTTTATTATTGTCAGTAATAAGAACCTCAATGTTTAAAAAATGATTTTTAAATACTTAAATAATGATTTCATGCACCACTTGAAGACCTGCCTGTCTGTTTCACCCCACAAGCAAGCCTTAATTCATCAATATCCACTTTCTGAAGGCCCAACTTCTTTAACTAAAATGTACACAGATGTCTTAAAAAACTAAATTTCTGTTCTTTTGATAAATTCTTACTAATTTAATTTCCATATTAAAAATTAAAATAGTTTTAATTTACTTTTTAATTTTGTATTTTTTTATTTTTTATTTACTGCACCAATATACAGTCTTTTTCGACTTTATACGGTATTCCCTTTTCAATTGTTATTTTACAAATAAATCTAGAAATACAGCAGCCAAATTATTAATCTAACCACAAATGCTGGTATTATGTTGGGGGATTTGGTGGGATAAAATCAGCCAGTCCTATGTCTGCCGAACCTGTTTGGTGATGAGACCCAACAGAGCTGGCATCCTCATCCCCATGAGACACTAAGGCTGTCACCCAACAGCAAACCCTTCTTCTGGCTCCTCAATAATAAGGAATATTGTTAAGACTGGCATATTTAATCGTCTGGAATATTAATTTGGGTTTTTAAGTTAATTTCACAAACAGACAAACAGGAGCCAGACGGCAAACCAAAATCAGAAATAAAAAATGTGCCAAAAATGCGGTTCTGAGTTGTATTATGGCTGCCTTACGGATCCAGGTCTTTGTGATATTTTGTCACCGATGTGAGTTTTTTGTTTTTTAAAACAGGTTTATGAACGGGCTGTATACGCCTCAATAGTCTGTGGCCAGTTGGCCACTTCATGCAGATGTCCCAAGCCGTTCACTGTTTCTTACTGGATTCATAGCATTGACTTGGAGCTCAGAATGTATATTGGAGGAAAGACGTGGAGGCCTCACCTCCCGGTAGGATTTTGTTCCACGTAGCTCGGCAGAGAGATGATTGTAGTACTGTGGGATAGTCTCTTTGTAGCAAACTTGTTTTCATTTTCTTTTTGTTCGTGGGTTGAGGAGTCGGATCAGAAAGACATTCCTTACGTTTCTTGTAAAACTGTAAAATGAAAGCGCCAGATTTGACAATAAAATACTTAAAAAATCTTTTCCGTTTTGATCATTCTTCTTTTAATGTACCTTATTTTAAAAAAATAGAAATTGTTTAATTATTTTATTATTTTATTTTATGAATTTCTACAGATATTATTGAAAGGGCTACAGTAAAAATAGAAAAATGTGTATGTGTGTGAAGTATTTATGTTCCTTATAGCTCAGAGATTGAGGGCATGTACTTATCTACTGAAAAATAATATTACTAAAGCTGCTCCCTTCCCCTTATCGTCCTTCCTTGCTGGTGCCAATCCACCTCAGGCCAACATGCCATACTCCTAGAGGGGAGCAGATAGAACTAATAAAACAGCAACTGTTCATGAACCCATGTAATTGGACTAATATTGTTTTCATCATGCTGGAATCAACTTATTTTAATTGGACACGATTTTACAGTGTATATTCCACCCTGTGGAATTAATTAAATATTGAAGAAAAGACATACCGTATATGTTTAGTTTTAAAGTGCATCATGTAATTACAATTAATATTATTATTTAATTCCATACAATATTGCATAGTCAATGAAGGCAATCATCACCTTACTTTTTCCTACTTTTATATCCAATGTGAGAAAGCTCTAAAAAAGTCTCAGAAACAATAACTGAAATTATAAGAACCAACAAAGCATGGCCAATAGTGATACGAGAAAAATGAATAGAATTAGAGTAGAAAAACATGCTTAGATTAGTGCACTCACGAACAGAATCAAGTACTCATGGATAAATAAATACATAAAATATAACCTTTAATAAAGCATATAAAAATAATAACAATAGGACTCAAAACACATCTAAAATACAGGTAATCCAAGGTAACTTAGCATATGAAGGATAATAATCCTATGGGAAGAATCAAACAATGTTTTTCTACTCTAATTCTATTCATTTTTAATTATTATATATATTCATCCTGTGCGTCGGAGTACTAATATTGTATATGCACACTAGAACAGTAATTATACTATGGTTGGCCTCAATTATCTTTTTTGTCCTACGGGCTACAACCTCCTAGCCCATAAGACTTTGAAAAATGGAGGTTGGATTTCAAAGTCCTACGGGCTTGGAGGTTTTGCGAGACCTCCTTGGTACCAGTAACTTGTGGTTGGATATTTGACATTTGTGGGCTTGACGGAGTGGGTAGCGAGGGGGAATCAGAGCAATTGAATAGCAATTTGCGATTTTAGCTTTGCAACAGTGAAAGATCAAAGGCTTGGAGCACGTAACTCGATTGGAGCACTCAAACTGACGCCAATTGAATAGAAACATAACTTGCTGGCTCCATTTCCAAGTCCGGATCTCCCGAAAGCCTCAATTGAATAAGGCTCTTACAATTGCTCTACTGAATAGGGGCCTCAGTTAGTTCTTATATGATGTTCTGTTATTAGGTTTCCTCATAAGAAATGTGCAGAGTCACCAGCTAGTGCTAGTGGCTTCATATTTTAACCGTTGGTCTTTAATGGCTTCATATTTCAACCAACAGTCTTGAATGGCTTTATATTTCCAGTCATTAATCATTTACCCTGCTCTGTGTTCTTTAAAAAATCATAATAAAAATGTTATTGTATTATATAGTGCGCCACTTTGGATAAGTGAACCAAGGTGATACTATATAAGACTATTAGTAAAACAATATATAAAGTGTGCAAACATCATTGATAAATTAATCCTACAATTAAATGAGTCAAATAAAAGGTGCAAAGCAGATGGAAATAAGGTTGAGATATCGTTTCACATGTAGATAAAAGCTCTGTTGTCTATCCTAAGTGTTTTGTTGCGGCAACCAACCAACTTCATCAGGGATCTGTATAAGGATCCCGTATCCAGGATTGAGCACCAGATGTAACAAGGTTTTTAGACATCTAGAGAACTGTGATCCATATACAAGTTTTATTGGGAGTGATTGATACAGGGATATAGATTTTTATACTTATATAGAAAACCTGCCTGTTCCAACCCTCAATAAGGACATATTTAGAAGCACAAGATACATAACAAACAATATGGGCTGATTTATGTATCATACTTTCTCTTATCCTGTATTGTATAGATATTTGTTTAACATAAGCTTTGGTTTTTTTATGCTTCCTTGTGTAATGTGGTAAATACATTAATCTAACATATGTGTCAAGGACCCCTTTTTCCAGTTCCTGGATCTTAGCCCATTAAAGGACAGACGGCTTGGCTCCAGCCACTCCATTGTATTGTGATCTGCTTTATCCCATTGTTGGCAGATAATCTAAGTACATCTATGATGTGCTAAACAGGATGTGCTGAGTCTGCAGTGAGCAGACACCTTTGTTGAACTGTTATCTGTTTTGTCCCATTGTTTGCCCAGATAAGATGATTACCTCTCCCATGTGCTGGGCAGTTTGAGACGGCAGGATGTGTATTAGAAGGTAGCCTTATTGTTCTCAGGTGCCAGCCATCAAGATACTGCTAGACCCATGTGGGGTCATCTCCTGTAATTGTCTGCCTCATCCTCTCATTGTTACATTGTGTACACTCCCTCTGTATCTAACTGCTATAAATAATGTTGACTTTCCAAACTTCTCCATTCTGGAGACATATAGAAATCGTGTGTCTCTCCTGTTCTCCTGGATGGCTGCACTGAGGTACTGGGAGACTCTGTAGGATCCTGCTGGGGTAGGTTTGACTGTAACAAGTCTGATCAAGCACCCTAAAAAGAAGCAGATCTGGAGTCTCTTGGTAGCCTGGAAGTGCTGATTTCTGATGCAAGGACTCTGACAGATACAGAAGCCAGATATCAGGGTGCTGGTGCCGAGATTTCCAAGAACCCAATGGTCCTTGTGGGAAGTTAACCTGTAGTCTATAGCAGGTGGCCCTGGGCTTATATAGCCCCTACTCTTGGATCGTCACAATATGTTTGTGGGACCAATGTGATCCTAATTTCAGTCTGTTAAAAAGTGTTTAAACTATGCAATGGCACACTAAATAGATAAAGAGAAAGTATCTGTGCCAACTGTTTCATGTGCAACATTTCATCCAGATTATTGCACCGCGGCAGACCATCCAATAACAGGCTCGTGGAACGTCAGCTGAACATGTCAATGAAACATCGACAAGAAACAAATACTGGAGAATAATGGGCTACAAGACCGGAGGTTCCCCACCAATGGTCCATGAGCTTCATCCATGTGGTCCACAATACAACAGAGATTACAATAAAAGCTATGAAACAAAACATGAATAAAAATGCTTAAAATTAAGTATGCCATCTCTCATGGTCAGGGATAATAAATGCGATAAAAATGAATATTCTCCCCAGGATTCTGTATTATTTCAGGACTCTGCCCATTCACATAAACAAAAGAGACTTGAATAACTTCCAAAATGCAATTTCCAGATTTATATGGAATTACAAACGCCCAAGAATACAGAAATCAATCATGATGAGGAATAGAACATCTGGAGGGTTAGGATGTCCAGACCTCCTTAAATACTTAAGGGCAGCCCAAATTTCCTTTTTACCCCAGGCACATTCGGCAGAGCACCAGCCACTTTGGGTCTTTGTAGAAAACCATCAAATTACACCATTCAGATGGGATACTCTCATATGGGACCCTTCTTCCCCGTTACCCCCCAATCTGGCCCAAAACAATCCGATGATAAAACTAACATTGAAAGAATGGGAAAGAGCAAACATTAATAGACAGTTAAGTCCCAACATCTCCTCTTCAACTACAACACTCCCTTCCCCAAACACCCTGGAAGAGATGGGCGCGTCCTCCAAAGAATGGTGGACCTCAAGAAAGCTAGATAGGTTTGAGAGCTGGGTTAGTGATGGTACATTGTTAAACAACGAGAGATTTATGGACACACATAATCTCCCGTTCCGAGAATACTTCAATTACAATAAAATTTGCCATAACGTCTCTACTAAACTTCGTAAATGGGGCCCACCCAGTACTACATGGTTCACGCTAATTTGTAATAAAGCCCCACTCACTAGGGAAATATTATTTGTACTAGTTTGTATTCACATGCTTTCTTAATAATAGAAAAAAGAAAATGGTTGTGGTTGACACACAGAAGTGACATGTATATTTTAACAAAGGCAAGGATAGATATATATGATGAAAACCATTAAGCGTGGATGACCTGCGTGTCACCCCTTGTTTACAAAGGTGCTTGTCTTGTGAATGTGTCAATAAAAATTTTACGGAAAAAAAAAATTAAGTATGCCTACTGAGAGTATGTGATAGCTGCTTGCTGTAATGTTATCATCACATTGCGCAGAGATGGGAAAGGGAGGGGGAGATAAGGAGAAGGAGGGAGAGAGAAGGAGGAGGAGGGAGCGAGAATGAGAGGGAGGGAGAGAAAATGAGAGGGAGGGAGAGAAAATGAGAGGGAGGAAGAGAGGAGAGGGAGCAAGGGAGGGAGAGAGAGAGGAGAGGGAGGTAGAGAGAAGGAAGGAGAAGGGGGAGAGGGAGGGAGAGTGAGAAGGAGAGGGAGAGAGAGCTAAGCATGGGCGAGATAGAGAGAGAGAGAGAGAAGGAGGGAGAGAGAATTGCGAGTTGTGCATGCGCACTGCAGCCTCGCATTACATTGCGAAGGGAGAGGGAAGGAGAGAGAAGGAGAGGGAAGGATAGAAGGAGAGAGAAGGAGGGTAGGAGATTGAATATAGGAGAGGGAGAGAAAGATAAGGGAGCGAGAGATAGAAGGAGAGAGAGGGCACACAGAGAGAGAATGAGCACAGAGAGAGACAGGGTACACAGAGAGAGGGCGCACAAAGAGACAGAACACACCATTTTTAATACACTATTATACCGTCATTTTACATGAGCAAGTGACTAGTTCATAGTTATACATGTGGTTCCTGCAGCCGCAACTATCAAGGCAAAACCAATATGGCGTGATGAGTTGGAGTGGGGATGCGCTAACTATCCAGCCCTACACAAACCAATAATGAGTCTTGTTCTACTCCTGTAACATTTGGGGGTCAGCTTATTGTAATAATCAATGTTCTTTAAAATAAGTTGTTCTTATCCATCAGAGAAGAAGAGTTGTGTGATGTGAAGAACAGATCAATGAAAAATAAGGGAACAAGACAAATACAATGTACCCCGGGTGTAGTGAACTTGCTTCTTAAGAGATCCTGGACAGATTAGTATTTATTAAAATGGCCCTCTCTATCCTAAGCTTCACACAGTTTGCATAGTTACTTCTAATATTAATATCCATTTAATATGATCACTACCTTGTCATGGTGAAGGGGCTTACGTACTTCAGTGAAGATGTGAGCTATACCATGACCACCCTGGTGTCAACCAAGATGGGCAGGTCACAGCAGAGAGGTCAGACAAATCACAGTTCATTGGAGAAGGAACTGGAAACCCACTCCATTATATTTGCCAAGATAACCTTATGGATTATGACACCCAGAGACAAGATGTGCCTGGCAGGCTGTAGTCCATAGGGTCATGGAGAGTAGGACACAACAACATGTCCCAAGCTCTCTTCTTATACAGTATGTGTTCTGGGAACTTGACAAAACTACTAAACTTGTTCCATATAGCTATAAATTATTGCACTGTCCTTGGAGAAAAGCAAGTTAGGTCCTTATTATTTCAAGACAATAATTAAAAAAATCTCTTAACGTTTTTTTATGTTGGGAACGTCTTACGCACAATGCTATGGTTAAGGTTTATCCAGTGAGTACTTAGTGGGAGCTCCAGCAGTAGATACCCTCATCGGAAATACATAAATGTAGTGGTGGTCAGCTTCACTCTGGACCCAATACATACAATACATTGTCCTCAGATAATTATATCAATACAGAAGTCATTTTACCCGTTAGTGACTCAGCATATTCCTTACTAGATAAATAATTAAACTTTTAGCTCTTTGCATTGCTTTGGAAATGACGCAAACAACCTGCTTAGTCTCATTGTATGGTCACTCATTATATATATTATCATTACATGTTGCCTTTATCACTAAATCTTAACTTTACAAACAGCCGATTAGGACATCATTTTGTTTATCGGCAAATTTGAAGGTGAGGTTTGAGGTTAAATATCATTCATAAGCTTTTTCGGGATTTTAACAAAATAAACACACTTTTCGGTCAAGCCCATGGAAAGAATTAAGTGGTATTTAATACAATGTGATATATAACTCCTTCAGGCATAGGCCATACACATCTTACAACTGAATTTTCCTTGATGATCAACACAATATTCTTTAATCTCCATAGAGCTTTCACAACCTCAAAGCCCTTATTTAGAGGACCACTAGAGGAAATGTGGTTAAAACAATAATATATATATATATATATATATATATATATATATATATATATATATATATAGTGAAAAAACAAATCTCACATTGGACTTAGATATTAAGTGCATCAATATGCACATTGTTTGGACACATAATACGAAGGCTAAATGTAAATGCGCCGGCTCGGCTTGCTCCCACCTTGGTTGTTGGTTCTTGGTCAGTTATGGTTAGATGTTAGATGGTACATATTATTCACATCTCAATTGTTAGACTGAAGATCTTTTTTGTGAATCCACAATGCTATTGTCTATGGGCCTCATTCAATTGCGATGTGGGCAATTGAATAGGGCCCTAAATAAGCATATAGCATATTTTTATTAAAGAAGTTTTTAGTTAGTGAAAACCTTGCTTTTGGATAGATGCTTGCTAACTAAAAACTTATTTAAAAAATATATGTTATATGCTTATTTAGGGCCTTATTCAATTGGCCAAATTGCAATTGAATGAGGCCCTATGTGTTTTGTCAGAAAAAATCTTCCTCGTGACTTTTTATAATCAATTAATTTTCCCTTTCTAAATTCTTTCTGAATGCCATTCAGAAAGAATCAATAAACATAGAGTATAAAATCAAAGCTATATATCAGTTAATATATTACAAAATGTTATTTTCTTAAAGCATGTTATTTCTAAATAATATATAAAGGTTGTTGCCTTTTGTTAAAAGTGTTAATATTTATAAGAGATCCAAACTAGCACTGTCAATCAAAGGCACATCTATTGAGACAGTGGTATCCCTAAAACATTACGAGAGAAATCCTACGGGTCACTGCTACCAGTGAACTTCACGACAAAGCCGAAAATCAAGGCATAAACCTCTATTGATTAGTGCACTGACAATAAATTACGAGTTACTCCCTGACACTCTCACCCAATGTCTATGCTAATAAGATTTTATGGATCACTTGTGAATCAAGGCACTGCCGTAACTGCAAAAAGCAAAAGAAACATTTACAGTACGTGTACCAAACGCCACTCGCAAGTAGTTTCAAACCTTTGCTGAGTCCTCCAGAAGCATTTAAAGTGAAAGTATTGCTCAAAAAGCACTACAAAATGATGGAATGTCAACATTAACAATCCAATGTCAACATATGTATAATAAAAAAAATAAGTTATGTTGGTATTTTTCCCATTTTGCGATACAAAATCCAGGGTAACACATCACCCAGTACTGAAGAGGTTAATACACGTGACAAAACCATGTTGCCTAGGAACAAACACTATAATGCATTGACTATAAATATAAATATATACACAAAATAAACACATCTTTATTTATTGAAGCTATAAATATAATTGTCACATCTTTTTATAATTAATAAATAAAAAATAATTACGTTTTATATATATATATATATATATATATGTTTTCTTTCCCAGCAGTTACTGTACTTCCCACTCATTATAATATTCATGACGCTCACATTTCCTATTGCCTCCTAGGGCCATCTGTAAAGCTTGTTTTTAGTGGAAGAATCCATTTGTTTGTTACATCACTTACTGACAACCGAATTACGAAGGCGTGTTTATTTGTCTATCAGGAGAGAAAAGGAACAAGAAGTGGCCAGAAGACTATCTTATTGGATCTTATATTGATAAAACACCAATTCCCCCTTACTGGCCCAGAGGCAGGCTGCTTGCTTCTGGAAATGCAAGCATTGTTCTACAAAAATGTAAACATACCTCTCACACAACGTTTCCTCCATGGTCCAGCAGGAGCATAAAAAACTATTTTTAAAATTAAAAGCAAGCTTAATTACTTTTCCCTGCTTAGTTACTGTATGCTCTTAAACAAAAAATTACATTTGCGGTGCTATATTAAAGAATATTTCTCCCTACTTAGGTGTTTTTTGTTCAATGTTTTTGCTCTTAGCCAGACTCAAAGTTTTCAAACGTAATATTTGTTCTTGGTCTGAAACCGCGTCCATCACATAGATTATCTGGTCTAGAAAAACAGTTTTACTCCCTAATAAACTTCCCCATGACTCTGCAAGTTGAGTGTCCGGTATTCGACTATCAGGGGTCATCCTGATGACGTCTCTCAGAATCAGCCATGCGTGGAGGGGTTAAAGAGCTTGGTAACATATTATACAGACTGGACATGTGGTGGACTGGCACTGACGTACATTATGTACCATATAAATATAAGTCAGGGGGTGGCATCACATCACAGTCACGATTGGAGTCTAATGAACAGGTAACATTGGAGTTTCTAAAGCTCTTAATTATATGACAGTAATATAATTTTTTTTTTTTTGCAGGGAGCTCTAATGCTGACAAATGTAGATAAAACATATATATATATATATATATATATATATATATATATATATATATATATATATATATATATATATTTATTTATTTATTGGGAAGTATTATTTTTTTTGCGTTGTTCAGTAGTTTCCATTTCTCCATGACCTCATGGACCGTAACATGGTCATGCTGATCCACTTGGTATTCATGGCAGAGATACTAAAGTGGGTTGCCAGTTCCTTCTCCAGTGGGCCACAGTATACAGCTCCTGGTATTCCTAAGTGGTCTCCTAGCCAAGTACTGACCAGGCCCAACCCTGCTCAGCTTAAGGGTGGTGTGACCTATTGGTTCCCTGTCTTGGAATCAAACCCAGGTCAACAGCAGTGGAAGCACCAAGTCCTAACCACGGGACCACCATGCAACAAGGGAAGTATTTTGTTACTGGCCAGGAAATTCTATAAGCAGGTATCAGCAAACTATCAATATTGGGGGAGAATACTTGAGAGACTTAATAGCCTCAAATTATTTTAAATTCATTGCTACTATAGGTGTCCCCTGGGGAACAGATGCACCCCTGGCACAGGCATTATAATATAACACCCACTACACCTCCAGTGTCTGCAACACAGCCCAAGTCATTGGTAAATATATTAGTAGCAAGTCATTTCTATTTTGCTATGGAGAGCTTCCTATGCAGAGAACCCGACACTTGGCAAAAGTAACAAAGGGCCCGATTCAATTGCAAGCCCGCAACTCAATCTTTGTAGGCCGTATGTCTGTGGGTGTGTTGCCGGCTCCCGTTCATCTCCGATTGCGATGATACTCAATTGCTCAAGCCCGCAAGTTACTATCCCAAAGCTGAAACCATAAACCCTGCACTGGCTCGTAGCAGTTCAGGGCGGGAACATTTTCAATTAAGCAAGCCCGTAACCGCCCATTTCGTATCAGCCAATAGAAAATAGGACTATCATTATTACGCCAGTAAAACATGGAGGTTACATGTCAATCAATTAGGTTCAATGGCCCGATATACGATCAGACTTGCAAACCCGCAAAATTAAGAATTATGAAAATGAATGCCAATACTGTTCTAGTCCATGTGGGTGGGCTGATATGTATTAACTCATACCCAAGATCAATTTTGCCCTGAAATTAAACGTAAAAATAAATCTTGATTTCCTGCCGATTTGCGGGCTTGAGACTATTGTGCAATTAATTCTAATGTCTATCATCCCTTTCGCCGTTATTTACAGTGCAGTATTATTTTTTTATTTGCATTTACAGTGCTACGAATAGGTGTTTAACCCCCTTGCGGGTCCTCTCTAGCACTCGTAGGATTTTCTCCTTTTGCCATTTATGGGTGTGAAAACATTCACGGGCTTGGGGAATTGGAGCAATTAAAAAGCAATTTGGGATTTTAGCCATGTGAAAGTGACAGATCAAAGGCTTCTGGAGGCTGTAAGTTACGGGTTTAACCATCACAATTTTTTGTAACCCGTTTGGAGCCCAAATGAATAGCAAATTAACTTGTGACCTCACTTACGTGCTACTGTAACATGCGAAAGCTCAACTGAATCGGGCTCCATGTTGCCAGGTCCCTCCGGGCTGGCAGGAGCAGGAACCAGCTTTTCCATTCCTAATTGCTACCTGTCTCTATATACTTTCCAGTTATATACATAAAGGGAGCGTTTTCTTTCTTTTTGTAGCATGTTGTGTAATATATGTATATCAGTCGGTGTTTGCATCACAAGCTCCATTTTTCCTACAATATATATTGGAAAGATCCTGGAACTTATTTTATTTTCTGGCTTACATAAGACATTGACTTATAGAGTGATGCGGTCTTGATATCTTTTCATAGAATTATTTTTATTAGTAACCGGCAATACTTTATCCCCTTCTGAATCACTACCTTATCATTATGAGGCTTGTGTACTTCAATGAAGCTGTGAGCTATACCATGTAGCGGCACGCAAGATAGGCAGGTCATCTCGGTCCACTGGAGAAGGAACTGTCAGATTGGCTAGAATAGTGACGCTTACCTTGTAATATCAGTTACAATGCCAACATATTTAATAAAATTGTTTAATGAGTTCAATTGTATAAATTTCTGGCAAATGATTATGTTCACCTAGATCTTCCAGGATAAGTTTTATATGTTTACATTGTATTTTTTCCTGTATATTTTGGCAGAATCCTCAGCCCAGCTTGATCCAGACAGACCGTCTCTCTAGCTCATGTATAGCAGAGTCTGTGTCCTGATCTGTTCACAAAGCCCCAAATCATGGAGAATAAGCAACTAAAGAGTCCTGATGTGAGATATCGTGTGGAGCGCCCGGTGCTTTATGAGGATGAGCTGAGCGGGGGGTCACCCAACTCCACAAGTGCAGTGCAATCCCTCTTCAGTACAGCAAGAAGAAAGATAAGGTTAGTAAATGTATACACAGTGCCTTGCAAAAGTATTCACCCCCCTTGGCATTTTTCGTGTTTTGTTGCCTCACAACCTGGAATTAACATGGATTGTTTGAGGATTTGCATCATTTAATTTACAGAACATGTCCACAACTTTGAAGATGTTTTTTTTTTTTTTATTGTGAAGCAAACAACAAATAGGACAAAATAACAGAAACAGTCAATGTGCATAACTATTCACCCCCCTAAAGTCAATACTTTGTAGAGCCACCTTTTGCGGCAATCACAGCTCCAAGTCGCTTTGGATCAGTCTCTATGAGCTTGCCACATCTTACCACTGGGATTTTTGCTCATTCCTCCTTGCAAAACTGCTCCAGCTCCTTCAAGTTGGATGGTTTGTGCTTGTGAACAGCAATCTTTAAGTCTGACCACAGATTTTCTATTGGATTGAGGTCTGGGCTGGGACTAGGCCATTCCAACACATTTACATGTTTCCCCTTAAACCACTCAAGTGTTGCTTTAGCAGTGTGTTTGGGGTCATTGTCCTGCTGGAAGGTGAACCTCCGTCCTAGCCTCAAATCACGCACAGAGTGGTACGGGTTTTACTCAAGAATATCCCTGTATTTAGCACCATCTTTCCCTCAACTCTGACCAGTTTCCCAGTCCCGGCTGCTGAAAAACATCCCCACAGCATGATGCTGCCACCACCATGTGTCACTGTGGGGATGGTGCTCTTTTGGTGATGTGATGTGTTGGGTTTGCGCCAGACATAGCGTTTTCTTTGATGGTCAAAAGTAAAATTTTAGACTCATAAGACCAGAGCACCTTCCTCCATACATTTTGGGAGTCTCCCACGTGCCTTCTCGCAAACTCAAAACGTGCCATTTAGTTTTTTGCTGAAAGTAATGGCTTTCTTCTGGCCACTCTGCCATAAAGCCCAACTCTATGGAGCGTACGGCTTATTGTCGTCCTATGTACAGATACTCCAGTCTCTGCTGTGGAACTCTGCAGCTCCTCCAGGGTTACCTTAGGTCTCTGTGCTGCGTCTCTGATTAAATCCCTCTTTGCCCGGTACGCGAGTTGTGGTGGGCGGCCGTCTCTTGGCAGGTTTGCTGTTGTGCCATGTTCTTTCCATTTGGTTATGATAGATTTGATGGTCCTCCTGGGGATCATAAAAGATTTGGATATTTTTTTATAACCTAACCCTGACTTGTACTTCTCAACAACATTGTCCCTTACTTGTCTGGAGAGTTCCTTGGTCTTCATGGCAGTGTTTGGTTAGTGGTGCCTCTTGCTAAGGTGTTGCAGCCTCTGGGGTCTTTCAAAAAAGGTGTGTATATGTAATGACAGATCATGTGACGCTTAGATTGCACACAGGTGGACATCATTTCACTAATTATGTGACTTCTGACAGTAATTGGTTTCACCAGAGCTTTTTATGGGCTTCATAACAAAGGGGGTGAATACATAAGCACATGCCAATTTTCTGTTTTCTATTTCTAAAAAATTGTTTTATGTATATATTTTTCTCATTTCACTTCACCAACTTAAGACTATTGTGTTCTGATCACTCACATAAAATTCAGATTAACAAAACATTGACCTTAAGGCTGTAATGTAACAAAATAGGTAAAAAGTCAAGGGGGGTAAATACATTTGCAAGGCACTGTATATATAGGATGAGTGTTATACATTACCAATCATGGACCACCACAGGTCTGTGAGCTTTATTCAACAGAACTAGGGATATTACAAAAAATAATAGATCCAATTTTGTAAATGTGCGCAATGATGTGACGTTCTTATTTAACACATTTTAATGTTTATTAGTGTACATGTTCTACTGAAATCTGTATTTTCTTAATCAAATACTGGAGTTTGATGTCAAGTGTTAGAGCAGAAGGATTACAGACCTGGTTTCCCCATTAGGACCTTCCCTGTCTGTTTGTTTATACTTGCAAGGCTCCTTCTTGCTTGAAGAGCTGCTAAGAAAAGTCAGCTATCTATGTGATAAGAGTTGAAAGAAATGTTCACCATTTTATCATGAGATTATATTAGTTTTCTGTTCCTACCTGCGTGATAAATAACATAAGCTCATAGATACTGAGTGATACAAAGAACATGGAAATGACCGAACTTTATGACACAACCTAGAGCCACA
Organism: Discoglossus pictus; assembly: GCA_027410445.1. NCBI lineage: Eukaryota > Metazoa > Chordata > Amphibia > Anura > Alytidae > Discoglossus > Discoglossus pictus. The sequence continues at coordinate 14,217,024 of CM050169.1, read as the reverse complement.
TTCAATTCGAAGCCCGCAACTCGATCGTTGTAGGCTGTATGTCTGCGGGTGAGTTGCGGGCTCCCTTTCATCTCCGATGGCGATGCTATTCAATTGCTCAAGCCTGCAAGTTACTGTCGCAAAGCCGAAACCTTAAATCATGCACTGTTTCGGAGCAATTCAGGGCGGAAACTTGGTCAATTAAGCAAGCCCGTAACCTCCCATTTCGAATCAGCCAATAGGAAATGAGACTGACATTATTACAGCAGTAAAACATGGAAGTTACATGTCAATCAATTAGGTTCGGGGGTCCGATATGACTCGCAAACCCGCAAAATAAAGAATTATGAAAATGAATGCCAATACTGTTCTAGTCCATGTGGATGGCCTGATATGTATTAACTCAATGATACCCAAGATCAATTTAACCCCAAGATGAAACATGAATAATAAATCTGATTTCTTGCCAATTTGCGAGCTTGAGACTGTTGTGCAATTAATTCTAATGTCTATCATCGCTTTCCTCGTTTTTTACAGTGTAGTATTTATTTTTTATTTGCATTTACAGTGCTACAAATAGGCGTTTAACCCCTTTGTGGGTCCTCTCTATCACTCGTAGGATTTTCTCCTTCACTTGCCACTTACGGTTGTGGATACATTTGCGAGCTTCGGGAAATTGAGCAATTGAATAGTGATTTGCGATTTTAGCCTTGGAAAGTGAAAGATCAAAGGCTTCTGGAGGCTGTAAGTTACGAGGTTGACCATCACCATTTTTTCAAGCCCTTAACTCGCAAGTCGTTTTGAGACCGTAAATAGACAACAATTGAATAGCAAAATAGCTTGCGAGCTCACTTACAGGCTCCCGGATCTCAAAATCGCTCACTTGAATGGGGGCCAATGACTGTTAGCCAAAGTAATAGGGGGGTATCTGTAAATTGTGACACTATATATAACAGGTAACATAGACTATGGGATTTCAGTGTCCATTAGTTGGGGGAAGCAATGGGGGTCAACTAATACCGTATGTGCTTTTCCCACATTATCACAAATTGTTACATTCTTTGTGTATCAGGTGCTCCAGAGCCGCAGTCCGAACTTTGCTGTTTCAGTTTCTACCAATTCTTCACTGGCTGCCTCAGTATCCCATTAAAGACTGGCTCCCGGGGGACATTGTATCTGGTATCAGTGTGGGGATCCTTCAGCTGCCACAAGGTAATCCGAATTGCCTATTGATAAAATAACTTGCATTTCCTTGGGATATGACTCAAAGTAACCTCTCAATTATATGTTGCAAAATATTTTGCCCAAAGCAGACGAGCCTTCAAACAATAATAGCTGCTTTGTTGGTCAGTTGGAAACTCTTTTCTTTCATAGTTTACTGCATATAATGTACTTTGTCTACAGGAGCAATATTAAGATTATATTGTTTTGTATATACAGCTCACGTTGCTATATTTTCGTTTCCGTAGGTTTGGCTTACGCACTTCTGGCCGGCGTACCTCCAGTTTTTGGGTTGTATTCATCCTTTTTTCCTGTCTTTATTTACTCTTTTTTTGGAACATCCCGGCATGTGTCAGTAGGTGAGTCAATGAGGTGTGAGTGAAGGAGAAAGGGTTAAATCAAGTCTAAAGTCTGGGATCACTCAATAGGTGTAAGGATAATATTTGGTAAACCACTTGTATGGTGCCTTAAAGGTATATGCAAGTGAGCTGGGTTATTAATGCATCTGATCGAGGAGAATTTATAGTGTCTGAAAACATTGTTTGCATGAAAAAATTCCAAAGTAAACAGTTAAACCGTTACCCTGACGTTTGCTGAATTTCTTGCATTTGCAAACTGTTTTCTCTCAATGTTGACCCCCCCTGAAATTCCCAGGGAATATTAGCATAACTTATACATTGTATCATTTTGGCCTGGGGATTGTGCAGGCATGCTCAGTTAGCAATTTAAGTCTGCCCTACTGTGGGAAGTCACATGATTTCAGACACTCTCTTTTAGCCAATCAGCAGCTTTTATATCGGGTACATGTTTTTAATGAAGTACCCGATATGCGCAGTGCCATTGCTGGGGGTGTCTACATCACCCCCAGCACATTTTTCTTTTTTTTTGCATAAAATGTTTGCATTTTTTCATGCAATTTTTTTTTGCTAGGTAGGTTATGATGCATTCTACAGTATGCATTCATAACCCACCTAACTTGCATATACCTTTAAGGATAGTGGAGACGTTCCAGGATTTATAAAAATCCTCAATTATCAGTTATAAACTTAGAAAACACATTATTATTTTTTTAAAGGGTAAGTTCTGCTTAAATGTAGGCTTCTTTTATATTAAAGATCACACTTACTGGACGTCTGTATTTGAATCCTTTCATATAGGAGCAACTTGAGTTTAGTTGCAACTTTCCCTTTAAAGCGACACAACATATTTATGTTAATGCAGAAACGCAAAGCACTGATATAAATATAATTACAACTAATTGTTCTTAAAATATTAAATTAAATTGTTGGATATTTCAGTTGGGTATTTTATTCATAAATTAAGCAAAAAAAGTCCTCACAATGTCTGAATTACTTATCACACGTAATTATTTATCTCCCATGAATGAGCATGCCCAGTTGGTCGAATCAGATCTAATGATAAAGTATTACAATACAGAAATATTACAGTCTTAGTATTAGTCACATCTACATGAATAGAATCTTTTATTAAAACAAAATAAATGAGCACCCACTTGTGTAATTAAATATAATTACTACCCAATTGCACGTGCCACACAAAGGTGATTTTATTTCGGTATTTCGACTACAAGAAGTTTTTATCCATGGATTGTATCAGAAGAGTTGTCCAAGAAATAGTTAAGATTGGAGCCTTTCAATATGAGCAAAATTGGTTCAACAGATCTTATTTCTTAAGATATTTATGCTACACAAATCACTGGTTTCTATCAATGGCTCTCAGTGGTTGTGGCCCAACCATGTCCCATACCAATCATTGATCATGCGCAAGGAACATGGAGATACAACGTCTCATTTTTATTGCACCAAATATGGTCAGTTATATTGATTTCTATTTCTGCCCCTTATTGAGAGAACATTTTTGTTTTTATCAGAAAAGATAATGAATCCAGTGTTGTTTTAGTAGGTAAATTGTTTAATTAAATTCAAGGCCAGACTATGTCAGTCACACAGTGAGTATTGTCTATTTCAGGAAGTTTTGCGGTTGTCTCCATTATGGTTGGCAGTGTGACGGTGTCTTTGGTTCCTGATGAGCAGTTTATGCTGCCAGGGAACGAGACATTAATCGATACGGACTCCAGAGACCGAGCGCGGGTGGAGGTGATGGCCGCAGTGACTATACTGGTGGGTCTGTTCCAGGTAATGAACGTTTGCAAAATTTATTTTTTCATCATTTTGAAATAATTCAATTCTTGTAAATTTCTAAAAATACTTTCACTGTTTAATATTTGAGACATTCCACTGTTGAGTTGGACAGTTTCAATAGTGGACATCCATTCATTGAGACATGAAGGTGTCCACTCAATGAGCGAGATAGATTTCCAACTAGGGACGTATTTTTTTATCTTTTTATTTATCTTTTTATATTTTTATAAAAAAAAAACAGATCATTCAGTAAATGTAAATAATAGTTGTTGTTGTTTAGTCATTCAGTTGTGTCCGACTCTCCGTGGCTCTGTAGGACTCAGCATGCCGGGTGCATCCCTCTGAGCTCCATCAAGATCCTGTTCATTGCTTCAGTGACCTCATCTATCCATCTCCACATCTGTCATTCCCTTCGTGTGCCTTCAATCTTTCTCAGCATCAGAGTCTTCTCTAGGGAATCCCGTCTTCTCATAATATGGCCAAAATATTTGAGCTTCAGCCTCATGATCATACCTTCTAGTGAACAGTTTGTCTTGATTTCCTGTAGTACTGATTTATTGATCTTCATGCTGCCCAAGGGACTCTAAGCAGTTTTCTCCAACACCACAATTCTCCGGCGCTCAGATTTCTTTATGGTCCAGCTCTCAAATCCGTATGTTACTACTGGGAATACCATAGGTCGAACTATGCGGACCTTTGTTGATAGTTTAATATCTTTACTTTTTACTGGCTTGTCCAAGCTTGCCATAGCTTTCCTCCCCAGAAGCAAACATCTTTTAATTTCATAATAATTTTATTAATATTAATTTATAAGCATAAAGATAACAGTGCAAAATAGTTTCATGTTGCTTCATTATAGTTTTAACATATTTATTTAAAAGTTGAAGATTTTGACCAAAATGTTATTAAATCTAAATTATTTTATTCTGCACATGGTTTACAAAAAATGTCCTCCTTTTGGAATATTTGCCAAACTTTTTTTTTCTAGTTAAAACTTGGTGTTTGTTTTGTAGGTAGTGAGTCGCTATAATAGTTCTATCTGCAGTTAATATTTGTATAATATAATATAATACAGGGTGTATAATATAATATAATAAGGGAGGCAATTTGAACAAGTAATATAATTGTATTACCCAATTTGTGAACTAGTCTTCCAATGAGTTCAGTTATTTGGGGTAAAAAACCTTCCAGCCCTGAAGATAAGTCAAATATCTAGTTGGTGAATTATAGGCTTTCCATTAAAGGGCCACTGCAGTCCCATATTTTCTGTCCTCTACTTTAAAGACCTACAATTAATATTGTGCAAAAACGTATTATATGCAATTATATACAGGCACGGCCATCAACATTGTTTTCTTATAAAGGCTTCCTTCATCTGGTATGTCTCAATGCCCAAGTCTCCTTCATACAGAGCAGTAACAGAGTGTCATTAATCTAATCTCAGGGTTCAAGATCGCCACCTATTTGACAAGAAGCAGATGGGGAAGTATTAAACAACAGCAATCAAGATGGTCAGGACATCGTACATTTGTAGAAATAGGCAATGGCACATTATCAATACTAGTTCTGTAAAATAGCTCAGTAGAAACACCAGAGTACACTGTCCCTTTAAGTCATATATTTTTCTAGTTGAAAGGATTGGGCAAACATGGAAAGAATTCAAGCATGCCATTGAAACCTCTCCATTTGGGTTTATTGCTTAGCCCGTAGATAAAGGCATAATCAGCATCTCACAGTAGGGCATCTATAAGTGACTGTGTTTGATATGAATGATTTTATGCTCATCTATTTATAATTCCAACAGATACAATGGGCAGATTGGATGAGCCCTTTGGTCTCTACCCTCCATTCACTCACACATTGGCCCAGTGGTGTTTTGGACAGGTAGACATTCCCTTCTCTTTGTCCTTCACAGGTCCTGTTGGGCTTAGTCCAGTTTGGGTTCGTGGTCACCTACCTCTCTGAGCCCCTGGTTCGTGGATACACCACGGCTGCTACAATCCACGTCACAACCTCGCAACTTAAACACATCTTTGGACTCTCACTCACTGAGAAATCTCAGCCGCTGTCTCTGATTTATGTGAGTGCTTCTTATCCATTTCTTTATCTCATAACCGGACTTGGCTACTAAGAAAGCAAAATACCCATCAAATGGGGAAATATGTATGGAAATGAGATGGTCTGGTCCTATTATAAAGAGACTCTCTCACCCCAAGAGGAAGTTCATTTAATTTGAAAAAGCATACAAAAATGGCTATACATTGTACTAGCAGTTTCTCTCTGCAGTAAATCATTTATGAAATATTTCGATTTGACTTTGCGGATCCTATATGCTAAAGTGCGTCTCAATATACTAAAGTGTGTCTCAATATACTAAAGTGGGGCTCAGTATATACTAAAGTGGGGCTCAGTGTGCTAATATGCGGCTCAGGGTGGGAGAGGGGTCAGACTGCCAGATAACATTGGGAGTCTTAAATTATTTTGGCCACTATACAGACAGACAAGCCGACTGTAATCCTAATTATCGCATCCAAGCAACTAATTAATATGCATGATCTGCTCATTTGCATATGAATGCAACAACAAAATAAAAACAATTGATAACACAACATATAACCAAAGAAAAAAGATTTGGGGGGAGAAAGTCCCTTTATTATGACTAAAGCTCTGTGGTTTTATTCCCACTGACCATTACACTGTGTTTACTAGAGTTTCACGGACAGCTGTTCCTCAAAGGGCCATGGTGATCAAAACATTTTCCATATGATTTTGTTAAATAAGAAAACTGTTTATTTTTTCAAATTATTGCTAAACAGTAAGAAAACAATAATCATAGAATTACTCTTTACCACATGATACAGTTTTATTTAATGAGCCTGTTTCTTGCAGCTTGCCATATTCTATTGTTTGGTTGATGCCTTCAACATATTTTTTAGCCGTGGTTGTGTATTTGACATTACAATGTTCTGCACATAACTATATGTGTTGTTTTCTCCTTTTTTTAGTCCCTGGTCAGTATGTTCAGCAGGATCCACCGGACAAACATCGGGACGCTGATCACCAGTCTCATCGCCCTTGTATGTCTCTTCTCTGTGAAGGAAGTGAACCAAAGATGGCGCTCAAAGTTACCAATGCCCATCCCTATTGAGCTGATGGTGGTAAGTGGAAACTAATGGATATATCCACTATATTCATGTTCCTATATATATGTATAGCCCAAAATTGGACATTTCCACTTAGGGGTGTACTCACTTTTGTTGCCAACGGTTTAGACAATAATGGTTATGTGTTGAGTTATTTTGAGGGGACAGGGGACAATTTACACTGTTATACAGGCTGTACACTTACTACTTTACATTGTAGCAGAGGGTCATTTCTTCAGTGTTGTCAAATTAAAAGATATAATAAAATATGTACAAAAATGTGAGGGGTGTACTCACTTTTGTGAGACACTGTATATATCGCCTCACATTTGGATATTAGTAAAAACAGTAATGTGACTCATTTAGCCTATGGTGGGCAAAATAGTTTTTTTATTACCTGCTTAGAATTCTCAGAAATACAGTTACTGCACTGTACTCTGGGAAACCGGGCTGGAGAATGCAAATGATCCCACAATCTGAAATCCAAAAAACACTTTATACATGGCTCCTTTTAGGCATATGCTCAATGTATAACACAGCTTTGAAGCATAGCATAGGATGGATTATGCACAAGCCAGGGGACCTACCCACACGCACACATGAGCAGTCATATCATATTCATATTATATCACTCTGATTGCACTTTTAAACAGGAAGTTATCTAATCCATGAATGTACATATTCCGAGAAAAAAAAGGATTTAAACACAATTATTAGATTGTCCATTAATGGTATTTGGTAACATTATTCTATGTCCTGGTAGTTACAGATAGATATCGTCAATATGTCGCGCCTTTTCTCCACAGCTTATAATTTCTACTGGAATATCATATGCTGTGAATCTGCATGAAACGTTTGGAGTTGGCATCATAGGACAAATTCCTACAGGGTTTGTATCAAATTAACATTTTATCCTATTTCTTCCAGAATTGCAGCAATATTTATCAAAAGCGTCGGCTAATTTCAGAGTTTAGGGCAAAGCTATTCAGTCAAACAATAAATCAATAATTTCAAGCAGGTTCACACTTCCAAATATTCCTCAAAGCAAAACCTAAAGTATAAATGTGCATGTGCTTTTACTCGTAATCAATGTATCAATTAACTTGTTATTGAGAAATTTATTGTTTTATGGATCAGTTTGCTTATGTGCAGCTTACTGTGCTTATTTGTAGCCTGGTTACTGTTGTACAAGTGATGTCAGTGAGTGATATTACACAGGGAAATTTAATTTCCTGCCACTGTGACAAATTAGAATCTGATAAAACTATACCATGTTGAGACAATGAAGCTGGAGATGTCATCTCATCATATGGTGCAAAGGCCTCATATCTTCAATAATCAGAAAGTAACTTGAAACAACAAACCCCTAAAGGTTGAGGTAGACACTGAACAACAATAAAGCAATACATATCTAATTTGCTTCATTAGAAACCACTAAACATGGTTAGATTACATTTAGCAGGATTTATTAGGATATAAAAATGCAATATATCCTCTTCTTGTATTTATAACAAAAATATCAAATGGGTAGAACTTGAACTCCATTTTCATAAATAGGCTCTATAGAAAACAGGAAGGGGGGTATTAATGACACCTCTTTTAACATCACACTTTTTTATCCCAATATATCCATCACTTTTGTGTCCATTTATTTTGAAAATGCAATTTTTGCTTTAAAACATTGGAAATACTTGTTGGCTGATGTACCCCATTCTGTGTTGCAGGATGGCAGCACCAATATTGCCTAAAGCGGAGTTGTTTGCAGATGTGGTTGGCAATGCATTTGCCATCGCTATTGTTGGATATACCATCACCATCTCGCTTGCTAAAATGTTTGCCATGAAGCATGGTTATAAGGTGGACAGCAACCAGGCAAGGATGTCCTCTTCTCTCATTTCCTCAATATTATTAATGAGCCAGCTCCTTTAAGGTTAAATCTACTTTAGTTCCCATTAATTAACATTAAAAGTACTTGGGCAAACAGCAGCAAAGAAAGACTTTAGGCAAAAATAGTCTTAAAAAAATAATTTTCCCTGAATCATGGCCACTGCTGCTGTCCTCCTCAGCCCCCTTCTTGACCTGGACACTATTGTCCAGACAACAAAATCTGCATAGATTGTCTTAATTATACAGGCCAGATTACCGGGAACATGCCCTGTATTATATGGGGACTATCTCTCCAAAGTGAGCATGCTCCAGGTAATTTGGCATGCATAATTAATGCAATTTATGTTTGTCATCTGATCAGGACAATTAGATAGATGGCGAGGAGTCCAGCAGTAGCCAATATTGAGGGGAACTGTGTTTTAAAGTATATTTTCATGCAAAATACTTTATTTGCCGCTGTTTGCATGTGCATTTTTAAAGGTAATTAATGGTGAACTAAAATAGATTTACCTTGAAAAGTCCGGTTTTGTGTCTTTGGCTGGCCCGTAGTGATTGTGGGAAGGGAACTCGTAATCGGATTGCGAGTGGCTAACAGAATATTGAGATCAGTTTTAAGTGTGTATAAATGTATGAATTGGGCAAAAGAATTGGGCCCAAAGTCATTTTATTTATTAGAGTCTGTGGTGCAGAGAGGAGTCAACTTACAAAATAAATGAAATTAAAGTTTACTAGTTCACCAGCACTTTCCCACATATAGCAGATGGACGGTACCGATTTAAATTGTATTTAGGAAAAGCTATTCCATCCAAAAATTAATACTCCTATTTAAAAAACTCTAAATATATGACTCCTAAATAAAAAAATAATAAAAGAATGGCGATTCAAATTATGTATAAATTGAAATTATGAGCAAAAGGGAAAATGAGGGTTCCTGGGAACGCATATACAGTAATACTCTATATTATATATATAAATATATTGTATAATAACACACGCTATGTTTCCAGGAGCTGATAGCGCTGGGGGTCAGTAATTTCGTAGGGAGCTTCTTCCAGTGTTTTGCCATCACCACATCCATGTCAAGAAGTCTCGTTCAGGAGAGCACTGGAGGGAGAACTCAGGTAAAGAACAAATTCTTCCCTGGACATAGATCGGGTGTCAACAGTTATCACTAAGATTATTTATGGTTCCTTTACCACTATCTATAGAGCTCGTCCAACTCCATTTTATGACAAAGGAGTTAAAAATAACTAGAGATTATTTACAATATTAATGGGTATAATAGTAAAAATGTCAACATTATGAAGTACTTGCAATACCTTGTTGGAAAGAAATAAAAGGAGTATCTGGAAAAGAGAAACAGTGATGGCAATGTTCGGCCAATTTGATTAGCATGGTGCAAATAAAAAGAAAAACTTGGATTTGGGACGTGGACAGAAAAGAGCTCCTGATATGACATGTTTAGTTGTAGCTTGATTTATATGTCGTTATTTATTGTTACGTTGTGCTTATTCCCAGATTGCTGGATCCATATCTTCTCTCATCATCCTAGTAATCATTCTTAAAGCAGGAGAATTATTTACAAGTCTTCCCAAGGTATGTGTTAGCCTCTTAATTGTTTGTATATAGTTGATTTTCTGGTTTAAATCATATCATCTATTAATATTTTTTGGTAGAAGGTATTATTTAATGTCATATAAAGATAAGGATACAATACAATGGGAAATGCCAATAAGATGCTTGATTGTATACTGTATTAGTAGTATGAGACGAGAGGCATTAATAGCACTTTATTGACCCATAGACAGATCTCACCTAGATACTGTGTCCAGCTCTGGAGACCACGGGGGCCATATTAAATTCTAGCCTAGTAAATACGAAGTTTGAACGTAAGGGCTGCGTGCTTCAAAATTGACACAGTTACAACGCTATTAGATTAGAAGGGCTGCGAGCTACGAGCGAGAGACGCGATTTCGTAAACCAATTGGCGGCCGTCGGACTTGCGTGTTCGCATGCAAACAGTTAATTAATTTTGTAGTGACGGGTTCAGATTGACCCAATGGAAAAAGAGATTGTAAGCGTTACGTCACTGAAAAAAGGGTAGGGTAAATTTCAAAATCCTACGTGATCCAAATCCAGTTTGCTATCGGTCCCAAAGGACAGAAATAATGCAATATTAATAAAGCCGCCAATATGATATTTTATTACATGCGCGTTACAGTATGAGCCGTAACACATTGATTGCAGGGATCATCGATATGACACATGAAATATTCATGAAATAAAGTCATTTTCTGGGCCAATTTGTGGGGTTGAGAATGTTGTGCTATTAATTCTAAGACCTAACATCACTTTCCCTGTTAATAAAAGTACAGTAGTGTGATGTTATGTACAGTACAAGTGCTACGTATTGTACACAACCCCCTTTGCGGGTGCTCTCGAGCACACGTTGGCCATTTGCGTGTTACGTGCTTGCTCGCGAGTGAACACGTTGCACTTTGATGAAAGATCAAAGGAATTACGTGTGCGAGGTTCAACTTAGCTCTCCACGTAGCCTATTTCTGCCTCATTACGCAAAGTCAGACGCGAGGAACCTAAAGACGAATCGTAGTACGCAAATTGTTCTAAGAGCACAATTGCGAGCTATGTATTGAAACGCAACTCTAATATAATGAGGCCCAAATCTCCAAATGGATATTAATAAATTAGAAGTAATTCAAAGGAAGGCAACATCATGACATTAGTGTATAGCATGGAGAACAAGAGTGATAGGATTGAAACTTGCACATATTTTAAGGGGTATAATGTCATTCATGATTGGCTTTCCTGTAGAATAATTTTAGAGCTTATATGAGGATGAGCAGATTGGATGAGCCCATTGATTATTTTCTACTGTCCAATCTATGCCTCCTTTTCTTTTTCCCTTCTGCCCCTTAAGGCTATCCTGTCAGCCATTGTCATCGCCAACCTGAAAGGGATGTACAAACAATTCATGGATATCCCCCGTTTGTGGAAAACAGACCGATATGACCTGGTAAGTGGAGCAGGCAGTAATTATATATATATAATATATATATATAATATATATGTGTGTGTGTGTATGATGTGAAGATTAAAGCATGTGAGCAGGATTATGAATGCATCTGATGGAGGATAATTAGTAGTGTATGAAAACATGAGTTATATAGAAAAGTTCAGTTTACTTACAAAGTTATTTGCACAAAAGTCAAATCCAGCTGTTCACACCCACAGAACGCTTACATAAGCCGGGTACACACAGGAAATACAGCAGGGTACATATTTTGACCTTTCTGGTACAGAGCGCAGAAAGTACCTATTGCAGTTCTTGTACTGAGCATGCCAGAAGCCACTGAGGTGAAGAATGATACAATGTATTAGCCTAATTCTGAATTTAAATGTTATGCTAATTCAGGTGGGATTTTCTTGGGGCGTACACGATCAAATGCAAATGCCAAAAAACACAGGAAATTTTGCTAACTTCAAGTTAAGCTAATTAATGTTTATTTTGTGATATATTTTTTTTAGACACTACTAATTCTCCTCTATCAAATGCATTCATAATCCAGCTCACTTACATATCCCTTTAAGAACGTAATCACCATTTTTTGTCTGTATTGTACTTTACATACAACCACATACAGTCATTGAAGATCAAGAAACAGCCACCAAAATATTGAATTGAACTGGTGTACCTTAAAAACATTGTTATAGCAGTGCAACGTAAACATATAATATGAATATATTTAGGTATTAGTGTATATATGGGAATGTCACTGTCAAAATTAAAATCCATGGTCTTCCTCCACAACCTTTGCCTTCTTACACCATCCATTGGCCCTCTCATAGCCATCAAAACCTTTAAACTTAAAAAATATATTATATTCTAAATGAGTAATATTGTTTCACCAAATAGCACAATTCTTTAGGTCTCATTTCACATCACTTTTATAGCTTCTCTAATTTAATCCATCCTGGACATGTAATTCATTTAGCCATATGTGTTATTGCCATGCCAATATCCAGTGGTTACCTATGATCTGTAAATTAAAAATATATGCAATAATGAATTTCTATAGAAATTAATGGACTAATTAAAAGTTTTGGCATGTGAGTAAATAATACCAAAATAATAATGATTAAGTAAAGGACCAAGAATCCTCTAAAGACTTTTAGTTGGAAATGGCGTTGATAACTGATGACTCTCATATTCATTTCCTATGAGAAAACCGCTGATTTTTCAAGTAGATTGTGTTGGACCCCAACGAGTTAACAAACACGCTATTTTTAGCCATCTAACTTATTAACACCGGGTGGTAAATATTTGCACTATGTTTTGCCAGCAGTCCTGTATTTCGTTTCTTGGACATGTTGCTGTTTACATGACCCAGTTTTTATTTCCTATATTATATTGAATTTATTTGGCCAAGTCACTGTATTCGGTTTTGGATCTATTCATCCCTCCTTTTTCAGCTCATCTGGTTAGTGACCTTTCTCTCCACAATCTGCCTGAACATGGACATAGGACTCGCTGTCTCAGTGGTGTTTGGGCTTTTGACGGTGACTTTCAGGACACAGCTGTAAGTTATTTAATTACTCTAGGGCTCAAAAGCCAAATCAATATATCTCTGTTTTATTTCTCAAAAGCAAAAAACTAATATATTCATATTTTAAACCTTATTTAACCACTTACCTTTTAATGTCAATCTTTAAAAACTTGCTTAAAAACTGGCAGGCTGTTGGCTTCAAGCTCCACCCATTATATTTGAGTCTGAGATACTACAGTATTATACATTTTACCCCTCCAGGATGCACATTTCCATTTTAGTAGCACAAGAGGCATAATATTTAGATTAAGTGATTAGGCCACTGTTTTTCTTCTTCACCTCCAAACCTCGTATTCCCATCCAATCCTCCATCCCAATATTATTTGAAAGGGAGGATGCTGAGCAGACACACTATATGCCAAAGAACCAAATGGTAGTATGATTTGTTGTATGAAGCCTCTCCTGCTTGAGGTAGCAATTGTGTGGGGATGGCTTGCTTCTTATGTCATGACTCAGATGCAAGCCAGATTGACCTATTCTTAAGGATAATTAGAACTTATAAAATTATAGAGGAGGAGCATTTGTGTTAATTCAGATGTAGTACAGATTGCTTTATTGGTCCTGAAGAAAAGCGAGTTGACCGTAGTAAGTGACACCTTTTAGAGGATCATCTGGAAAGATATGTTCATAGATGGGTTACAGAACAATCAACACCCCATGAATTGAGTCATTATCCATATTAAAGGTTGCCACAGTGTGATATCTTCATTAAGTCCATTGTTCTTAGAATCTGATACTTTGATGAATTGTAATTCCCACATTTTCGTGACTTTTGTGTTTTTCTGAAAGTGACTTTCAGGATTAGTAGTTAGAAGTTATTTTAATTCTGACTTGTCATTACTAATCAGTTTACCTCCGTAGATAATTTCATCATCTGTAAAAATTAATTGTAGGCAAGTGTGACAATAAGGGGCTCCTTATAATAATACTTACCAGATATTAAAGAGACTTCTGTATTCTTGTGCAAATGAGGAGTTCCTGTGAGCTGATCATCGCCTTTAATGTCCTAATTACGTTTGCAATCTGCAGTTTTGACTTATTTAGGCTTAGGATCAATAACAATAATTAACGGCAGGGAAGAATACTCATTAAAAGCTTTTGTTAGTAAAGTGAAGCTGGTAGCTGTTGAGTCTGTTACTCTCCTATGAATAAATGTAACAATAAAACACCAGATAAGAACCCATGGATTAGATGTGCTATTAGTATTGAAGTGAAGTTTTCAATATAACAAATGACACTTCATGTGTGAATTTACAAATGTAATCTACTTCCACATATTACATCTGTGATTTAATTATAGCATTTCTGTCTTTATGCCCTAGACCTCATTATTCATTGCTTGGGCAGGTTCCTGAGACTGATATCTACAGGGACCTAGCAGAATGCAGCCAGGTAAGTGCTGGACATTGAGGTATTGTATCTGTCTTTCCTTTTGACAAAGTTGCTTCTAATATCCGAGCAATTAAACTTTAGAGGTTTCAGTAAATCTAATATAGTTGACACATGGCAGAGATGCACTTAGGTCAAATAAGGAATTTCCCGAAAAAAATATATCCAGCTCAAAGAATATAATTTAGGTATCATCCTGATCTAACTCATAGTGAGATTTACTATCTATTCGTTTGGGCCCCAAATATGACAATATAACCGAGAAGAAGGTTACTCAAGCCTGTGATTTGAGTAATATTGACCACAGTCTGTGGATCTCCAAGTGTTCAGAAGATGTACAATCTAAACAATCAATTCAACTGATGTATCAACATCCAACCACATAGCTTAAAATTCATGAGAGCTAATTTTTTCATACAATAAAAAAATTAGATGTTTCAGTGTGAACCAAACGGAAAGATGGAGAGTTACTGAGAGTGTCGCTAGTGGTGTAGACTGTTGAGAGTCAGTGAAGAGGCACCACCATCGTAGAATGGACCATTATCCCAACCAGTAAGTATCAGTACATTTCTAAATATGACGTATTATGTGGCTTATATCTATGAGATAACTGCCCATGACTGTGTGCTTCATATGGTGTCCGAACCTTTAATGGAGAGTTATGAGATGCCTTTAATGTCGAAAGATTTTGAGTCACTGTTATATATTGTTTTCATAATTCATCTACTGCTTTATAATTTGTGCTATATTTATTACTTTATCATTTGTGCTGTATTTCCCCAGCCCTTTACAATATTTCTTAATACTTTGCATTTATCACAAGTCATATCCTTACAGGAATCCTGTGAGAAACAGAAGGATACAGTTTTTTCTCCAAATAAGGAACAGTAAGCTTAAGCAGATACCTAGGTCAAGGAATCTGCAAGAGGCCAAATTATGTGTTGTGTATAGTATGTGTGTTTTTATGGAGACACTAACAAATTAATTTATCACTTTTAATTTCTCTAATTCGAGCATTGATACTGCTGACAAATCAAGGCAATATAAATAGTGCTCTGTATAATTTAAGATACAGTCATGTGACCATATTATAACAATACCTGACATGTTTGAGTGTATGTGCTACTTCTAAAGATGCTGACAAATGGTCTCATTATTTGTCTTGGGATTAATGTGTTAATGTTCAGTCTTCATCCCTGAATGTATTATTTCCTAAAACACTCATACTAACTCATCTTCTACACTTACCTTCTCTTCAAGCCTTGAGTTCCAACTCACTTTTCCATGGCTCTTGCTCTGTCTTTGGCCTACGATGTTAATCCCTTCCTTTAAAGTCCTCTCACTCACTCTCTCACTCACTCGCCTACTCTCTCACTTTCTCCTAATACCTAAAAACTAGTTCTTCACTGCAATATCTTCATCCCGGAGCTCTCACATATTCTCCCCAATGATTTATCTCCCATTACATACCGTTACTCTTGATGATCTCCCTCTCTCTCCTTGACCTTAAAGGGACAGTTAAATCTACAGTACAACTTGGAGCACATCACTGTATACTTCTCACAATACCACGTTGAAATACTTTTTGAATTTTTGAAATACGTTCTTTTTTCACAGAGAAATTTATAAATGAAATTTCTGTTTACATGAGACTCTGACAAACCCCCAGGCAAAGTCACAACAGCAGCTCTGTGCAGAGAGCATAAGCAGAAAGAGAGTTAACCCATCACAAATTCATCTGTGCAGGGAAAGGACTGCTGGATTCAGCTAAAAATAACAGTTGGGGGTTAGCATCTCCTGCTGCATTCCTGAAGTTCAGGGAAAACTATAAACCTTTGTGCATGTGTAGTTAATAATGGAACAGTCAGGAGTGTGTTTGTAAACAGACCTAAGACTGCAGATTTTTAGCTGTTATTAGTGTAATAAAAAAAAAAACAATAGCTCATTTAACATAGAATATTGTGGTTTCCCACCATGAAGAGCACTTATATTCAGGTAAATGGCCCTTTAAGATTCCTTTCTAAGGCCATTTTCAGAAGAAAACCCCTGTTCTGCCAAACAAGAAATAATAAGTAGATTTTACTTTTTGCAATTAAAGGCTGATAAATTGCAGAGTGCACTAATTGTGCCCAGGTGAGAAGGCAGAAGTTAATATAAACAGGAGAAGAGGCGAACTTGTGAGCGTGCGAACCTTTCAAGTATAAGTGCAATTCTAGTAAAAGTGTAGGAGTTCAAAGAAAGGGGGGGGGGCAGATTGCAGCACTTGATATTGCTCCACTGTAAAGGGAGTTGGTGCTCACTGAGCACAGTTTAGCTGGGCCTAGCATGGAGGGTGGAGCTGGGGCTAGTGAGGATGTCCAGCGAGGTAGATGGGTTACAGATAAAAGGGGGATTAGGGGGAACAGGAGGAGGCCAGTTCTGAGTTGGCAAACACCAACAGATTTGCCAGATTGAGTGAAACTGTTGGGGATGTCCATTCCCTCTGACAGTCGGGAGAACAGTTCTCCTGGAAGAGTGGGAGGGCAGAATAGGCAGAGCAACAGACAGGTTTTGGTGGTAGGGGACTCTATTATTAGGAAGGTATACAGGGTGATTTGTCACCCAGATCCCAGCAAGCGAACAGTTTGCTGTCTCCCGGGTGCTCGGGTTCGGCATGTTGTGGATCGGGTAGACAAATTATTGGGAGGGGCTGGAAATGAACCGGTGGTCTTGGTACATATTAGTACCAATGACAACGTTAGTGGATGATGGAGTGCCCTAAAGAATGATTTTAGAGAACTAGCTAATAACCTGAAGGCAAGGGCCTCCAAGATAGTATTTTTTGAGATACTACTAGTGCCACGTGCAAGCCCAGGGAGGCAGAAGGAGCTTAGGGAGGTTAATGCGTGGCTAAAGATGAGGTGCACTAACGAGGGGTTTGGGTTTTTAGAGCACTGGGCTGACTTCTCACTTCGGTACAATCTCTACAGCAGGGATTGATTGCACCTTAATGATGAGGGAGCTTTTGTGCTAGGGGATAGAATGGTAGAAAGGCTGGAGGAGTTTTTAAACTAGTAGGTGGTGGGGGGGGGAGGGACATCTATAGTCAGAGAAGATATTTATGGCGGAAATAGTGATAATGTTGAATGTTTGTGGCTAGAGTTAAATAGCGGAGCAGCAAATTCCAAAAGAATATTAGTAGGAGTATGCTATAAACCCCCAAATATAGCTGATAGTGAGGAAATTCAATTTTTGTTACAGACTGGAAATGCAGCTAAGCATGGGCAAGTTCTAATAATGGGAGATTTTAATTACCCTGAAATAAACTGGATAAATGAGACCAGCAGTTCATCTAAGGGGAGCAGGTTATTGAGTACACTCAGGGATCATTATCTGACCCAGGTTATACAAGAGCTTACTAGAAATGAAGCTATCTTAGATTTGCTCATCACAAATAATATTGATATAGTATCAAATGTTGAAATAGGGCAACCTTTGGGAAACGGTAAACTCAACACCGTCTCATTTGAAATTAAATTAAAAAAATAAAATTTTAAGGGGCCAAAAAAACCTCTTAATTTTAAAAGGGCGGATTTTAACGGTCTAAGAGCAGCGATACAAAGTATAGACTGGGACAGAGAACTGACAGGTACAAATACTGAACATAAATGGACAACATTCAAATCCTTACATACTTATCACCATATATACCAAGTGGGAATAAAAGTAAAAGGAGTAAACCACATCCAATGTGGCTTAACAATGATTTAAAGACCAAGATACTGAGTTAAAACAGGCATTTAAATTATACAAACAAGAGGGGACAGAGACTGCTTTAAGGGAATACAAGGAAATCAACAAGGCAGCAAAAGGGCGATTAGACTAGCTAAAATAGAAAATGAAAAATGAATTGCAAAAGAGAGTAAGACTAACCCTAAAATATATTTAAGTATATTAATGGGAAGAAGGCAAGGAAGGAAGCTATAGGAACATTACAATGTGACACAGGCCATCTGAAAATTAGAGACCAGGAAAAGGCAGATGTGCTAAATAGGTTCTTTTCTTCGGTATACACAAGGGAGGTACAAGTGGTTGGACTGAGTCCTGATGGAATACATCCAAGGGTACTGAGGGAACTGGGTTCTGCAATAGCAAAAACATATTATTTCATTTTTAATATTCACTCAACATAGGGTCTCTACCAGATGACCGGAGAAAGGCAGAGGTGATACCTATATTTAAAAAAGGAGCAAGAGCAAATCCGGGTAATTATAGACCAGTGAGCCTCACTTCTGTAGCGGGGAAGCTTTTAGAAGGGGTAATATACAAGAAAACATGTCTATTGGAACAGGATTATAAGTAGGAGCCAACATGGATTTATGAGGGATAGGTCATGTCAAACAAATCTAATTCGTTTCTATGAGGAGGTTAGTAGGGACCTCGATCAAGGCAACTCAGTGGATGTAGTATTTTTGGATTTTGCAAAGACTTTTGATACAGTGCCACATGGGAGACTATTGTGCAAGCTAAGGAATTGCAGTAAATATCTGCTCATGATTTGAGAGCTGGCTAAAAGACAGGAAGCAAAGGGTTGATGTAAATGTAACATACTCAGATTGGACTAATGTGGTTCCGTGGGGTTCCTCAGGGTTCAGTATTAGGTCCTCTCCTTTTTAACATATTTATTATTGACTTATAGGTGGGACTGGAAAGTAGTGTCTCCATTTTTGCTGATGACACGAAGTTGTGCAAGTTAATTAAATCAGATAATGATGTGCTTTCCCTCCAAAGGGATTTACATAAAATTGCGGAATGGGCATCTAAATGGCAGATGAGATTTAATACAAATAAATGTAAAGTTATGCATCTGGGAAGGAAAAATAGCCATCCAATTTATAATCTTAATGGAGCAATATAGGGGTATCAGATATTGAAAGGGATTTGGGAGTGCTTGTGGACAACCACCTAGGTAACAGTGCTCAATGCCAGGCAGCATCTGCAAAGGCAAGTAAAATATTAGCATGTATTAAGAAGGGTATAGAAGCAAGGGAAGCAAATATAATTCTGCCACTATACAAATCCCTAGTACACTCTCATTTGAAATATGGAGGACAATTTTGGGCACCACTTCATAAAAAGGACATTTTAGATCTGGAAAAAGTACAGCGAAGGGCAACAAAACTAATAAGGGGAATGGAGGGGCTAAGTTATGAAGAAAGACTAACCAAATTAAGCTTATTTTCTCTAGAAAAAAGGTGTCTTAGAGGACATATGATTACCTTATATAAATACATCCAGGGTCAGTATAAAGATTTGTCAACAGAGCTTTTTGTGCCAAGAGGTTTTCAACTGACAAGAGGACATCCCTTGCGGTTAAAAAGATTCCTCTGTGGAATTCTCTACCAGAGGAGGTGGTGACATCAGATTCAATAGATAACGTTAAAAGGGGATTGGATATCATTTCTAATTAAAAAGGAAATTCATGGTTATCCTGGATAATTAGAGAGAGAGTGCTGATCCAGGGAGAAATCTGACCGCCAGTATCTGGGGTCAGGAAGGAATTTTTTTTTTTCTTTTTCTTTGAGACGATTGGCTAAGTTTCACTTGTTTTTTTTTCTGTTTGCCTTCCTCTGGATTAAATAAAAATAAAATAAATAGTTGATTAATAATTAATTAACAATTAATTAACAATTAATTAATTAATACCTAATCCACATATTGCTGATCAGAGGAGATCTTAAAAGGTTGAGCTTGAGGGACTGAAAGTCATTTTCAACCTTAATTACTTTGTAACTATGTAACTATAATAAAATGGAACACTAAATAGTTTTATAATTACTGTATATATTTCACCTATCTTCTATTAGATGCTTGCTAAAGCAGGGAAGTAGAATATATGTTTTATATAGAAAGAGTACAAAGATTAGGTAGATAAGTAGACAATGTGGATGGTAAAACAAATGAGTTTGCTACTTAAAGACTTCCCATGGTTGGATCATGAATAACCTGACACGTATCATCCCTCAAGGGCTGGAAATGCTCATCATCAGAGCTGGACAATGTGCTCTGTGCTTTGCTATATTATATCCTGCTGTATCATCAGATGCATAAACTGCCCATGACTGGAAAACCCATAAGAAGGGGAAAAATAATGGCACAATGTAAAATGTGATGTTTTAATTGTTCTTTATTTATACTCTGACAAATATATATAATTATTGTATCTTACGGAAAAGGTGCATAAATTGTACGACAATGTAAGTACTCGCTGATACTTAATAAGTGGACTCAGCAAAGGGATGGAAGATATAGTGCAAAGTGGTTGAGATGAAAGGATAGCTCAGAAACGACAATATGTCACCTGGAAAAAACTGGCGATGTCAGCTTTGTTGTTGTTATTTAGTCATTCAGTCATGTCTGACTCCCTGTGACCCCAGCACACCAGGCTCACCTATCATTACGTCTCTGATCATGCTTATCCATACTGTTCTCTTGGCAAAGATACTGGAGTGTGTTCTCCAGTGTACCAGGGTTAGTCTGGCCTGTCTACTATGACCTGCCCATCATGGATGAGCATACATGGTAGAGCTCATAGCTTTAGCGAGGTCCACAAGCCCCTTCATCACAACAAGGTAGCGATGCATAAGGGGATATGCTGATACTGCCCAATCAGTGAGTATTTAAATACAAATATATCAGAGGATGCTGAGCTACTACGTGATTTGAGCCTAGTTCTATTTAAATCTAATAAGCAGATGGGGAATCAACATAGAGTCTGATGTCAAGACTCACAATAAATGGGAGTGAGAGCAGTTGGTTGACGGGAAGACGCATTTGAATCAGGTAATAATAAGAGATCAGTCTATATTTCAGTAGATTAACAATGTGTGGATGTTAAGTGAGAATAGATAGATTTCCCTTGTATAGAGAAGCTACTACAATCCAAAGCGGTTATTTTGTCTACAAGTTCCTTGGGTGGCTGACCACATTAAGACACAAATAAGGAAATATGTCAGATGTTAGAGACAGGTTGTTGAGATGAGTAAGACTAGCTTTATTGTGTATCAGAGTAAATAAGCTGGGACAGAATGAGTCAAGGGAGAAGATGGCAAAACTACAAAATGATTTAAAAAAAAACTTATTTAACTATCACAATGGTAAAGGTTCATTGTGAAGTTTGGACTGAGGGTAAAGGTGGGGATTTTTGTGACCTGTGAAAGTTACGTTATTTGCCTAACTTTATTAAAGGGCCAGTAAGGTGTCATATGTATGGCATGCTGTTTTGAAAAACTAGACTTGATAATGTGCAAAATGTTTTATACAGTTTAAACAAAACAGAGTTATCCAAGGGGTTTATGTGAGCCACAGACTGTACAAAGCTCTCTTCCCCAGTAGGCCTGTAGGGGTTAAGTTTCTCTGTCAATTAACTGCACCTGGGCAGCCCTGATTTAAGTCTGCTCTTGGAGTACGGAAGGTCTGTTTATGGCCTGATTGTTTGCAATTTGTCTGACCTAGAGAAAGACACACACGAGACAGCAGCCTGCAGCTTATGATCTCTTGGAGCAGAGTGGAGACCTGGAAATCTGAAGAAATTACAGGGCGGGGATTTTTACCAAACTACTTTACTGCTTGTTTTGTTCCACCCAGGTTTAGCTGAGCACAAAAATGTCCATGGATAACACAGCTGCTAATATTATTAGTTTGGTACATACGTGACAAACAAGTGCCTTTCCCAAACTGCACTGTTCCTTTAATGATAAAAGGAACAGAAGCCTGTTTCATATAAGATCTGCATTCTCTTCTGTTGAAATGTTTTCTACAAATGAGCCTTTAACGATAGAACTTAGGGACAGAGTAAGGTCCCATAGAATAATTCTCCCACTCAAGCTACAGCACACTAGCAAACCCAAGATGGAAACCTCCTTGAAAGAATCAAATCCATCTAAATATATTTTTTATAGAAATGATTGCATGCTCCTGTATTGCATAGCTGCTATTGTTGATGTTTTGTTACATACTTATGTGAAGAGTTACTAAACTACAGTGATTCTTTAGCTTTTTATTGGATGGCTATTGATCATTTGGAGGCCAGAGTAGATATGCATTCATTAATACATTTGTTTGAGGATCTAAGAAGTAGAGGTATGTGAGTGGACAATGTAGTGGACTAAGTTTGCTTAGGGGCTGGGATCCCTTCATCTATGTGGAGACATTTTATGAGGTGGTATGTTTATTTGTGGTGTCAATATTGTGGCAATAAGTAAGACTATGTCCCAAAGTTGGTGGAGCTGGCTTATTTAGGACTCCAGATTGGTGCAGTATTGTAATTTGAGGCAATGATTTTGGGAGTGGAGTGGACATTAATAGGAGGCTTCAGTTTAACGAAGTGGACATGTTAACATGTTAACTACATGGAATATGGATGTTAAATTTATTTTATTGATCTTTTGTTTTTGCTGGGTACTCAGTTGGTAGCACATCCAAGATACCAATACAAACTGAAGATAGGCATTCACAATCTCACCTTTGTGAACAATAATGGATTTGAGTTGAGATAAGAAATTGTGGCTTGATTATTTAATTACAAAAACAAATACTAAACAAGGGCTTATGTGTAGAGAACAATGATATACACTGTTCAGATTAATGTTTGGTATAATAATCTGTTGTAACTTGCTCAGACGGCTTATTGTGTCCCATCCTTCAGTATAGTTGGAAGATTGAAAGAAATGGGGAATCTTGTTAGTGAAACACACTGTCATGACCATTTCTTCAATTGGGCTCGACCAGAACCTAGTTCTGACCCACTCAGCAATACATGATGGTTGTTATCAGGGGTGTAGGTGCCAAAATAATTCTGGGGGGATACAGCTTATTGTATACTCAGGCCGTAAAATAGCTTATATATACATGCATACAAACATAGAAAAATCTGGGGGGGATTTGTCCCCCCATCCCACACAGTTCCTACACCCATGCTTGTTATTATCCCTGCTAGCAGAGGTAGAACCAGACTATTATTGGATTATCAGGACAATCACAGGAACACAGGAATTATCAGGAAGAGCAGCAGAGTTTCCGGTTGTAAATCTTCTTTAGGCAGATGTAGAATTATTAACCCTTGACTCAATAATGAGCACACACTTAAATTATGTAAGACCACCTGAGCACTGTTTATTAGTCAAAAGTTCAACAATCTTATAAATAATTGGTCACCCCTCACCATCAAGCCATACCTCTTAGCAACAGTCCTCTTAACCAATCCCCAACCCTTCTCCTCCTATCCATGTGACCCACCGGTCAATCACATGATGTCGGCCTTTCTAACCCCCCCTCCCCCCCGTGGTGCTGGAGCCTAACAGGCTGAATAACTTAATATGACCGTTTGTCCTGGGTCTGGGGAATTCTCACTTTAAGTTCCCACTGTCAGGAAGCTAGATATCCAGGGAACCGTAATGGCTAATTAGATCTTCCTCACCCTTCCCTGAATGAAATGTCCTGGCTCCTTCACATCTTCCCAAACCCCCTCAGCCTGTTACTTAATTTTTCTGACCCTATCCCCTGGGGATTCAGGCGACATGCTTTTTTATATTCTTGAGGAAATCAGGTAATTTTGATGCCAAACATGATACATGGATTCTCATACTTAACAGTACATATATAAGTCATCTATGTTATACTTATACCACAGGTAATATTAAACTACACTTGCCAGCAGGGCAAACCTAAACCACACTTCCAGGGGATATTACAATTATGACCACCCTTCTCACTGGGAAATAACAGTCCAGATACAGTCCATATATTCCTGCAATCCATACAATGTTTACCCTGGAAGAGGCTCCTTGTCCCACGCACCCCATGCCCTCCCAGGGCACAGGCTGATTGAATCACTCCCCAGACACCCCAGTGGCCACCTGGGCATGACGCACACATGCTAAAATCAATTGCATATAGATGAGTTTAAAATATTTTCCATGTTTTCATACTTTTCTTAGTGGTTTTTATTTTGTTTCATTTAAAGGCAATGACATTTTCTATCACATTGATATATCATAATGCACAACATGGAGAGTAAGCCTACAAGCATTTGTAAGGAGCATTTATTAATATGTCACCTCAGTATTCTTAAAACACCTATGAATTAATATGCATTTCCTTATTTGCTCCATAGTCCAGTGACACAACATCGTGACATTGTAGGACCTGCTGTACCAGTTAATGAGCATCTTCACATAGTGCGACCATTCTTAGTCCATATTTGTTGTTATTTAGTCATTCAGTTGTGGACAACTCTATGTGACCCCATGAAATGCAGCTAACCAGGAACATCTGTCAGCCATTGCCCCTCTGAGCTCTCTCAAGCTCATGTTCATTGCTCCAGTAACCTCATCTCTCCATCTCTGCCACTATTGTTCCCTTCTTTGTGTACCTTTAATCTTTCTCAGCATCAGAGTCCTCTCTAGGGAATCTCCTGATGGCCAAAATATTTGAGCTTTAACCTCATGATCAAACCTTCCAGTGACCAGTATTGATTGAGGGACTCTAAGCAGTCAATTCTAATTCTAATAGTGTCAATTCTACAGCGTTCAGACATCTTTATGGTCCAGTTCTCACCCCCATATGTTACAACTGGAAATACTATTGCTCTAACTATGCGGACCTTTGTGATAATGTAATATCTTTACTAGCTTGTCCAAACTTGCCATAGCTTTCCTCCCCATAGCTATTCTATGGCGCTCAGCCTTCTTTATGGTCCGGCTTTCACATCCCAGTCAATATACTGCGCTGTAACTTGTCCTTATTTGCCGAACCTTTCAATAATTACCAATAGTTTTCTTTTCCAAAATTTGAATGAACAGTTTTATCAATTATATCATGCTGCAAATGGCTGTAAGCAACAGCAACAATATATTTTTCAAAATAATATTGCATGCACAGGAGCAAATCATTGAAAATGGAAATAAATCATTGGAAATTATTGGAAAATAAACTTTGGGAAGTCACACAATCTGTTTGTGAGTATTTAGCAAAATACCACCAACACCGACTGGTTACCTGCCAGTGCTCATTGGGGACCGCCTTTGATATCCAGAACATTTTAAACGGGTGATACTACATGTGACATAAAACACATTTATTTAGTTTAACACTGGTTTGAATAGAATTTTAACTTCACTTAAGTCATCAATAATCTATCTATAGCTGTGACTAATGGTGAGCATAAAGTGTTGGGCTTTCCTCATCCCTCTTTGTTCTCAATGGATAAGGTCTCAGGGACTGGCACAGGTTCAAACCACTGATATAAATATTTTCATAAACATCATATAAAAGAAAATGTTGTAGAATAATATGAGGCAAATTTCCAGGACAATAGCATATACACAATTTCATATTGGCAAAAGCATCAAAACATACCCAACAGGAGTTCTGAGAACACCAATAACGGACTACATGTAGATGAATTTACTTATCCTAATAGTTTCATAGTCTGGTGAAAGATCAAGCTTCTTATTCTCAAACTCAATATAGTGTAACTGTCGACCATTTGTCTGGAATTTCAGCTAAATACATTGTCTCATAGCCATGCTCAACTAGCATGGCCAGTGTCCACCAAAACCAAGCTTTGAACATGACATCTGTCCTTCCATACACTGGTATTTTGCTTCATTGAAACTTCAGGCTTGAATAATTTCAATGTGGCTTCTTGCATCACAAATATGGATGGAGTCCATAGCCAATATGAGTTATATAACGGTACAAAGGGTGAGGTCAACTGAAGAACAAAGCTTCTTAGTGGTAAATAAGTTTAAACGTAGTAAACTCTTTAGTTTTTTTTATTATGGAATACTAAACTAAATCTACTTCTCCTATCACTGTGGTCAGAAAGAAGATGCAAGAGGTATAGTGACCGAGACTGTCCCACTATCTCCAAAAAAAGAAGACTAAGGCTGTGTGGACTTGAAAAATCAAAGAATGGCACTTATGGTCAGAAGAGGTGCAACATCTTCAGAAGTATAGAGAGCAAAGGCAACATGGACAATATGTTTCTTCCTGCATGATCAGATGAGAGCCACACACAAATCAGTAAGGTAGGATTCCAGCTTGAAGGTCTGAAGTAATAATGCAAACGACCTACAATCTTAACAGAACGGCAAAAAATAGGAGTTCTACTGCATAGTACAGACAAATATATTGATCTGTACTTACTCCTATCACTGCAAGAACAAATAACCATTGAAGAGAGTGAGAAAATGTATAGCACAAGTCTACTAGAGCCCAGTTGAAGACACATCATGGGCCCCCAGATCTATTACAATTCAAGCTCTCAAGGTGGGTAAAGTTTAGTACACATCTTGTACACAAGACATACCATCTTCTTTAGATCTTGTTGTTGCTATTTAGTCATTCAGTCCCGTCCGACTCCCTGTGACCCTATGGACTACAGCTTGCCAGGTACATCTCTTAGTCACTGCCCCACTGAGCTCCATCAAGTTCATTGCTTCAGTGACCTCATCTATCCATCTCCACTTCTGTCATCCCCGTCTTTTTGTGCCTTCAATCTTTCCCAACATCATGTGAAATGAGTGCAATTGTTCGATAAATGTTTCCAGTCTATTGGCCGTTGTTGAGTTTTCCAAATTTGTTGACATAAGGCAAGAAGCACTTTTACAATATCATCTTGTGGAATTTTGCACTATTCAATTTGGATTCCTGCATCCTTGTTACCAGCATGGCATCCTATGGCCCATCTCACTTCACTCTACAAAATGTCTGGCTCCAGTTCATTGGGCAAACTATTGAGGTCATCGCTGCTCTTATAGATCTTCAGTGTATTCCTGCCACTTCTTCTTTATCGGATCTTCTTCTGTTAAATTTTTACTGTTTTTGTCTTTTATTACCCCCACTTTGGCATGAAAGGTGCCCTTGAGATCCCCAATTTTCTTCAAGAGATCTCTGTACTTCGCCATTCTCTTATCTCCTTCTATCTCTTTGCATCACTCATTGTAGAATGTCTCCTTGTCTCTTCTTGCTATCCTCTGGAATTCTGCATTCAGTTGGACATATCTTTTCTTATCTCCACTACCTTTCACTTTCCTTCTTGGGCCAGTTTGCCTTCTGAGTTTTCTTTCTTTTGGGGATATTCTTTGTTGCAGTTTCCTAGATAATGTTGCAAACTTTGGTCCAAAGTAATATTATTAAATTATTTGGATTTTCCACTCAGCCGACCTATTTAATTTTTAACTGTCACATTTCTATTTGTAGTCTAAGCGGAGCCTAATAGTCCATGAGCCCTGGAACATGTTAGCTTCTTTGAAAATGTTGGGGAAATTACATTTTTGTATCAGTCATCCATATAAATTAGTGCTAGCCATTCAAGAGCAAGAAAAATACCTTGCTGAAATATATAATAATTCTTTTGATTTTTGATATCAGGATAAAATCAAGTGATCGCTTCTTTTCACATGATAGATCTTTCATCCTACATTGTATTGTGAGAACTCCTCTCCTGTTTGACTGGTCGTAAAGCATTGGTGTTATTCAAAAAATCAACATGTCTGCCCTCCACACTCTCTATAGGGGTCCCTCAAGGCTCAATCCTCAGACTCTTGCTTTTCTCTCTATCTACACATCACCATCTCCTACCTTTGACCGTCTATGAATGCGTCCACTACAGTGAGAAGTTTTGGTGTCACATTCAATACTAATTTCTCTCTTACTGATCATATATCCTTGGTTATTTGCACCTGCCGATTCCATCTCCACAACATGCAGAAAATATGCCCTTCTATCACTATCTATCACTATCAAAATATCTCACTCTCTTATCTTCACCCGTTTGGACTACTGCAACTCACTCCTTATCGGTTTTCCAGCTCATCCCACTCCAACAAATCCAATATGCCTCTGCTTGAATCATATTCAATGTTCCACATATAACCCACACCTCGATACACATGGCACAACTCCAAAGGCTTCCTATTTACTACTACTGCCTTTTCAAATTCCTAACCCTTGTCTACAGATGCTTACATGACCTTCCTCCTCCATATCTTGCCTTATTTACCTCACCTTATGTGCCACAATGTTCTCTGAGATCTTTTCAACACTCTTGGTCCCGTTGCCACCTTGTGCCAACTCCTGTTCTTTCTTCCTCCTTGCACCCCTTCACTGGAATACATGACCATTCCACATAAGACAGTTCTCCAATCTACAAACATTTCACAAATCCCTGAAGATCCAGTTCCTGTCTCTTTTCAACCCTTGTTCTCCCACCCTACCTCTCCATATTTCTACTGCATCCATGACCCTAATCTGGCCTGTGGCCCATTGTATAGAAAGTAAAACCTTTTGGTGGCTCAAGGTACTAATTTCAAGAACAAAAGATTAATTGGGTGTTCCCAAAGGCAAGTTACATACTTTGTAATCTCAGATTAGGGTTAGAAAAAGTCCCTTTTACATAACTATTAAAACATAACTTTTATTAATAATGAGTTAAAACTTTATTCCATTAAATTTTTTTACACATAGACACTCCAATGGGCCCATTGCCCTATTTCAATATCAAACCCAAATCTCACTTTATGCTCTGTCTATTATATTTGTTCCACAAAATGTAATGCTCTACATCTCATAAATGATGTACCAGTTTATAACTATGTTAGGTGCCTTAGATAAAGGTTCTAGATACTAATGTAAATAAATACAATGTTATCAATGTACAATAAGTCATGATGGAGGGATGTTCTTTGGTAAATGGAAAGCAGCACCTTAGACACCTCTTTTGGTTCATAGTCCTTATTGAAGCCAAACACAAATAATAAATACTCCACCACTGTTTCTTTAATATCAAAGTACAGATAGCTGTATAGATTATAGAAACAAGATTGCCGGTTGGAGTATCTGGAATGTCCATTGACAGGTTCCCAGACACACATACACATTGGTGGTAAGAAACTTTAATATAATGAAACCTGCATAAGTCTCCATTGGTGGTAACATGTGCCAAGTACGTAAGAAGCCACCCACTAACATTTTTATTATAATACTGGTTGTTACTTCCATAATTATAATACATGGCAAACATTGGAGTACATGGGCTTTGCCATGTCTTTTCAGTGTTTAGTACATATAGTGAATAGGTTCTCACTGAACTAACACCCACATGAGACTAATTGTGTTTCCCATCTTCTTTATCATTTAAATTATATTCATTAAAGTATGGAAAAATTAAAGGAGACTAAAGTCCCATGTTTACAGTTTGCTTTTTTTGGGAACGTAAGTTGAAAAAAGCGAAACGCGTCAAAGACTGAGATCCCTCCAAGAAAACAAAGAACTCCAGTGGAACCTTCATATCCATCCATCCATATGTTTTTCAAATTCAATATTCATCTAATTTTATTGAACAAAAAATCCTCATATTTGTCCTGAAAAATCACATATTTGTCACGAAAATTCTATATTTGCCCGATCCAGTATTAGTCTGTCATTCAGAAATGGATTAATGACAAAATATGGAGGTTCCACTATATAAAAATTATGAATAGACAGAAGTGAATTAACGCTCTTTTATCTACAAGCTCCAACTTTTTCTGTATTGCCCACCATCTAAACATTAGGAAAGCATAGAGATTTCCCCAGTGATTGGATCAGAGATGGACAAAACGTAAATTTATTTTTTAAATTAAAGTAAATGTGGACAAATTATTTTTTTATATTGTGCAGAGTTGTGTTGGACTTAAATCAGATTACGGTATTACAGGTTCAGGCAGCAGTCAGACAGACAATGCAAGTTGATGTGAGAGACAGTGGCGTAGCTAGAGTAAACGTCACCCGGGGCGGTCCGTTCAAATGTCACCCCAATGACCTGCGACTGCGAGGCTAGCGGCACTTAGACTGCAATGTGCGCCGCAGGGCTCATCGCAAGGCTTATGGTAGAGGCTTCAATGCCTCCCATGTCTGTCCCCTTCCTCCTCCTTTCAGAGGCTCACACTGATCCCCCTGCCCCACTGATGCTCCCCCTGCCCCACTGATGCTCCCCCTGCCCCACTACCTGGTTTCAATCCTGCCAGCAGCGCCGCACTTACCGTCTTCTCCTCTGCGCCGACCGTCCTCCAGCCAGAACTACTTCCTGGATCAAGCCGCGAATCGCGCAGGCGGGATGCGCATGCGCAATGCAAGGCTTGATCCAGAAAGTAGTTCCGGCCGGAGGATGGGAGCCACAGAGAGGGTGAGTGCGGCACTGCTGGCAGGGTTGCATCCAGGTACAAGACACAGGGGAGGGAGAGGAGGGGGGAAAGGAGACAAGGGAGGCAGAGGAAGGGGAATTTTCAGACTTTTTTCGCACCTTAGCCTGGCTGAAAAATTTTGTTGCAGGTGACATAGTATCACCCTCCATATGCTGTCACCCGGGGCGGTCCGCCCCCCTCGCCCCCCCTTAGCTACGCCACTGGTGAGAGATAAGCACAGGCCTGTATTTGAGGATATCCTTTCTGTGCACAGGTGAGTCGATCAGTATGAGTGAAGAAGTGATTGGCTCACCTGTACGTAGCAGGGATATCATCAAATCCAGGACTATGTGTGGCCCTACAGGAACTAACTTGTCCACCCCCGGTCAATTACAAGACTACATCTGAGGAATAAAACAAGCAAAGACTCAGCAACAATATACAACACATCTGTACAATCTTAAATATGTAGCAATTTCTAAAACTCTATTAATTGCCCCAAAAGAAAAACAAAATCTTATATCAAATAAAAGTCGTCCCTGACATACAGTACAGGAGGATTTTTTTGAAAAATGTAATGGGAAAGTCATCTAAACCCTTGTGTATTTATCTTTTATTCTGCACTAGGCTTAAATTTGTGCACACCCTATGCCCCCGTTATAGATTAGAGTCCATGGAAAGAATGGACATTTTTAACATGATGCTCACCTTTGTTCTGAAGGGAATGCACTTTCTGCAAATTTCCAGAACTTGACAACATGTCCCCAAAATATATGAGATACTCCCAAGCAAATCCTCACCATACAAGGTGGAGAACCATAAAAATACTTTTCATTAGATGTGATTGAGAGCTTTTATAACTCCGAAGGTTCTTCTTCAAGACAGTGCCAAAACTCTAGAAAGACATTTGTCTACCTAAAGGCACCTTCTATGAAAACTTCTCTGTTCCTTGTAGTCATATTTTTCGATTACAGCATATGGAGACCCAACTAAGAACTGGAAGAAAATACCTTTGATTGTGAACACTCAGGTAACAGATTTAATATAGGTCATAGCCATGGGTGTAGAAGCCAAAGAAAATATGGGGGGATACCCGCCCGGTTCCTACACCCAGGGTCACAGCATTGATGGACGACCACAACTAAATCAAATAACATGTGGACATCCTGAGCGGGAATTTCACAAGATAAATATACACAAGAATAGAAGTCCTCTCTGCTGATACAGCCCATACAAGATATTATAGTGACGTGGAGTTGACCATTGAACGTATTCCACCATTTAAAGGTATTATCTCTACATCTGCATTTTATTTTCCTCTGTTATTCTTTTATTCAGTTTAGTTATTAACCCATGCATGGAAAATTGTTTTGTAAACCATAGAATGTACTTGACTAATACACTATTTATTGCGTTTTGGTAACTGGATTGGTTTTATGTATTTCTACAGATGTATCGTAATGAAAATAAAAGCAAGTTGATATATATATATATATAATATATATAAAATGGAATGTAGTTATGGATTGTTTCCTTTCACAAAGGTGTGTAAATAATTTAATACGTGCACTAAATATGTTTATTAACAGTGAATCTGGGAAATACATTAACTCTTTAAATTCAGTTGAGAATACAACTATCCACCGACAATAAAATTGCCAGGCCATGGGTGTAGGAAACCAATCTGGGGGGCATAATACAGATCTACTCGCTGGACAGGAAGTGGGGCGGGTCTATCTGCAACGCACTGGTTCCCTGCTCTGGGGGGCCCCATTGCTAAAGTGCCCCTCAAAAACTTTTTTTTTTCCCAGTTCCTTTGCTTAAATTTTCCCTGCCCCCACATATAAAAAAAAAAATGATATATATATATATATATATATATATACAGTAGACTCTCGGTTAACCAGAACTCAAGCAACCAAAACTCTCAAGCAATCAGAAAAAAAATTGAATAGTGTTGGCGTTACATTCCCCGGGTTCAGCACCACACCCTCCAGCGGAACGTACCTGTGTGCAACTGAGGAGTGAAAGCTGCTGCTGCTAGAACAGCCCTCACTGACAAATATACTTAGCAGCGCGTCCTATGTGCAGCTAATCTAGGCCTCTTTTATATGTAACTCTCAAGCAACCAGAAACAACATTTATCCGGCATCCGGATAACTGAGAGTCTACTGTATCACATATATAGTTGTCGTAATTGCGGGCTTGCCAAAAGTTGTTGGTAACACAATGTTAAAATTGCGGGCTCGCACAGCGAGCTCCGCAACTGTTCATTGTGCTGGTGGAGTTGAGCGCCACGGGCGCTCATCCCGACAACCCGCAAGACTTAGGCAACGAGCCCCGAAGGCGCTCATTGTGCTGGTGAAGATGAGAGCTGTAGGCGCTCATCCTGATGAGCCGCGGACGGATGCAAAATTACGGCTTGTTCTAGTACCTGAAGCACGTAGATGGACTGCGGGACTCACAAAAATACCTAATTAACGGCTGAACCACCGAAATGGAAAGACCCGCAAAAATACACAAATATTACTCAAATTAACTTACACACTCACATACAGCACAGGAGGAGAGACAGGGAGCCTGTGAGTGAGGTTGCAAGTTAATTTGAGACATATTTTGCCTTTTTTCCCGATTGAAAATCACCAAAGCGAGAAATGGCAGTCGGAATTTTTTTAAACAAGACGAAAATGAAGGCGAGGGACGTAAAAAGAGGAAGATGGACGTGAATACGAGCCCTAAGTACTAAGACTTAACGCAAACCAGTAACACTTAATACAAGGCAGTAACATTTAACTTAAGCCACTAACACTGAACCCAAGGCAATAACACTTAACCCAAGGCAGTAACACTTAACCCAAGGCAGTATGCCCCTAAACTACACAGGCATATAAAGTACACAAGGGGAAAGACTCGAAATGAGCACCAAAGGCGCTCATTGCAAGCCACGTGATGTGCGCCGAAGGCGCTCATAATGGGGGTCATAATGAGCGCCGAAGGGGTCATTGTAAAGCAAGAAAGGTGCTGCTTGCCAAAACAGCAATGAGCGGCAAAGCCGTTCATTGCAGTGCTCGCCATGAGCGTGGGAGACGCTCATGGCGGGGTCTGTAAAGTAGACGGGGAAGAGGCTTGCAATGAGCGCCGAAGGAGCTAAGAAGGGCCATTGCCTGGCTTAAAATGTTATTGCCGTCATTTTTTGACAGGCAAGTTGCTAGTATATATATATATATATATATATATATATATATATATATATATGTATATATAATAAATATATAAATTATGGGTCAAAGCTTTCATGGGGAAGACATAATGCTCCATAGCTCTAGTGCCTTTTGGACATATCTGGTAATGCATGATTATGTTTAATTTTGCTATTTTATGTGTTTCCTATTCATTTAATCTGGCGGAGATTTGTGTCCCCCCCCCATCCATCCCCCCAGTCCATATGCCCCTGTGCCAGGCTGGAACAGATTCAGGTTACCTATGTTCACCAACCTCTTGTGCACTGTTCATGTAGCAAAAACTTTCAAGCTGTTCTCTTCTTGAAATGTGATGGATGAAAGACTTTGGGTAGGATCCAATGTCATATCGGTCACTCAAACCGAGAAACTGCTACCATGGTGTGCCAGATAAACCATTGCTGAAAAACAATGTTCACCTATGTTTCTTGCCAGGGGCGCCATTTTGTCTAGAATTGGCCCTGCTTTAAGCCATGCACAATAATGATTAGACATGCTCTCTAATCTAACACATGTAGTAAACCAATAACTAACCAGTAGCCAAACATTGACATGCATGAGTGGTCGATGGGTGCAAAACTAAAAAAAAATCATGGCATGACCCTGGAGCTTGATAACATGTTTCAAATTTACGAGTGGGCTTCTCACACCCTTTATGTGCTCATGGATATTGATGCAAAAGATCTCTACCCTTACTTAGTGGGTAATCAATGTAATTTAAGTTCAATTTGTCCCAAACATTTGGGAATGGACCACATTGTACTTCATAGTTCATGCAGACTAGATCCAAGATTTACTCTACCAGCGAGAACCAGGGCAGAGATTTTCTAGTTCACCATTTGTGTGCATGTGTGACCATGCCCCTACCTGATGTCATTAGTGATGGTTTTTTTTGTGATTAATTAACCAGATGACAGAAACACCTAGTCACAACTCCTGAATTACTAAACAGCTGTTAAATTACTTTTAAAGTATTGAGTGTTAAGTATCTGTGCTATTTATAGTCCGGGGTGATCTCAAGACTTGGTCATTGTCACTGAATTATACGGCACTCACTAAAAGTGTCTCAGAAATTATAAATAGGTAACAATGATTTGGCAATAAAGGTGACCAAATAATGGTTTATGTTCATGTATTACCAGATAATCCAAGCCTATGCTCCAACCATGGATGCTGAAAAGGCTGAAGATGTCCAATTGTTCCAAAGATACTACTCTAATGGCTAACAGTGAGGAGAAATTAAAGGACCTATTGATGAGGGTAAAAGCTGGCCTGCTGCTCAATGTTATAAAGACGAAGATCATGGCAAACGTCAATCTCACTTCCTGGCAAATAGATGGAGAAGAAGTGGAGGCAGTGACACATTTCCTTTTCCTGGGATCCAAGATTTCTGCAGATGGTGACTGCAACCATGAAAATAAAAGACGTTGTGGGGGGGGGGGGGGGAGCTATGGCAAGTCTGGACAAACTGTTAAAAAGTAAATATATATCACTTTCAACAAAGGTCTGCATAGTTAGCGCTATGGAATTCCAGTAGTAACAAACAGATGTGAGAGCTGGACCATAAAGAAGTCTGAGCGCCGTAGAATTGGAGTCTTTGAATTGTGGTGTTGGCGAAAACTACTTAGAGTCCCCTGGACTGCAAGAAGATTCAGTAAATCAGTACTTCAGGAAATCAAGACGATCTGTTTATTGGAAGACTTGATCATTAGGCTGAAGTTCAAATATTTTGGCCATATCATGAGACGGCAGGATTCCCTAGAGAAGACTCTGATGATGGGAAAGATTTAAAAAAGGGGAAGCAGAGGTGGATATGGATAGATTGAAGCAATGAACATGAGCTTGAGGGTGCTCAGAGGGACAGTAGCTGACAGATGTTCCTGGTGTGCTGCAGTCCATAGGGTCATGGAGAGTTGGACATGACTGAAAGTCTCAACAGCAACAAATTAGCAGATATCTCTGTTCAATGTCACAGAAAGCCTTATTGAGCTCGGTGCATCTCCGCCATGATGTCAACAGCTTTAAATGCCAAAAAATAAAAATGTATAGAATGGTAGAGTACAGCGTAAAAGTGAGGACTAATATAATTTAAACAAAGAACAAAAAATATAATTACACCTATTAAATCTGCAAATTCCAAAGCATACTTCGACCACAGATTGACAACAACTAACATATATATTTGTTTGTTTGTTTTTTAAGGCAAGAGAAATCCCCGGAGTAAAGATCTTCTGTTCTAACTCAGCAATTTATTTTGCAAATGCAGAACTGTACGCCAAAGCGCTGAAGGATAAGGTAGGAACGGGCACTGACGCACTAAAGGTTATATGTGGGGTATAAATTAAGGTAACAAGAACTTTATCAATTGCATGTTGTTAAAAATTATATTTGTTAACAGTAAACTTACATTGACATTTATCCTTTTTGATTGACAGTCTACTTTTCTACTCCTCCCACCAAGATCTGCTCCTTATCTGTGGGTTAGCTTTTAATTATTGCTAATTAATACCTATGGAGCTGCATATATTCAGCATGATTGCAAACAATAGTTGGCGGCTGAGGACAATGATTAGTATTTTCACAGGACTAGGAGTACTAGGAGTAATTAGCAATGATCAGCAATAACTAATTTCTTAAGCATTGATAAGAAGAAAGTATTGGTGGGAGTATCAGAGAGGCTGAATGGTAAAAATAAATACAAACTACTAGAAAACCTATTATCAAAATACAATCTAGGTGATAGAGTACTTATTACTACCTACAGTATATATATATTTGGAGCCTTTACAGGGATCATTATAAATGTTGTGAAAGAAACTAGAAATATTAATAATGAGTATAATATTGATGCATATAAAACAGCAGACAGTGACTAAATAAACAGTAAAGAAACATTGGCCCTTATTAAATTCCACTTTTTGCTGTTTCTAAATTGTTACTTACGGGCTTGCTTAATTGATCATGATCATGCCCTGAAATGCTACTTACAGGTGCATGGTTGACGGTTTTGGCTTTCTGCCAGGTAGTTGCGGGCTTGTTCAATTGAATCTCTCTGTAATTGTAGCAAATTTCAAATTTGAATTATTTTGTATTTTTATTTGCTACAGTTACAGAGCAATTCAATTGAACAAGCACACAACTACCTGGCAGAAAGCCAAAACTGTAAACCATGCACCCGTAAGTAGCATTTCAGGGCATGATCATGATCAATTAAGCAAGCCCATAAGTAACGATTGAGAAACAGCCAATAGTAAGTGAGACCCTCATCATGACGTCAGTAAAACACGGAAGATAAACGCCAATCAATTAGTGTTTAGAGGTCGATATGCGATCAGACTCACAATCCAGAAATGTTGCATTCTGAAAAATAAATAAATCTACTATTCTAGTCCATGCGAGTTCGATGGTATGTATTAACCCACTGATTATTGGGATCGATATAACACAGAAATTTCACATAAAAAAAATCATTTTGATTGCAGATATGCGAGCTTGAGACTGTTGTGCAATTAATTCTAATTTCTGTCATCGCTTTCCCATATTTTTAAGTGCAGTATTTGTGATTTACGAGTGGGAAAACAATTGCGGGCTTGAGGAATTGTAGAAATTTAATAACAATTTGCGATTTTAGCGATTGTAACATTTGCGGGCTTGACTGATCAAAAGCTTAGCTGGGTCGGAGTTATGATTTTGACAACTGCAGTTGATTTTAAGCCTCTAACCCGCAAATCGATTGCAGATAGCTAGAAGTGGCCAGTTTAATAGCAGTAACGTCTGTGTGCTATATTACGGGCTACAGTAACTACAATTTGGACAAATTAATAGGGGACATTGTCTTTAAAATTAGCTATTTACTGGATAACAGCTTTCCCTTAAGGAGAAATAACTTGATTTAATAATAAATAAACTAAAACTTTCAGCTTGGAGTCAATGTCGACCGACTGATTGCAAAGAAGAAAAAAGCCGAAATGAAGAGGAAAAGAGGCGTTCAAAAAGTCATCAATTTGGCTAAAATAATAGTGGCTAAAACTCAAAAGGTGAGTTGGTAAATATGTTTGTTGTTGTTCAGCCCTTCAGTTGTGTCCAACTCTCAGTGACCATATGTAGGCAGCACGCCAGGCACATCTGTCTGTGTTGTACTTAAACATATGGTTTTCTTGGCAAAGATACTGGAGTGGGTTGCCAGGTCCTTCTCCACTAGACCACAATTTATCTGTCCTCTCTGCTATGACCTGGTCATATTGGTTGACGCTACATGGTAAAGCTCACAGCTTCATTGAAGTACACAACCCCCTTTACCACGACATGGTAGTGATCCAGAGGGGTGGTAAATACTGGATAGCAGTATTAGGTTTGTGTGTTTGCGTTGTTCAGTCGTATCCGACTGTCCGTGACCTCATGAATCACAGAACACCATGCTGATCCACTTGAATTCATGGCAGAGATACTGGAGTGGGTTGCCAGTTCCTTCTACAGTAGGCTGCAGCATACAGCTCCTGGTATTCCTAGTGGTTTCCCATCCAAGTACTGACTAGGCTCAACCCTGCATGGCTTCAGGGTGGTGTGACCACTTGGGTCCCTGACTGGAATCAAACTCAGGTCCCACCGGATACTGGTAGTAAATACTTATGGCTACTCATTGCTTCTTATATTTGAATACAATATTTTTTTATGAATCCTCAATGTAAAATCTCCAATTCCCCTCCCTTACAAATAAAAAGGGTAGAGTGGTCACCCATTACTGCTGCACCCATATAATTTTATATTATTATTTCAGAACCAGCTTTACACTTTATTTTATTTCTAGACCATTCTATCACTTTATCAATGACACGACTATTGTTTTTGGGTTGTGCCAATGTGCTTAAAGAGATATGGAACATTTAGGGATTTTACTAGGTATATAATATACCTTTGTATCTATTTACTTTTATGCATTTATTTTATTAAGAAATGCTTATAAGTGATGTTTTTACTGCCTAAAATCAAAAAAATTGTCCCAGTATAGCTCTGCCCACTGACACAGACTCTATTGAAATGAATGTGCAGTGCAGTGTTCTAGCCTATCAGGGACCACGTCTCAGCAGCATGTTGCAGAAGATTACTGAGACAAGGCCACTGATTGGTTAATATGGGACACAGCACAGCAAGTACAGCAGTCTGTGTCTTTATGAGCTGCAGTTGGCAGACCCATACAGGGACTATTTGTATAATTTTAGGCAGTAAAAACATAACTTATAGTTAACAGTATAATGTCCCACAATATGATGTTCCAGGTAAAGTACGGCTCCTATATTTCAGAAATACAATATATAGTAACACCCCACAATCCTTCATCCTCATTCTTTTCCAGGGCACTGGCTTAGAATTTGTGACAAACAGAGATGGGATTGTTTTAAATCTCCAAACACTGTCTGAGACCATCCCCCCGAGCGCGCCCACCCTGCTGTCCCTGGGCCTGGAGAAGCCAGAATTTCACACCCTGATTCTGGACTTTGCAGCCGTCAGTTTTATAGACACTGCGGGTGTGAAGATGTTAAAAAATGTGAGTGCTGAAAATCTATCTATCTATCTATCTATCTATCTATCTAGTACTCTATCTATATATGTCTCTATATATGTCTCTACATATGTATCTATATATGTATCTATCTATTTATCTAGTATTAATCTATCTATCTATCATCTATCTATCTATCTATCTATTACTGTATCTATCTATCTATCTATCTATCTATCTATCTATCTATCTATCTAGTACTCTATCTATCTATCTATCTATCTATCTATCTATCTGTCTATCTATCTATATATGTCTCTATATATGTCTCTACATATGTACCTATATATGTATCTATCTATTTATCTAGTATTAATCTATCTATCTATCATCTATCTATCTATCTATCTAGTACTGTATCTATCTATCTATCTATCTATTACTGTATCTATCTATCTGTCTATCTATCTATTTATTTATATATGTATCTATATATGTATCTATCTATTTATCTAGTATCAATCTATCTATCTATCTATCTATCTATCTATCTATCTATCTATCTATCTATCTATCTAGTACTGTATCTATCTATCTATCTATCTAGTACTGTATCTATCTATATATGTCTCTATATATGTCTCTACATATGTATCTATATATGTATCTATCTATTTATCTAGTATTAATCTATCTATCTATCATCTATCTATCTATCTATCTATCTATCTATCTATCTATCTATCTATCTATCTATCTATCTATTACTGTATCTATCTATCTATCTATCTATCTATCTATCTATCTATCTATCTATCTATCTAGTACTCTACCTATCTATCTATCTATCTATCTATCTATCTATCTATCTGTCTATCTATCTATATATGTCTCTATATATGTCTCTACATATGTATCTATATATGTATCTATCTATTTATCTAGTATTAATCTATCTATCTATCATCTATCTATCTATCTAGTACTGTATCTATCTATCTATCTATCTATCTATTACTGTATCTATCTATCTGTCTATCTATCTATTTATTTATATATGTATCTATATATGTATCTATCTATTTATCTAGTATCTATCTATCTATCTATCTATCTATCTATCTATCTATCTATCTATCTATCTATCTACCTACCTATCTATCTATCTATCTATCTATCTATCTATCTATCTAGTACTGTATCTATCTATCTATCTATCTATCTATCTATCTATCTATCTATCTATCTATCTATCTATCTATGTATCTATATATTTATCTATGTATCAATCTATCCCTCCATCCATAGGGGCCATTTCACATTTTTAGTTGTAGAAACTAAAAAGGTAATTTAAATTGAAGCTATGCTCCAAATCTTTTATACAGCAAGTATACGCCAAAAGACACCATGTATAAAGAGCAAACATGCATTGTGAACTCATTTGCATGTCTCTGCCCAGTTTCCCAGAATGCAATGCAATAACTTTATTTCACAGAATTCTAAGCAGTTATTTAACTTATTATTTGTGTTCAAATGTGAACACAAATGCACTATTTTTTGATTATACTCTAAACGGTGGAGGCTTCTATCGCTCTTTTGCCCTCCATAAGCTGAATATTGTTCATAATTTTTAAAACAAGCAGAGTTTTTCTTGGAGTGACAGCCCCATTCACAGTAACGGTTTAAGTGAAACAGCTTTCCAGTGTATATAATAAAGAAACCTCCTGGGCCAACCACCATATCACAAACACGACCTGCAAGCTTTATAAGCAAACTTTGCAATATGAATAACATTGAATTTTTTTTCTTGTCTTTTAGATTTTTGAAGAATTTTATGACATTGAAGTAAATGTGTATCTTGTTAATTGTCCCAGTAAGTTGCTTTAAATATATAA
This sequence comes from Discoglossus pictus, assembly GCA_027410445.1. Lineage (NCBI taxonomy): Eukaryota > Metazoa > Chordata > Amphibia > Anura > Alytidae > Discoglossus > Discoglossus pictus. Next base: position 14,175,776 of record CM050169.1, on the reverse strand, counting down.
AAAAAAATGTTTTCTTCATAAAATCATATATAAAGAAAGGACATCTTTAAAATGTGTTTTATGCTAAACAATGAACGTATCTGCTTTACAAACTACTGGCACTGGATGATATTTCTTGTGAGATTTCAGCAACTTCTTAAATGGAGAGAAGAAGCCCTAATATGATTCTTCCCTCCAAGAAGTACATGAAATCTCAAAGTAAGTCACAGTCACTATAGGATTGTTTTATGTATTTAAATTAATTTACTGACCTTTTGAAAAGTCAATTAAAATATTCATAACTTTTATTTACATGTAAATAGGATAATTTATTAAAGCTCTTTAACACATTCCTTGATCACAAATATATACACTACGTCTCTAAATATATCAACCTACAGTCTTAAAGACATATCTAAGTTTACTGGATTATGAATGCATCTGATAGAGGAGAATCAGTAGTGTATGCAAACATTTTTTGCATGAAAAAAATATCAAAATAAACATTTACCAACCTGGTGTTTGCTAAATATTTTCAGTTTGCAAGCTCCAGCTTTTGTTAATTGAAACCCTTGAAAGTCCCTGCTAAGATTAGCACAAAATTCATAATTTGTTTTGGCCAATCAGGAGAAAGAATAGGTTAGTTGATACATTTGTATCATACTCTGGGGGTCCTGTGTTGCAAAGCAGCCTGGGATATGTAGTCTCTCTCTCTCTCTCTCTCTCTCTATCCATGTGCTCTAATTCAGCTGTGAGCTCAGACCCCACTCAACCATGTGATTCCATCCAGCAGCTAGTACGTCCTTTGCAAGGTCAAACTCCATACCTAGCTGCATATCCTGTGTGTACTTGGTTATGTAAGCTTCCTGTGGGTGTGCAAAGCTGGATTTTACTTTCCTGCCTATAACTTTGTAAGTACACTGAACTTATCTATGTAACACATCTTTTTCTGATAATCTCTGCCTGTTTCTTACCAAATGTTTGAAACCCAGGAAACTTAGATATACCTTTAAGTCACAATACCGTAACAATCTAGTTATTATATTAGATAAATGTATAAGCAAAGTATATGATTGTTAAATGTGGTGTAAACACCAACTTAATCTTGAAACAAATTAGATAATGGTGACAGTGGCTGAGAAAATTGTGCCTGTTTACTGCTATACATGCTGCCAGCTGGTTTTATTGGCAGTTTTTCACACTCTTGAGCAGTTTTTGAACTCTACTCACATTCATTTTGTTTTTATCGCCAGCCTCAGCTTTAAGACAACTTCAGAGCAGCAATTTCTTTGGTCCTACGGCTTCCAAAACGTCTATCTTTGCTTCAATCCATGACGCGGTTTCTTATCTGACTCATTGCCAGGATCATGGGGCGCTCCACGATATAACGGTATTATACTGATTACATTTTAACACTGACCATTTGCCGTAAAAGTGTGTGTGTGGTGGTGGTGGTGGTAGGGGGGGTGGTGGGGTATAAGCATCTGTTCTCATTCTTATCTTGTGATCGGTGCAGGCAGTGAGTGCTACTGAAGCACTGGATCATGAGGATCAGGACAGGCCTAGGGCAGCCCACTGAAATATGTTTATATATGCACAGCCATGTTAATGCAGTTATATCTATGTGTGTAAGTGTACTTGGCACATTCTGCCATAACATAAATTAAATGATTGTTGTGGTAAACTACCTCCTCAAAAAATCTACTACACAAGCTAAGGAACCGGTCCCTTTCTGATGAGAGGCAGTGACCTTGAAACAGCTGTACGTGGGTGGGATTCCTAGCTTGTGTGCTCAAAGCTGTGTAACAAAAGGAGCCATGTTTAAAATGGTAATGGATTGCAAGACCAAAGCCTTTGTGGGCACATTTGCATGTCCCCGCCCAGGTTCCAAGAATGCAGTGTAATAACTGTATTTCTCAGAATTCTGGGCATGAAACAAGTTTTGTAACTTGTTTTAGACATTCATATGTGAACATAAATATTCTATTTATTTATTTTTTGTCCCCTCAAAATAACTCAACACACAGCCATTAATGTCTAAACCGTTGGCAACAAAAGTGAGTACACCCCTAGGTGGAAATGTCCAAATTGGTGTCAATATCTTGTGTGGCCACCATTATTTTCCAGCACTGCCTTAGCCCTCATGGGCATGGAGTTCACCAGAACTTCACAGGTTGCCACTGGAGTCCTCTTCCACTCCTCCATGATGACTTCACAGAGCTGGTGGATGTTAGAGACCTTGCACTCCCCTAGCTTCCATTTGAGGATGCCCCACAGATGCTCAATAGGGTTTAGGTCTGGTGACATGCTTGGCCAGTTCATCACCTTTACCTTCTGCCTCTTTAGCAAGGCAGTGGTCATCTTGGGGGGGTGTTTGGGGTCGTTATCATGTTGGAATACTGCTCTGCTGCCCAGTCTCCGAAGGGAGGGGATCATGCACTGCTTCAGTATGTCACAGTACATGTTGGCCTTCATGGTTCCCTCAATGAACTGTAGCTCCCCAGTGCCGGCAGCACTCATGCAGTTTCACCAGTTGTTACATCTTGTCTCTTTTCCCTTCTGTCTTCTGACATTCTACACCAATTGACATTACTTATCAGCAGCTTATTAAATTGCGATTCGGCCAATTGAATAGGGCTCTATATAAGCACATAGCATATTTTTTTACAGAAGTGTTTAGTTAGTGAACTTCTATCCAAAAGCAAGGTCTTCACTAACTAAACAGTTCTGTAAAAAAATATGCTATGTGCTTAAATAGAGCCCCATTCAATTGGCCGAATCACAATTTAATAAGGCTGCAGGTTTCCTAACCCGAAGATTTATTTGGAATAGATTTTACATATTGCTGAAGTTTAGTGATACATAATGTAACACAAATATTTTTTCTATAATATTTGAAAAAACAAATAATTAACAATTAAATTAACCCACCAGTTCCTATGCCCCTGCACACTTAGGTATTTTATTTTATTATGAAAAACCTTCAAAATCCCTTTAATAAATGTAATATGATATTTATATTATGGGGATGTACTCTAAGTCTATTAAGAACAATATATTAAATCAAGTTTAATGCTGTGTATTTCTGCTTATTTCAGGTTCATCAGAGGACACGATTGTGAATTATTTTGTCAACGTCCTGAACAATGACAATTAAATGATATATTCCTGCCTTTTGTACACTTCTTTTTCAGGATTATACTCCAGACATATAATATAAACAAACTGTTTTAGGAGCACATGTACTGTCTGTAGGTCATCCTGACATTTTATTTCATTGGAACTTTGTATCATATAATAAATGTGTGTGGCTGCCAAGCTAATAAAGTATTTTATTATTTAAGTATTTGTTGTTTGTATGATTTACCTTCCCTTAAAGGAACACTGAAGGTTCCTTTATTTTTAATTTTAAAATAAACTACTAAGTTTATTTGTCTGCTTCCCAACTTTTTCCAACTCATCTCCCCCTTCTCTCTTTCTCTTTCCCTCACCATTTTCCTTTATTGTCCCGCCCTCCCTATTCTCCTTCCTTCCGCTTCTCAAACTTTTCTCCTTTTTTCCCTTCCCTTCTCGCTATCCCTCATCTTTCATATTCACAATTTTCCCCTCTCTCCCTTCTCTCTCCCTCTTTTGTCTCTATTTCTCTCTAACTTCCTTCTCCCCCATTATGTCCCTCCCGTTTAAATCCTCTTTCTCCCCTTCTCTCTATTCCTTCACTCCCATTTTCTCCCACTATCCTCTTTATCCTTCTCCCTTATTCTACTTACACTTATCTCTATCTCTCTCCAATAGTCCTCTTTTCTTCCCCCTCTCTCTGTCTCCCTCTTCTCTCACCCGTTTCCCTCTCACTCTTCCAGTCTTATCCCACCCTTATCTCTATTTCCACCCCCCCCCTGCTCCATCACCATACCTCTACTTCTCTACATCCCTTCATGTTCCCTTCCACTTTCTCTCTTCTTTCTTTTCTCTCATCCCTTCTCTTTTCCCCTTTCTCTCTCCTCCATTACCCTCTTTTCTTTTCTCCTCCTCTCTATCTCCTTCCCTCTTCACTCTCTTCCTTTTCTGTCTCCCTTCCCTTTCTCACCCCCGCTTCAATTCCTCTCTTCTTTCTTCTCCCCCCTACCTATATTCTCTCCCCATCTCCATCTCTTTTCTCTCTCTCTCTACTTCTCTGCCTCTATTTCTCCCCTTGCATGCTGGAGGAGGCCCACATTTTTTCCGCACTGGGGCCCTCCATTCCCTAGCACTCCTACTGCAGCAGAGGCGTCAAAAATAATTGTTTATATGATTAAAAACTAGCTTTTTGTCCACCTAATTATGCTCTTAGTCTGACTCAAAGTTATATGTACACAGTGTGTTTTATTGGTACCAGATGTACTAGCCAATCACAGACAGTTTTTCAACAACATGTTTTAAAATGCTGCTGAGAGACAATCTGTGATTGGCTCGTACATTGAGTACTACAGCGACACTGTGTGCATAATCTGATGGGATGGACCTTTGTGGGGACTATTTAGGCTTCAGTGAGTAAAAACAGTGCTTTTAAGCAATATTTAATAAAACGATGTTTAGATGCAAACACTCACTTTAATATTAAAAACAGAAACACTCCATATCCCTTTAGGTTATTTAAATTACCAAATAAAAAACCAAGTGCAACCTCCAGTGATATAATATGAACATAAGTCATCGCTCCCCCCCCCCCTCCCCAAATACTGCTCATTGGGGTAATGATTGCACAGGCTTCACTAGAGAGAAACCTTAAGTCAATGTTTTACCTTAAGGATAATAAGTCAGATAAAAATGCACACACCCACACCGGCGCGGCAGTATAGCACTCTGCACTCCCCCTCCCTCCCACACTAATCACCCTCCTTCTCCAGCTCTCCAACCCTCTCCCCAAGTATTCACCCCTCCCCCCAGTATTCACCTTCTCTTTCCCCACTATTCACCCACTCCCCAGCTTCTTCAAGTATTCACCCTCCCCGGTACTCACCCTCTCTCCCCAGCTCTCTCTCCCCACTACTCACTCTGTCTCTCCCTTTAGTACCCACCCTCTAACCCCAGGTCTCTCTCCCCTTAGTACCCACCCTCTAACCCCAGGTCTCTCTCCCTCTAGTACCCACCCTCTAACCCCAGGTCTCTCTCCCCTTAGTACCCACCCTCTAACCCCAGGTATCTCTCCCTCTAGTACCCACCCTCTAACCCCAGGTCTCTCTCCCTCTAGTACCCACCCTCTAACCCCAGGTCTCTCTCCTACTAGTACCCACCCTCTAACCCCAGGTCTCTCTCCCCCTAGTACCCACCCTCTAACCCCAGGTCTCTCTCCCCCTAATACCCACCCTCTAACCCCAGGTCTCTCTCCCCTTAGTACCCACCCTCTAACCCCAGGTCTCTCTCCCCCTAGTACCCACCCTCTAACCCCAGGTCTCTCTCCCCTTAGTACCCACCCTCTAACCCCAGGTCTCTCTCCCCCTAGTACCCACCCTCTAACCCCAGGTCTCTCTCCCTTTAGTACCCACCCTCTAACCCCAGGTCTCTCTCCCCCTAGTAACCCCCCTCTAACCCCAGGTCTCTCTCCCCCTAGTAACCCCCCTCTAACCCCAGGTCTCTCTCCCCTTAGTACCCACCCTCTAACCCCAGGTCTCTCTCCCCTTAGTACCCACCCTCTAACCCCAGGTCTCTCTCCCTCTAGTACCCACCCTCTAACCCCAGGTCTCTCTCCCCTTAGTACCCACCCTCTAACCCCAGGTATCTCTCCCTCTAGTACCCACCCTCTAACCCCAGGTCTCTCTCCCTCTAGTACCCACCCTCTAACCCCAGGTCTCTCTCCCACTAGTACCCACCCTCTAACCCCAGGTCTCTCTCCCCTTAGTACCCAACCTCTAACCCCAGGTCTCTCTCCCTCTAGTACCCACCCTCTAACCCCAGGTCTCTCTCCCCTTAGTACCCACCCTCTAACCCCAGGTATCTCTCCCTCTAGTACCCACCCTCTAACCCCAGGTCTCTCTCCCCCTAGTACCCACCCTCTAACCCCAGGTCTCTCTCCCTCTAGTACCCACCCTCTAACCCCAGGTCTCTCTCCCACTAGTACCCACCCTCTAACCCCAGGTCTCTCTCCCCTTAGTACCCAACCTCTAACCCCAGGTCTCTCTCCCTCTAGTACCCACCCTCTAACCCCAGGTCTCTCTCCCCTTAGTACCCACCCTCTAACCCCAGGTCTCTCTCCCTCTAGTACCCACCCGCTAACCCCAGGTCTCTCTCCCACTAGTACCCACCCTCTAACCCCAGGTCTCTCTCCCCCTAGTACCCACCCTCTAACCCCAGGTCTCTCTCCCCCTAATACCCACCCTCTAACCCCAGGTCTCTCTCCCCTTAGTACCCACCCTCTAACCCCAGGTCTCTCTCCCCCTAGTACCCACCCTCTAACCCCAGGTCTCTCTCCCTTTAGCACCCACCCTCTAACCCCAGGTCTCTCTCCCCCTAGTAACCCCCCTCTAACCCCAGGTCTCTCTCCCCTTAGTACCCACCCTCTAACCCCAGGTCTCTCTCCCCCTAGTACCCACCCTCTAACCCCAGGTCTCTCTCCCTTTAGTACCCACCCTCTAACCCCAGGTCTCTCTCCCCCTAGTAACCCCCCTCTAACCCCAGGTCTCTCTCCCCCTAGTAACCCCCCTCTAACCCCAGGTCTCTCTCCCACTAGTAACCCCCCTCTAACCCCAGGTCTCTCTCCCCCTAGTACCCACCCTCTAACCCCATGTCTCTCTCCCCCTAATACCCACCTTCTAACCCCTGGTCTCTCTCCCCCTAGTACCCACCCTCTAACCCCAGGTCTCTCTCCCCCTAGTACCCACCCTCTAACCCCAGGTCTCTCACCCCCATTACTCACCGGCCACACTGTTATGGGTGCGCGCATTTGTCGGTGCTCACATGACGTCATGCACATCTCCTTTGCCCAAAAGTTGTTGTGCCCTCCTAGATACATTTGCCCTCCCATCCTAACAGTACAGCGGGAGATTGCCTTAGTAGCCCTGGTCACTGGATATCCAATGCCTTCCATAACAATATCTGACCCCACAGATAGAAATCTCTCAGAGTGCCCAAAATGATTAAAAAGCCTTGGGGAAACCTTTAACCTCCCTTAACAGCAGATTAATACCTCAAAGATGCCTGGATTGCCTAATACCGAAGCCGTAAAGGAGTGCCCGGGTATCCCCTGGATTTCCCTCAATATCCGCTACTCTTATGGGAGTACCTCCTTAATATATGGAAGCCATTCAGCCACCGTCCCCTCACCCCTATTGGATCGTTAACCCCATAAGAGTCCCTATGAACCACATAAGGATCCATCTGAGCCTCAGAGCTTCTAACTTTAACCCGTTACCATAGGGGCCCCTATGGACTCCCATGATAATCTAAAGTATAAACATGTGAGTCCCTTTTTACTCTGTTAAAATTTCGGGCACTCAAAGGGACTTAAGAGTAAATCGGATAGCGTTACAGATAGAGATTTTTAAAATATTAATATGGTACGTACCACGGGCTTAGGACATTATGGATATTTCAAGCATTTGGATGGCATTTTTGGAGGTTAGATCTGTATGTATGATGTGATAGCTCGGTAGTGATCTACAAGTGAACCTCACTCAGTTCTTTTCTTATGGAAACAATGAAATTTAGGTCAAAGTTTCTGGTTCTGATGTGTTCACTGGGGCCTATTACCCTGAATGTAGACAACCTAGGTCATCCATTACAATGTGGAATTATTTGCATATATAAAGTTCTTTTGTAGAGGTGTTGGTGCCACAGCTCATACCCTTGCTTTCTAACATGGCGCAGTAAGACCAGGTTGGATTAACAAGAGGACAGTATGAACTTGAATTAGTTATACATATTGGCACCATAAGCCCATTCAGAACTTCTCACTCTGGTCCGGGTGCAGACACTGCTGCCAAATACCAAGGAGTAAAACATTTAGCATATTAGTATAACTGGAAATATTTATCTTGCAATACTTGTTATAGAGAGGAGGGAATTAAGATTAAGGACTTCCTCCTTCTGGGAACAGCAGAGAAACATTCTGCAGATCAGAAAAAAACATAAACACTTGTGTGGCTCATCTTACTGCCATAAATCTAAAGGTCATACTGAGCATGTGCCCAGATCTGCTTATCAGTCTAATCCTGTCAACAAGAACAATCCAGCCATTGTAAAAATAAAGTGATACTGCAATGCTCTGATTATTCATCTAGACTACTGGGATCTATCGCATTTTAAATTCGCCACCAGTGACAGCTGCACTGCGGAAACCTTGCAGCGATGCTGATATTTCAGACAAGTTGTAACCTTAGAAGGTTACCCTAACCCTTAAACTAACCCTAACCCTCACCCTAACAGTTTACCTAACCCTAACTCTATCATATCGGCACTAAAAATCGTCAGCGCCATCTAGCAGTTGGTCCTCACCACTGCTGCGAATTTATGGTGGGGAAAGGACCGATTACTGGACACTCATGGCTACCTCAATCTTTATTTATATATATACAGCTATACCTCGTTTAACGCTGTAGAGAGGTTCCAAGCAATAGGAGTGTTAAGAGAAACAGCCCTAAACTGGCAAACTCGGTTTTAAAATTCCTTCCATTGCTCTTGGTGTTATATAATACTAGCGAAATGCCCGTCAAAAAATGACAGCAATGAAATTGTAAGGTAGCTAATGGTGTTTTGTGTGTCCTACTGAAATATATAATGCAATTAATAAATTAATCTACTTTACCTATTTTGAAGCATTGTGTTGAAGAGCTGACAATCTGTTTTGATGTTGCTGCAGCATTAGTGGTGTGGAGCTGCTGTGTAAGCGTGATGAATGTGTTTAGTGTAATAGTGTGCGTGCGCGAGTCCAAACTGTAAGCGTAGTGGTGTACTTCCGCATTAGCGTAAAATGGCGGGTAATGTGTGGTATGCGTCTTAGCGGAATATCCGTAGTTCGTTTGTGGTGTTTTGCGAGTTTCTTGTGGTGTTTTGCGTGGTTAGAGTGCTGTAGCCTCGTTTTCGTTTTGTTCGGTGGCCATTTTTCTCTCGCTTAGAGAATTTTTTAGTGTCTAAACTCTTTTATTTTTAGTTAACTGAAGTTGTAAGTTTTTTTTTTGAGGTCCTGGATGCTCCCTCTTATTGTGTTTTGATTTTTTTCCTGTTTGCGAGTTGCGGACGTTTTTTGCGAGGTCGTAATGGGTGTTAACGTATCTCGTATGTTATTCGCGGTGTGCGGTAAAGTTTGCGAGGGTCGCAGTTGGTGTGTTGTGTTGTTTGCGTTACAACGTAAAGTTTGCGAGGGTCGCAGTTGCTGGCAAGGAGCGCCTTCGGTGCTTCATGCCAGCAACCGAGGCCCTCGCCCGCGGCCCTCGCTACGCGAGCCCGCAAGCATGAGCAACGGCTCTGGCTGGCTCGCATGCTCACAACTATATATGTGATCTATGAAGTGCTTATTTGACATTATATGTAAAGTTTATGGCCAAGCAATATCCTATCTATCCCTGTGTGATAGTGTTTGTACTTGTGAATGGAAATATATTATATTTGTCTGACTATCTATCTATCTTTGTCTCTCTCTCCCTTCTCTCTTTCTCTCTCCTGTCTCTCTCTCTCCCCTATCTCTCTATCTATCTCCCCCTCTCTCTCTCTCTCTCTGTCCACCCTCTCTCTCTCTATCTCTCCCCCTCTCTCTCTGTCCACCCTCTCTCTCTCCTTTCTCTCTCTCTAACGTCTCTCTCTCCCCCCTCTCTTTCTATCTCTCCCCCCTATATCTCTGTCCACCCTCTCTCTCTCTATCTCTCCCCCCTCTCTCTCTGTCCAGCCTCTCTCTCTCCTTCCTCTCTCTCTAATGTCTCTCTCTTTCTTCCCCCCTCTTTCTATCTCTCTCTCCTCTCTCTCTCTATCTCTCTCTCTCCCCTCTCTCTCTCTATCTCTCCCCCTCCCCTCTCTCTCTATCTCTCCCCCTCTCTCTCTCCCCCTCTCTCTATCTCTATCTCTCCCCCCCCCCCCTCCTCTCTCTCTCTCTCTCCCCCCTCTCTGAGCCTCACTCACCGGTTGATGGTCCCCATTTTCTTCCTGTAGGTCTTGTATATCTCTGCGGTGCTCAGTAGCGGGGTCCCTGGATGGATCGGGGTCTCAGGGGCCGCGTACAGGGAATGACCTCTCCACGCATTCACACCTCCTGCTCAGTCTAATCCAGAGCTGCGGCCACAGGTGGAAGTAAATATCCGCTGCCAGGAGCGCAGAGAGGACGGACAGCAGGAGCAGCCGGTCCACCGAGGCCCTCGCTTTGTGAGGGCCTCAGTTGCTGGCATGGAGCGCCTTCCGCGCTCCATGCCAGCAACTGAGGGCAGCAGGCTCGCGTAGCGTGAGCAATGGGTTCTGGCTGGCACAACTATATATGTGATATATATGTACGATATGATAAATAGTACTATTGTGTTCTCCTTTGGACATCTAAAAACAAGTTAAAAAGCATATTTCCTGCACAGAATTCAGAGAAATACAGTTATTGCACTGCACTCTGGTAAACTGGGTAGGGGCATGCAAATGAGTCCACAATGTATTTTTACTCCAATACCACTTTATACACGATCCTTATAGCATATGCTCACGGTATTACACTGCTTTCATGCATAGCATAGGATGATTATGCATGACTTAGGAGACCTACCCACTGACAGCTGTTGATAACTTAAATGGATCTCATCAGTGTGGGGCTGGTACCTAACTTGTGCTATAACATTTGTGGGAATACTTTTTACCACAACATTATTTAGCTTAAATACATATTTTGACAACCAGCTCTTCGTTGAGCTTGAAAAGGTCGCAAGACCGATCCTACCTGCAGGTTGACTCAGTTCAATATCCCCTCACACAAGACAGTTACCAAGATTCATGGACAGGTTGCAGGAATGATTTGTTATTAGAAGAAAAAATAAGAAATAAGAGTCTTCCCTTTAAATGAAACATACCATACAGTGCCTTGCAAAAGTATTCACCCCACTTGGCATTTTTCGTGTTTTGTTGCCTCACAACCTGGAATTAACATGGATTGTTTGAGGATTTGCATCATTTAATTTACAGAACATGCCCACAACTTTCAAGATGTTTTTTTTTTGTTTGTTTTTTTATGATTGTGAAGCAAACAACAAATAGGCCTGTAACGGAGCTGGGACACGCAGTCCAAAATCTCAGCTGGTATACGATAAAATACCCACGAGGCACTACAGTTTCACCATCCCCGACCTCCCATATTGGACGACACACAATTTGGGAGTCAAATGAATACTGACTTTATTTTGTTATTGCAGAAATATTTATACATCTCTTTGGCCACAGGCAATACACATGCCCATATTTGGCCACACACAATACACATAAAAGAGAACAATAGGTTGGTCACACCTCCCTGGCAACTTTGATACAATCAGACATTGATTCAATTACACTTCTTTGTTCTTATCAGAGAATGAAAACACTTTGGGAAATGCAAGGATCCTTTACAACTTTCTTATCTCTTGAATCTCTGTAACAGGATTATCTATTAGCCTAGGTCTGCAAAAGTCTGGCTAATATTCTGAGCCAATATATTCTGTAGAACATAAAACAACATATCTACAGTACAGCAATGTGATCATATTTTAACCAAGAATTAAATAATCATAAAACAGGGTAAAACAGTGATGGGTTCCGCTACACACCTCCCCCGTGACCATAAGCCGGCATACACGGTCTGATCCCAACGGATCGGCCTGGGGATGTCCGGACAAAAGTATTTGTTGGTCAATTCTCTAGTTTGACAACCCATCAGCATTACTGCAATTCACATTGACTCATATTTCCCATATCCCCAGATAGCTGGGATCTGAGCGCACAAAACTACCGAATAGCGCTCAGATCCTCTTCACACAGTTCAATTGCCAAGTAGCTAAAGTCTTTCCCATAGTCTTTCATCATATGAATGTGCTCCATGGCATAGCTATCTGGGGTATCACCGCTCCCACAGGGCAAGTACAGAATGACCCCCCTGTATGTAAAGGGCAAGAATGAGTGACATACACTCTGGTATGGCCGAACACTGGTTCCAAAGGGCACTATGTACCAGGGCCATAGTCGCAGGGCACTTCGTCACACATCTCCCCTTTGGGGGGAAGTCTAACCAGGCACCTGGATATTTTGCTGGGGTGATGGTGCAACACGCTGAGGGGACTTGAGGGGCAGAGGCCAGCGGCACTCTGCCCTGATGCCAGCTCTTCTGCTGGTATAACCTGCAGGACCTCCTGCTCTGTACAAGGGACAAAGGGAGGGCAGAGGCCGACTGCACTTTGCCCCGCTGTCAGCTCTTCTGCTGGGGTACTTGGGACATATTCCGGCTCAGTAGCCAGGGAAACGTGGGGGTCAGTGGGGGTTAACATTTCCTCTGTTAACCCTGGGGCCACATTAGAAGTTAGCTGGGGAGGGGAATTTGTACTTACCCCCTCCTCCGGTTGTCCCAGTGACGGTAGTTGGGGATCTGGACAAGCTGTGGGCGCAGAGACCACGGTCCCATCTGCGCCATCTGGGAGATTGATGTCTCCCCTTATCAGGGTAAACTGTCGCTGGGGCGGAAGGACGACACATTCTGCCCCATGTGGTTCACACTGCCGCTGGGAGGGAAGGACGACACCTTCTGCCCCCTGGGGTTCACACTGCCGCTGGGGGGGGAAGGACGACACCTTCTGCCCCCTGGGGTTCACACTGCCGCTGGGGGGGAAAGACGACACCTGCTGCCCCCTGGGGTTCACACTGCCGCTGGGGGGAAAGGACGACACCTTCTGCCCCCTGGGGTTCACACTGCCGCTGGGGGGGAAGGACGACACCTTCTTCCCCCTGGGGTTCACACTGCTGCTGGGGGGCAAGGACGACACCTTCTGCCCCCTGGGGTTCACACTGCCGCTGGGGGGGAGGGACGACACCTTCTGCCCCCTGGGATTCACACTGCCGCTGGGGGGGAAGGACGACACCTTCTGCCCCCTGTGGTTCACACTGCCGCTGGGGGGGAAGGACGACACCTTCTGCCCCCTGGGGTTCACACTGCCGCTGGGGGGAAAGGACGACACCTTCTGCCCCCTGGGGTTCACACTGCCGCTGGGGGGGAAGGACGACACCTTCTTCCCCCTGGGGTTCACACTGCCGCTGGGGGGCAAGAACGACACCTTCTGCCCCCTGGGGTTCACACTGCCGCTGGGGGGGAGGGACGACACCTTCTGCCCCCTGGGATTCACACTGCCGCTGGGGGGGAAGGACGACACCTTCTGCCCCCTGGGGTTCACACTGCCGCTGGGGGGGAAGGACGACACCTTCTGCCCCCTGGGGTTCACACTGCTGCTGGGGGGGAAGGACGACACCTTCTGCCCCCTGGGGTTCACACTGCCGCTGGGGGGGAAGGACGACACCTTCTGCCCCCTGGGGTTCACACTGCCGCTGAGGGGGAAGGACGACACCTTCTGCCCCCTGGGGTTCACACTGCCGCTGGGGGGAAAGGACGACACCTTCTGCCACCTGGGGTTCACACTGCCGCTGGGGAGGAAGGACGACACCTTCGGCTCCCTGGGGAACACACTGCCGCTGGGGAGGAAGGACGACACCTTCAGCTCCCTGGGGTACACACTGCCGCTGGGGGGGAAGGACGACACCTTCGGCCCCCTGGGGTACACACTGCTGCTGGGGAGGAAGGACGACACCTTCAGCTCCCTGGGGTACACACTGTCACTGGGGGGGAAGGACGACACCTTCGGCCCCCTGTGGTACACACTGCTGCTGGGAGGTGGAATTAGTTGGAGTATTCCACGTGGAGCGGTTTCTGTTTCTGGGACAGTCTCTCTGCATGTGACCCTGCTGGTTACACGTGTGGCACCTGATGTACCGTGGAGGGGTTTGGTAGTTCCCACCACCCGGACGCAGTGCTGGGGGGGGGGGGGGTTAATGGTGGGAGGTGGGTTAGCAGCTCCCAAGATGGACCGCTCCCGTGCCCGCTGCTTTTCCATTATGGATTTGTGGACATCTGTCATTAACCATTCCAAGGTTTTCATGGGAAGCGTACCTGGGAAAAAGGCCAGTCTGCTTTGGAGTTCTCTTCCAAACTCATTCTGTGGGGTAATACGAGGTACTGTAACCATGAGTTCCTTTCTGTCTGCATCCCTGTAGTCCGCGGCCGCCTCCTCCTCCTCATGATGGAACGCTGTCTGAAAACTAGCCGGTTCCATCCTGCTGTAGCCAGGGGCGCTGTACGGATACTAGCGTTGCCCTCAATTTGTACTCCACGGAATGGTGTCTCCTGTAGCTGTCCTTCTGACCGTGGGAACAATCCCGCCACTTGCCAACAAATGTAACGGAGCTGGGACACGCAGTCCAAAATCTCCGCTGGTATACGATAAAATACCCACGAGGCACTACAGTTTCACCATCCCCGACCTCCCATATTGGACGACACACAATTTGGGAGTCAAATGAATACTGACTTTATTTTGTTATTGCAGAAATATTTATACATCTCTTTGGCCACAGGCAATACACATGCCCATATTTGGCCACACACAATACACATAAAAGAGAACAATAGGTGGGTCACACCTCCCTGGCAACTTTGATACAATCAGACATTGATTCAATTACACTTCTTTGTTCTTATCAGAGAATGAAAACACTTTGGAAAATGCAAGGATCCTTTACAACTTTCTTATCTCTTGAATCTCTGTAACAGGATTATCTATTAGCCTAGGTCTGCAAAAGTCTGGCTAATATTCTGAGCCAATATATTCTGTAGAACATAAAACAACATATCTACAGTACAGCAATGTGATCATATTTTAACCAAGAATTAAATAATCATAAAACAGGGTAAAACAGTGATGGGTTCCGCTACAAGGCCAAAATAACAGAAAGGGTCAATGTGCATAACTATTTACCCCCCTAAAGTCAATACTTTGTAGAGCCACCTTTTGCGGCAATCACAGCTCCAAGTCGCTTTGGATAAGTCTCTATGAGCTTGCCACATCTTACCACTGGGATTTTTGGCCATTCCTCCTTGCAAAACTGCTCCAGCTCCTTCAAGTTGGATGGTTTGTGCTTGTGAACAGCAATCTTTAAGTCTGACCACAGATTTTCTATTGGATTAAGGTCTGGGCTGTGACTAGGCCATTCCAACACATTTACATGTTTCCCCTTAAACCCCCCAAGTGTTGCTTTAGCAGTGTGTTTGGGGTCATTGTCCTGCTGGAAGGTGAACCTCCGTCCTAGCCTCAAATCCCGCACAGAGTGGTACAGGTTTTGCTCAAGAATATCCCTGTATTTAGCACCATCCATCTTTCCCTCAACTCTGACCAGTTTCCCAGTCCCGGCTGCTCTTTGGGTGATGTGATGTTTTGGGTTTGCGCCAGACATAGCGTTTTCTTTGATGGGCAAAAAGTTAAATTTTAGTCTCATCAGACCAGAGCACCTTCCTCCATACATTTTGGGAGTCTCCCACATGCCTTTTCGCAAACTCAAAACGTGCCATTTTGTTTTTTTGCTGAAAGTAATGGCTTTCTTCTGGCCACTCTGCCATAAAGCCCAACTCTATGGAGCGTACAGCTTATTGTCGTCCTATGTACAGATACTCCAGTCTCTGCTGTGGAACTCTGCAGCTCCTCCAGGGTTACCTTAGGCCTCTGTGCTGCCTCTCTGATTAATGCCCTCCTTGCCTGGTCCGTGAGTTTTGGTGGGCGGCCGTCTCTTGGCAGGTTTGCTGTTGTGCCATGTTCTTTCCATTTGGATATGATAGATTTGATGGTCCTCCTGGGGATCATCAAAGATTTGGATATTTTTTTATAACCTAACCCTGACTTGTACTTCTCAACAACATTGTCCCTTACTTGTTTGGAGAGTTCCTTGGTCTTCATGGCAGTGTTTGGTTAGTGATGCCTCTTGCTTAGGTGTTGCAGCCTCTGGGGCCTTTCAAAAAAGGTGTGTATATGTAATGACACTTGGATTGCACACAGGTGGACATCATTTCACTAATTATGTGACTTCTGAAGGTAATTGGTTGCACCAGAGCTTTTTATGGGCTTCATGACAAAGGGGGTGAATACATACGCACATGCCAATTTTCTGTTTTCTATTTCTAAAAAATATTTTTATGTATATATTTTTCTCATTTCACGTCACCAACTTAGACTATTGTGTTCTGATCCATCACATAAAATTCAGATTAACAAAACATTGAACTTAAGGCTGTAATGTAACAAAAGAGGTAAAAAGTCAAGGGGGTGAATACTTTTGCAAGGCACTGTATATATGTGTCCCAAACAGAGCATGAACTTTATTATTTGGTTCACATTTTTATACCATTTTTTACCCAATACAACAATTGGTTATTTTCCATCGCCTTTCACCAAGTGCACAGTGCCATCCTATCTTCCTGTTTAGGTGCCAAGGAGTCTATGGCCCCAAATGTCCGGTCAATTGTTGTCTGACAACCTAATTAACTATACTTCATGTCTTAATCACATCCGTGGATCTCCCCATGAAAGTCTATGGAGCCCCTTTTACCACTATCGTGAGTTTGAATCCACCGAGCCTAACCGGGCCCGGTAACTGTTAGCGAACTGGGCTTCAAATTTGGCTAGTAGTTGTTACTACTGGCCACCCTTAAAGTGATACTACTCTTAAAATATTTTCTATTGGCCCTATGTAATGTATATAACCTGAAAGATACGATTCACATAAACCAGCTGTAAAATATTGTAAACTTGACCCAGAGCACACTGGTCTCAGGTGACCCAGTGGAAATGGTTCTTGGGGGTCCAGGGCAAATAACAACAGGCTTGGAGAAACATTAGACAATATAAACGTGTTACTATTCACATTTTGGTCATATACCCAGAATCCAGTGATATAGTGCTTTATTAGAAATGTGGCCATTATAATAGCCTTAGTCCATATGGTCAATGGGGCTAGAGTACGTTGGCGGTCTGGCTGCCTAGTCCAGTGGCCCAATAGTTCTGGGTGCTTGAAACATGTATATAATCAATGTATCTCTTATTTTAAAAGTGTCACATGTCTGTGAGTCTCAGAATCAGTGGAGTTGGATGGTTCCCAGGTATGGCAACTCCACCAGTCAGAAGTTCAAGGTGATGATAAACCCATTAATAAGATTACAGCTCTTGTTTGCTGTAATAATGACACCATTGTTCCATTCAGCGTTAAAATGTCTATAGCTAAATGGAAAACTACAATTACACCTATGATTTAGAATTGTTAAGTCTGATTAAGGGCATGCTAGTGCATTGAAAATAAGATATGGAAATAATATAATATTCTTATTTTATTTACTTTAAAAGCACAAGATTATGAAATCTTAAGCATAAGCCTATGCACATGTGGGCATTTTTCAATACCATTGTGTATTTAGACCTACCCATTCAGCTGGAAGGCGGTTACACATAACTACTACCCTTTCTGTACAGTAATAGTTACCCAAATCACTCCTGGAATGCCCATTTAACCTTCATACTCTGCCCTGGGGTGAGACAGAGGGTTTGTTTGGTGATAATATATGGATTTAATCCTGTATTGTTTTAAAATGTAAAAATGTGGTTATCACATATATAGTTGTG
This sequence comes from Discoglossus pictus, assembly GCA_027410445.1. NCBI lineage: Eukaryota > Metazoa > Chordata > Amphibia > Anura > Alytidae > Discoglossus > Discoglossus pictus. The sequence goes on along the minus strand of CM050169.1, from coordinate 14,158,128 downwards.
AGCGTACGGGCCGTTGCTCACGCTCGCAGGCTCGCGTAGCGAGGTCACTGGGCTCCATGCAAAGCGAGGGCCTCAGTTGCTGGCGAGGTCACTGGGCAAGGGCCTCAAACCCTCGCAAAGTTCACGTCGCTACTCAAAAAACACGACACACAAATTCCGACACTCGCTAAATTTTAGGAGGCACGCAAACAACCTACGAAACACGTTACCACACATTACGACCTCGCAAACATCGGACGCAACACGCTGACATACAAGCATTTAAAACACAATAAATACACACAACACACACATAAAAAGCTTACCTACAGCAAGAGGAACCATCCAGCACCTCAAAAAAACAAGTTACACCTTCATTTAAATAAAAATAAAACACTTTAGACACTAATAAAATCGCTAAGCGAGAGAAAAAATGGCCGACGGACAAAACGAAAACGAGGCTACAGCACTCTCCACACGTAAAACACCACACCACACTCGCAAAACACCACACGAAACTCGAAAACCACTACAAACCAACAACGGACAATACGCAAAGACGCACAACACACATAAACCGCCACTTAACGCAAATGCGGAAGTACGACACTACGCAAACGGTTTCGCCTCGCGCACGCACAGTATTACACTGCACACATTCACCACGCTTATAGAGCAGATCCACAACACTAATGCTGCAGCAATGTCAAAACACATTCACAGCTCTTCAACACAATGCTTCCAAATAGGTAAAGTATATTCATTTATTAATGTATTATATCTTTACTATTACACACCAAACAACATTAGCTCAATTACAATAACATTGCCGTCATTTTTTGACGGGCAAGTCGCTAGTATTAAATAATGTTTAAAAATGTGTTTAATAATAAATAACTATGGGGAGATTCACTAAGCATTGCAATGTACTCAATAGGCCTCATTCAATTGTAGGGCCTTAAGTTATGGAGCCCATGCTGTATGTCTGCGAGCCTGTTGTGAGGCCGCAGCGGCTGCAACTTATGGTAATATTCAATTCGGCAAGGCCGCAACTTAGGGGCTGATAGCGAAAATCGGAAAAATGTGCAGTCGTCACTTACATTCGCGAGCTTGAACCTTATCAATTAAGCACGGCCGTAACTCCCGAGTAAGAAATAGCCAATGGAAACAGAGATGGTCATCATGACATCAATGAAGTCCAAACTCCAAGCCTGTACGACTTTGCAAACAGGAGGTTGGATTTCAAAGTCCTACGGGCTTGAAGGTTGGATTTAAAAGTATTCTAATTTGGAGATTTGCGTGCTTAAGAATGTTGTGCTACTAATTCTAAGATCTAACATAACTTTCCTTTTTACTAAAAGTACAGTATTGATTTATTATTAGCATTTGAAGTTCTCTGGATATGTCATTAAGCCCTTGCGAATCCTCCTTGGTATCCTTAACTTGTTCGACTTTTACCATTTGTGGGCTTGACAGAGTGGTTAGGGAGGGGGAATCAGAGCAATTAGATATCGGTTTGTGATTTTAGACTCCAGAACTCTTGCGTTCGTGAAAGATCAAAGGCTTGGAGGGACATCTTCACCATCGCAATGTTTTGCAGCCCCGAGCCCATAACTCAATCAAAGGCCGCAAGAAGACGACTCAATAGCAAACTAACTTAGGGGCTCCATTTCCAAGCCCGGTTCTCCTGAAAGCCTCAGTTGGATGAGGCCCAATGTCTTATGTGGAAAATGGTCAGCTCAGCCCTTCAGAGTGCCTGTAATAGCTTAGTCAGTCTCACTTATATAATACGTATATATCTAATACGTATCTAGTTGCCCAGTTTGTACAGTGACGTTAACGTTTCATACCAGAAGGATCTTAAAAACAAAATATACCATTAAGAGAGGAATTCTGGTAACTCAGGGTTTAAGGTTACATGACGTTCTCTGTCTCTATAGGTCACTAAAAATATTTTCCACTAGAAAATACTAAAGGATCACTGGTTTCCCATATTTAAATTACATTAACTATGGGCAAACTTTTATTTTAGGAAGTAAGAACAAATACAACATTTAATTTATTAACTATTATATGCACATGTTCTTGGGTGGAAGTCACCATTTTGTATCTGTTTATTTGCTTCTACAAATAGGAGAAGACCTTAAAGGCAGAAAATCATTGAACTGCTGCTACGGAAATATGGAAGACATAAGTGTCTGGAAATCTAGTCAGCCTACTCCTTGTTATGAAGCATCTTGTGGTAGACATTGTGATGAGGCTGAAGAAGTTTACTTGTGAATGTCAGCTGTGGAGTATCTGCCTTCATCTTTTGTTGAACATCAGTCCAGGAAGATGGGAGAAGAATGGCCCATTCAGGACAATAGCCCAGATTCCTTGTCACCATTCATACATGGGTGCGCTTTCATGTGCTGCTCATTAACAAAGCAGAGCCACTCCTGAAGAAGTTGCCCAGTGGCCTACATGCAGAGCCTTGGGCTGGTGCATCAGAGACCAGGGTGCCCAGTGGCCTACATGCAGAGCCTTGGACTTGTGCATCCAATACCAAGTTGTCCAGTGGCCTACATGCAGAACATTGGATTGATGCATTGGGGACCAAGTTGATGGTGGCCTACAAGCCTTGGATTGGTACATCAGTGACCAAATTGTCCAGTGGCCTACATGAAGAGCCTTGAATTGGTGCATCGGGGACCAAGTTGCCCAGTGTCCTATATGCAGAGCCTTGGATTAGTGTATCAGGAGAAATACCCCACTTAGGGATAGGCGTTTCTAGGGAGAGCAATAGATTTTTACTTTATCCAACTTTATACCCCTGATGAGATTCTCATTGTATATATAAATTTGAGGTGGGTCAATGAAATGTTGTTTTTGCCAGGATTACAATCGTCAATCCTAGGTTGCTAAGATTCATTACTATTACTATTTTTAGAGATCCTGAATACACCAATGCAAGTTTTGAAGTTGTCCCCTTTGACAACAGTATAGTCAAACTGGTGACACCTCCAGATACGTGTCAACACACAGCTCAAACAAGTAATACAAAAAAGTCAATGGCTGCCAAAAAGAAAAATTACAAACAATAGGTAAATGTGATTAAAAGTTGACTTTATTAAAGTTCCAAAAGCAGTTCACTCCTTTAAATATGGGACTACAGTGTTATTTTAAATATGTTTGCCTTAGAGATTACTTTATGTATTGTGCATTGTACACTGAATAAAACTGTAAAATTCATAATACAACAAGATTGATCTTATTAGGTGATTCATAAGCAAAGGGTTGTCCAATAAAATCAATATGGGCACCATTGGAGCTTTCCAACTGAGCTGGTCATCACTACCTTAAGAATAATAACCTTATCTTGCATCGTAATTAATTATATTGATGTAAATAAAAACCAAACACCCATAATCCATTATATATGATGGTCACTTCCATCCCAGGGAAGATAAGTGGCCTAACCGCTCTACTTGAAACCAAATACAATCTTTGATTAGAAATATGGAGGGATATCGCCCCAGATCAATAATTATTATCACACCATAAAAGTCCACACAATAGTAACTCTTAAAGATAATGCAGCTCTCATAAATGAAATAAGATACAAACAAACTGGTACCAAATATAAACTCAAGAAATAAATATTGTGTCTTATAGGATTCGGTGGTACACCAAAATAAGTGTCTCTATACTTCTGGTTCTGAGCATCCAATGATGTATAGGCATCCGACTGCTTCTTGAGGGGAAACACTGTTCACTGGTGTTTCTCAACATTCAAAACAAAATGGTGTAGAGGAGAAAAGAAGCGCCCAAATGTCCTGATGGTGCAGTATAGTAATTTATTGGATACCAGAAATGACAAACATGCCAACACAACCGAGAATAGTGGGCTTTTCCACTTACATGTGGGATCCTTAATCACAATGAGGTTAGTCAGTGTATGGGTAGAGATCGTCGGCCGCTCAGCCAGATTCTCCGAGATTCCTCCTTCCAGTGTATGCATCTGCTGAGAACTCAAACTCATAAAGATCAGCTCCGGGCCGCCATCTTCCTCCATGCTTAAGTTCTAAAAACATCTAAAGTTCAACACAGATCTAAAATGTAATATGGATTAATTCAAAATGATGCACTTTGTGCAGAAGAAATAGAAAATTTGAATATTTACATAAGGGTAATTTAAAGATGCCAACTGATGAAGGTACTTGGGAGTATTATTATTATTATTATTATTATTATTAATATTGCATGGTTTGAAAGTATGCAAATAATGCAACAAAGCCACAGGAAAAGTCAGTATGATGCATAGGAATTAGCAGCAGAAAAATGTTGGTACTAAAGTCATCCTATTGACCCCCAGTCAGACCCCCTAGAAACTGTGTCCAGTTCTGGTGATTGTACAGTAGACTCCCGGTTATCCGGCACTTACTCCCTATTGCTGCATACGTGTAGTTTCTGGTTAATTGGGAGTCCTCAAACTTAAGGGTCTAAACGACCCTTAAACACCTCAAAAACCATCAAAATGCCTTTAAAAAGGCATTAGCACATAAAGTGGGCCTTTTAGGCCCAGAAAAAATAATTATCATTTTTTTTTGTTGCAGTCTCGAACTCCGGGTAGTGCCGGTTATGCCGGTTTAGCGGGAGTAAATTTAAAATGGGGAATTGATGCCGCTGCTTGAGAGTGCCGGTTGGTTAGGTGCCGGATAATCTGGAGTTTACTGTATCTCCAAAAGGATATTAAGAAATTAGAGATAATTCACAGTAGGCAACTAAAATGCTGTAGGGTCTAAGGATACTCCATGACCTTAATGTCTACAAATTAGAGAGTAGTGGAGGATATGGTAGAGACCTGCCAATATATCCTAGGATTTAAGGTTGAAGATGGAAGTAGCTTCCAGAAAAGAAGGAACAGATCACAAATTGTGATCTGAAAATGGAAAATGTAGGGGTAATATGAGAAAGTACTACTTTAAAGAAAGGGTAAGAGATAAGAGGAACAACCTTCCAGAGAATCAACACAGTTCACGAATTCAAGCATGCCTGGAATAAACATAAGGTCATCCTGACGCCTAGAAAAGGTGGACTAGATGGGCCTTTTGGTTCTGCCCATCTGCTTCTATGAAACCCATCTTCTATGAAATTCCTGCGATTTATAACTGATAACAAGATTCTTACTGTAAAGGAGAACTGGCAGGTTGGGGATAACACCACCTAATTATTAAATTGCTTTTTTAGAGACCCCTAACTGACTCACTCCAAAATCAAGTTTTCTTTTTGATGTTATTCTTAAAGAGCATGGGAAACTGGCCTTATTAAATTGCTATTTGGCCAATTGAATAGGGCTCTATATAAGCACACAGCATATTTTTAGTTAGTGAAGACCTTGCTTTAGGATAGAAGTTCACTAACTAAAAACTTCTGTAAAAATATGCTATGTGCTTAAATAGAGTCCTATTCAATTGACCCAATCACAATTTAATAAGGCTGTATATGTTTTGTTTTTTTATTTTCTTCTAAAGTGAATTAATCCTGGTAACTCCATGTTGTTGCTGTATTTATATGCAAATGAGCCACTCATGCATATTAATTAGCTGATATTATGTGCCAGTTAGAATTACAGTCTGCTTGTAGTGACCAAAATAAAGCCCTAAGATGTTATCCGGCAGTTAGACCCCTCTCTCACCCTTATCAAGTACTCTGAGCTGCACAGTAACATCCTGAGCCCAAATATTTCAGGAATGATTCACTGCAGAGAAGAACTCCTAGTGGAATATATAGCCAGTTTTTAATGCACTTTACACTTAATGTCAGAGAGGCAGGGAACCTTTACATTTATTAGACACAAATCCAGACCTGAACGGGTTAAAGCTCAGTAGTTGGATGCAGGGCAGATTGGCAGGAGAAGAAGTTAAGAATTTACTTTAGTAAATGATCCAGCTGAGTCACCTCCGCCAGATCAAAGTTCTTTTCCATATAATTCCAGGGGTGGAAATGTGAATGGAAGGGACAGACTGACCTCCTGCCCTGGTGTAGCCCCAAGGAGCGGACACTGAGGACAGCACGGCCAGCTCTGCGCTGTATAGGTAGGACTGTGCTGTGTTTATTGTGTAACGTCTCCTCTGGGAAACATTCAGCTCCATTTCCTATCTTATTCTATATCACATCTCCAGTCCTCAGAAGACCCTCCTAGGTCAGGATTTAAGGATCTCTCAAAGCCTGAACCATTGATTACATCCCATTAGCCCCAGTGGCGATCTCCTTATATTGACACTGTAGTGGCTTTATTTCAGTGCTTTATTATAAAGAACTAGAATAACTAGCGAAAAGTTTTTATAATGTTAAAAAAAGTAAAAACAACCTTTTATTGTAACCAGTTTTAATATTATTATTGTTATTATTATTATTATTATTGCTGTTGTTGTTATAGTAATAATAATTATTATCAATGTTATTAATAATAATATGAATAACAACAATAATAATAATACGTTCTAATAATCATAATATACCACACTTGCTCGTTTAAATGAGTGTTAAATGACTGATACAGAGGATTTTTTACCAAGAAAAAGGTTTAACTCTCTGATTGCCACCTCAGAGGGGCCCCAGGGGAGGCTATAAAAGTTGGGCCCTACACTAAATAAAAATGATCTTGTCATCCAGTGTTTATACCCACTGCCACTAATGCCTAGGCACAGCAATGCCAATCAATCCTTAACCCATTGGAGAAATTATAGAGGGGGTCCCCATGGTAAACAAAAATGATATGACTCCAAGGAGGATAATCCAAATATTTTTATAGCATAATAAAAACACCAGCAAATGGCTTTCTTTTCCTTTTTTTAAATTTGCTTGCTAGCTTTATTTGTTTCACACTGAACATGTAAAGGCATATCTAAGTTTCCTGGATTATGAATGCATCTGATATAGGAGATTTAATAGGGTATGCAAACATTTTCTGCATGAGAAAATACTATAATAAACATTTACAAACTCACAACTGATGTCTTCTAAATATTTTTAGTTTGCAAGCTAAGGCTTTTGTTAGTTGACACCCCTAAAAATCCCTGCTAAGATTAGCATAAAATTCCCAATTTGTTTTGGCCAATCAGGAGAAAGCAGAAAGAGGTTAGCTGATATGTTCGTATTAAACTCTGGGGTTCCTGTGCTGCAAAGCAGCCTGGGATATGTAATCACGCTTCCTCTCTATCCTTGTACTCTGATTCAGCTGTTAGCTCAGACCCCACCCAACCATGTTATTCCATCCAGCAGCAAGCAATTCATTTGAAAGGTCAAACTCTGTATCTGGCTGCTTTCCTGTGTGTACTTGGTTATGTAAGCTCCCTGTAGGTGTGCAAAGCTGGATTTTACTTTCCTAAGTACACTGAACATATCTATACAACACATATTTTCTGATAATCACTGCCTGTTTCTTACCAAACATTTGAAACCCAGGAAACTTATATATGCCTTAAATAGAAAAAAATAGTTTCCATGATTTAAATATAAAAATTCTTCACAAAAAAATAATAATCTCTGTGCACACCCTTTGGTTACATCTGAATATAATCTCATTAAAATATAATTTGCATAACATTACTAAATTATTTAAAATATTGCAAATATAGATAAGTGAAAAAATGCCTTTTAAATAAAATCATCAAAAATAAAAAAGAATACAAGACCTAAATAATGCTTTTAAAATGTTACAAAATAGCCCTAAAAGAGATGCAAAATAAGGGTGATGTTGAGATTAAAATGGGGGATAAGGATGGTAATATTGTTATCTGGTCCAAATGTTTGTACATTAAGGAAGCAATATTTTTGCTAATCCAACAAAAATGAGTTTTTGACTCAATAAATGAGCTTGATAGATAGAGCCAAGACCTTTTCCTTTGTTGGAGACAATGAGTATTAATTCTTGAAGGTAAAAACACCAAAAGTAGCTACAATCTATTTTTTTTACCAGAAATTCTCAAATATCTACAGGAACCACCTGGTAGGCCAACGGTTTCTTTTTGTAGCTGAGATGCGGACCGCATATACAAATCTATATTTGGGTTGGTAGGAGCAGACATTTGTTTTTATTAAGTTCATGACACTTCATTCATACAATGTTGGTCAAGATATATTGATGATGTATTCTTTCTTTGGGATGGCACAGCGGAAATTTTTGATAAGTACTTTCTTAAATATGAAGTATCTAAATTTGAAATTGACGACTAACATCCAAAACAAGTAAATTAAAACTGATGACGGTTTTCTCGAAAGTACGATATTTACAACGCTTAGAGCTATCTATTGCCTTTTGAATGCAAAAAATTGTTTACCGACTGGGGAATATCTTAAACTGTGGAGACATTATTCCATAGAAGAACATTTCAAAATGGAAGCAAATGGTCTGAGAGATACTTTATTGTAAGAATAAAATCATGAGAAAGGCTTTGACATAATAAGGATGACTTATTAATTCCCATGAAGAAAAATATGTTTAACCAAAATAAATTCTGGATGATGATGACGTATAATACACGATTTTTTTGGTTAAAATGATTTTTTCTAAATAGTGGTATGTCATACATACAGATGAAGCACTGAAGCAGATGTTACCAACTAATCCAAAATTTGGATATAGAAGTTTGAAGGATTTTCCATTTTGAGAAAGGCTCCCTAACTTGTGGAGGGTGCACAACAGGTCCTCATATGGTTTAAACAACAACAATCACACATAGATTTGGAGAGGAACATTATTATGGACAATACATAAACTGTAAAAGTGAGAATATAATATATTGTTCATCTTGCCCTCATTATATCTTTTATGTGGTTAAGACAACAAGAGTCTTTACGTTCAGAATACAAAAACATAAATCAAACATTTGGATGGCAAAAAGAGATTTAAATTAGCAAAAGAAAAATTTCCTCTGTAGCCAGACATTTTTTTACAATATCATAAATCTAATGTTCAATTTTGGGGACAAGCACAAGTAGGAGTTGTCCCAGGAAATTAATAAAAATAACAAATTCATGGTATATTCGTAATATGATGGATATAAATGTGAGAAAGATCAAGTTATAAATTAATTCTGTTTTCAGAATTAATCAATTTTTTTTATTATAATTAATATGAAGATACAAAAGGATATATCTACCTTTATTTAAAGAATACACTGTAGTATGTTTACAATTTTACCAGCGATTGATGCTATAATAAGTACATAGATCATGTACCATAACATCATTGTCATATTAATCAATTTTATTTGGTATTTCTTAAAGTTAGAATTAGAGCATTGATCAATAATATAATAACCTTTGCTTTCATCTGAATTTTAAATATGTAATCAGAATATATTAATTCACAAAAAGCACTATCAATTGGTAGAGTTTTTTTTTTTTTTTTAATTAAATTCTAGACTTTGAATTTATAAAAGGTATAAGAGGATACATCTGTTTTTTATATCACGGATTTCTTGTAGTAATATTGTAAGAGTGACTGATGCTGTAAAGTGTATATAGATTACATTTACTTATCATTATTGTTGCAACAAATACTGTGATCTGATGTTTCTCGGATTTCCATTTTAATAGTGATCCATACTGTGATAATCTTTATTTTCATATAAATTGTAAACATATAATTTGAAGATAATAATTTACAAAGAACAATTTTCAGCGGGCAGCTTCCAGAAATTAAGTAGGTATACATTTTGAATGGATCTGAATGATCAATTTAAAGTTGAAACTATTAGGAATAAAGTTTTTTTTTTAACCTTATGACAGCAGTGTTAGTTTTGAATCAACATAGGAAAGGATATATATGATTAATGTGGATTTGTTTGGCAATTATATTATGCATATAAACACAATAATATGGTTAAAGAAATACCTTGATTTGATAGAATTTATTATACACAATTTTATTATCATAGGTGGATATTAAGATATACAAGGTTTTCTGTTGGGTGAGTGCAATCTGTATTCCCTATAAACAAATGGATTAATATTGGAACACTGCTTAATAATGGAGATGTTAGGACTCTTATATGTTGTTAATAATAGTGTTATCCTGAGATTAGTGGTCCTACCTTTTAAATAACTACTGGGAATACCATTGTTCCAACTAGATCTTTGTTGATAATGTAATAACTTTTTTACTAGCTTTTCCAGACTTGTCAGAGCTTTCCTCTGCAGAAGCAAACATCTCTTAATTTCATGGCAGCATTCACCATCTGATTTGCCATGATCTTTGTCTTTATAACATTGAGCAGCAGGCCAGTTTTTGCACTCTCGTATTTCACCCTCATCAATAGATCCTTTAGTTCCTTCTCACCTTCACCCATCAGAGTAGTATCATCGGTGTATCTGAGGTTATTTATATTTCTTCCAGCAATATTGATTCCGGCTTTGGATTCATCCAGCCCAGCCTTAAACATGATGTACTCTGTGTATAAGTGAATAAATAAGGTGACACTATATAACCTTGTAGCACTACTCTCCAAATGTTGAACCATTCTGTTGTCCCATTTTCAGCTCAGCTCTGACTGTGGCTTGGTCCACAAAGAGATTCCTGAGGAGGTGGATGAGATGATCTGGTACTCCCATCTATTTAAGAACTTGCCACATTTTGTTGTGATCCACACAGTCAAAAGCTTTAGAATAGTCTATGAAGCAGAAGTAAATGTTTTTTCTGTAACTCTCTCGCTTTCTCTATTATCCATGCTAAATTGGAAATGTGTGCCTCTTCCTCTGTGGAACCCGGCTTGCACATCTGGTAGTTTGCAGTCCATATATTTTTGGAGTCAAGCTTATAGGATCTTAAGCATTACCTTGCTGGCATGTGGTATGCAATTGTTTAATATTTGGAGCACTCCTTGGCATTGTATTCCTTGGGATTGGGACGTAGACTGACCTTTTCCAGTCTATTGGCACTGTTGCCTTTCCAAATTTGTTGGCATAGGCCAAGCAACACTTATACAGCATCATCCTGTAGGTTTTTTTCTAGTTCAGCTGAGATTCCATCAACTTCTGCAGCCTTATCAGCAAGACTTCCTAGACTTCCTATCAACTCCTGGTGGCTTGCTAAACTTAATATATATATACTAGCAACTTGCCTGTCAAAAATGACGGCAATAAAATGTTAAGCCTGCTCTCCCCGCGCTCCCCGAGCTGAGCACCTTTGGCGCTCATTGTGTGGCTCACAATAAGCGCCTTCTGCGCTCATTGCGAGCCTTTCCTCCCATCTACACTTCCCCGTTTATTACAGGCCTCGGCAACTTGCAACTTGCCATGTGTCTCTTTCCACCATCTCCCCCCTGTCCCTTCCCTGTGTCTTTCTCCTCTGTGTCTCTGCTGAATCTTTGCGTGGCGCACGCTGACTGCCGTTGGTTTTATTTTCAAAGTCCCGCGTGCCTGGCGTTGTTGGTGTAAGTGTTACTGTCTTTGCCGTAGTATATTTTCTAAGTTCTGCATGCCTGGCCTTGCTGAGCCTCGTTTTCATCTTGTTTCAGAATTTTTATGTTTTTTCCTCCAACATTTTTTTCCCGCTTCGGCGATTTTCACTCGTTAAAAAATACAAAATATACCTCAAATTAACTTGCAACCTCACTCACAGGCTCCCTGGCTCTCCCCCTGTGCTGTGTGTGAGTGTGTAAGTGAATTTGAGGCATATTTGTGTGTTTTCCATGTCTTTTCCAGTTTAGTGATTCATCCGTTAAAGTTGTATTTTTTGCGAGCTTGTGCCTCAATGAGGCTCGCAGTTGCGGCCCTACGGGGCCGCAAATGGCTAACCTCACTTTGTGAGGCTCGCAAGCGTGACAACAACTTGCAGTTTGACAACTATTAAATGTGATAGGGGTATCAGATATATATAGGGTTATCACATACTGAAAGGGATTTGGGAGTGCTTGTGGACAACCACCTAGGTAACAGTGCTCAATGCCAAGCAGCAGCTGCAAAGGCAAATAAAATATTAGCATGTATTAAGAAGGGTATAGAAGCCAGGGAAGCAAATATAATTCTGCCACTATACAAATCCCTAGTACACCCTCATTTGGAATATGGAGGACAATATTGGGCACCACTTCATAAAAGGAACATTTTAGAACTGGAAAAAGTACAGAGAAGGGCAACAAAACTAATAAGGGGAATGGAGGGCTAAGTTATGAAGAAAGACTAACCAAATTACACTTATTTTCTCTAGAAAAAAGGCGTATAGATATGATTACCTTATATAAATACATCCAGGGTCAATATAAAGATTTGTCAAGGGAGCTTTTTGTGCCAAGAGATTTCCAACTGACAAGAGGACATCCCTTGAGGTTAGAAGTAAAAAGATTCCACCTTAAAGAAAGAAAAGGGTTCTTCACAGTAAGGGTGGTGAATCTGTGGAATTCTCTATCAAAGGAGGTGGTGACAGCGGATTCGATAGATAACTTTATAAGGGGATTGTATTTATTTCTAATCAAAAAGGGCATTCAGGGTTATCCTGGATAATTAGATAGGGAGTATTGATCTAGGGAGGAATCTGATCGCCAGTATCTGGGGTCAGAAAGGAATTTTTTTTTTCCCCTTTGAGACGACTTGTTTTTTTTTCTGTTTGCTTCCTCTGGATTCAATTAATTAACAACTAATCCGCAGATTGCAGATCAGAGAAGATCTCAAATGGTTGAACTTGATGGACTGAAAGTCTTTTTTCAACCTCAATTACTATCTAACTATGTAAACTTATCAAACACTGAGATGAGACTCAAAGGAGTGTATAGACTGATTAAGTTAACTTATTAGCCATGATTTTAAATTATACATACATGGAATCTCTACTGTATCCCTTTGAATACTGAATACATTGACATTGTCAACATAGTTTAGACCTATTTTTTTCTAGATATTTTCTTTTGGAAAGTCTGATTTTCTTCCTTTTGTTGATGCTCTGTATATGATTTGTGGCCATCTACAAACATTGAAGACTTACTACAGTTGAAAGAGGTCAATGATGGCAAAGTCAGTACTAAGTACTAACAGCCTTATTAAATTGCGATTCGGCCAATTGAATAAGGCTCTATTTAAGCACACAGCATATTTATTTTACAGAAGTTTTTAGTAAGTGAACTTCTATCCAAAAGCAAGGTCTTCACTAACTAAAAACTTCTGTAAAATAAATATGCTATGTGCTTATATAGAGCCCTATTCAATTGGCCGAATCACAATTTAATAAGGCTGTAAATATTTAAACATTTTATCATCTATTGGTATTCTTGGCCATGTTATTGGATATTCTGATTAGAACAAACCTTTAAAAGTCGCAACTAGGCAGACAAAATACTATGTTTTTTAGATTTTGTATTATTTATATATATATTAGAATAGTCTAAGATATATATAAATGTATGTATGTATATGTTTTAATATGTAAGAAGGTGTTAACATTAACATTACTGTGTGTGTTTTATATAGTATAACTCTATCCCTATGACTTGGTCATTTTAGCATATTTCTTAATACTTTACTTTTAATTTTGTTTTTCTTTGTGTATAAATTGGACAATGATGACATGCTGATAAAAAACAAAACATATGCATGACACCGACAGCCCACATACACGATAACACACACAAAAATTGGAACATGGAATGCAATTTTTAAAAGAGCATGTTTTAAATATTACAAAAGTGTTTTCAACATGAAAAAATATTTAATACAACTTTTACACGTACTGAATACTAACGGGAAGTGCACAGACAATCTCTCCGTGTGAGCCGAGAGTGTGCATGGCTCTATCTAGATCTAGGTTTGCAGGTGACATGCAGAGAACACTCCTTGTGATTGGTTCCCTTCGCATTCTGCCTCCCAGCCATGGGAATGGTCAGCTGTCCAGCAGCGTCCTTTCTCACAGCTCCTGGATGGACCTAGTGATCTTTCGATGCTCCCTGTCTGCTCTCCATTTATCTGCTGTCTTTACACAGAAGAACCAACATCAAATCCCTTTCTTGAAAATAGTTTGGGCTAGTAAGGGGGAAGTGATGCTGTGCTATTTATTTTACATTATGATAACATTTTAAATATTTTCAAGTGTAATGTTTAGAAATGATATATCTGATACATAGTATCCTCTGAGAGTGGAGGGATGTAGTGCTTGATCAGAGCTGCAAATGAAGGAAATACAAATAAAATGTGTTTTAAAAAGTGTTTAAGTTGTTTTTATTTAGTTTTTTTATTAATAAAAACAACGTTTAATACCATGGTCCTTTACATATTAGACAAGTCCACAAGATATGATTATATGTTCTATCATAGTCTGGAGGGTAATCTAATTACTGTATTGTAGTATAAAACATTTAATTAACCTGTTTGTAATATATAACATTAATAGAACATTTAATGGTGTAATTAATGTTGTTACAGATTTGGGACCAGTCATTTTTCTCAATGCCGGATCAGAATGAAGCGATGTCTACGATGTGGCCCCCGGTGCTGAGCGAGGCCGAGCTTGACCAGGTGGCTCCCAGATCCAACAGCAATGAACATTCCCTGTTGGGCCGAGTCAAGAAACGACTACGGTAGAGGAGACCAGGGGGATGTGCTCTGTATGTTCGGTGGGGGTAGGAGTAAAGAGATAAAAGCTTTGTCAGCACAGGTGGGGTTGGGGGAACTATGGTTGGTGGGGGTATCAACATCCCAAACCCATTATGTTACAACAGTGAACTAAAACAATACTGAAACATTTAGATTTATGTCAAAAACAGGTAAATAAATCTCAGCTTCAAATCTCACAAGATACAGTTATTGCACTGCACACTGGGAAACTGGGCGGGAACATGCAAATGAGTTCACAATTAATTTTCATTCTTTAATACCATTTTATACATGACTCGTTTAAGGCATATGCTTAGTGTATTACACAGCTTTATAGCATAACATAGGATGGATTTTGCATGAGTTAAAAGATCTACCCACAGACAGCTGTTTCGATCTAAAATTGATCTTATCAGTGTGTGGCTGGTGCTATGGATATTTTTAAGGGAAATTAGGTGAAATAGAGGTAAATGCCATCTAAAAACGTATTAGGAAAATTATCAAGAAATGGAAATGTCAGATAATTGTGTTTGTCTATAATGCACCAAAACATCATCACATATATAGTTGTGAGCAAGCGGGTAGTTGATAACACTGCGGGCTCGCGTAGCGAGCTTGTGGCCCTCGCAAAGCAAGGGCTGCATTTGCTGGCATGGAGCACCGAAGGCGCTCCTTGCCAGCAACTGCGGAACTCGCAACATTTACAGACTTACGACAAACAAATATGAGACGCAGGACTTAGAAAAAAAAACATTACGACCTCGCAAAAATACGACTTTAAAGGCCGACCCACGCGAACCTGAAAACATTAGAAACACAATACATACACACAAAAAATACATAAAAAACATACCACCCCTGTGTCTCTCTTTCCCCCCTGTGTCTCTCTTTCCCCCCATGGGTCTTTCCTTCCCCCTCCCTTATCATCCTCAACCCCCCATCCTCGGGTGAGGAGGGGGGTTTAGGGTGAAGAGGGGGGGATGAGGATGAGGATGGGGGGGTTGAGGATGGGGGTTTGGGGTTGAGGAGGGGGGTTGAGGATGAGGATGGGGCGGTTGAGGACTGGAGGTTGAGGATGGGGGGTTGAGGATGAAGAGGGTGGTTGAGGATGAGGAGGGGGTTTGAGGAGGGTGGATTGAGGAGGGAGGTTGAGGAGGGAGGATGAGGCGGGTGATAAGGGAGGATGAGGGGAAGAGACACAGGGAAGGGAGAGGGGGGAAGAGACACAGGGAAGGGAGAGGGGGGAAGAGACACAGCGAAGGGAGAGGTGGAAGAGACACAGGGGAGGGAAAGGGGGAAGAGACACAGGGAAGGGAGAGGGGGAAGAGACACAGGGAAGGGAGAGGTGGAAGAGACACAGGGGAGGGAAAGGGGGAAGAGACACGGAAGGGAGAGGGGGGACACAGGGGAGGGAGAGAGGAGGAGAGACACAGGAGAGAGAGAGGATGGACACAAGAAGGGGACACAGAGGGCACAAGAGGGACACAGGGGGCAGCACATTTCCCACCCTTGGCTTATACTCGAGTCAATACGTTTTCCCAGTATTTTGTGGTAAAATAGGTGCCTCAGCTTATACTCGAGTATATACGATATATATATATATATATATAGATATATATATATATTCCCTTTTCTGTGAGTATATATGTGAGACATATTTGTCCTTCAAGATGGCTCCTTGGATATCTTTGTAGTTGAGATATAACTTAACAGTTGAGATGAAACGTGCCTGCATACATTTGTACATAATAGTTGGTAAATTCGGTTAATTCTAGTTAAAACTGAGCACTGAAAATATAGGGCTACAATATCTCTTTAGGTTTATTGGATTCTGTACTTTTGCAAGCAATTGTGTAATGTTTGACCTTTTTATACATAATAAAAAAAAATATATATCATATTTATTGATTATATGTGACCCTAATGTAATTTTCTTGTCGAAGGATTTTTTTGTTATTTCACTAAAAACCAATTTGAGGCCCAGGTGTGAATATTGTGCGCATCGCTCAGCTGTTGTACGCTTACTAATTGGAGGATATATATTCCCTGGAGTTACCTTTAATTTCCATCTCAGTGTGTCTCTTCTCCTGATAATCTTCTTCTATTCCAGATGTTCGGGGCCAATTGCAAAATCCCTGCTCCTGAAATTTATTCCAATCCTTCGCTGGCTGCCACGGTACCCGGTCAAGGACTGGCTCCTGGGGGACATCATATCTGGGATCAGTGTTGGAATCATACAACTCCCCCAAGGTAATAACCTGCCAGCTGCTTTATGTAGTGGGGAGGGGGGGGGATAGAAGATATTGGATGGGGGGGGGGGGGGGGATTAATAAAAAAGTCAAAAGGATACAAAACAGGAAAAAAAAAAAAAATTACGGCAGGTTATAATGATTGAATTAATGGACCATATTATTTGATCTGTAAAATACTTTTGTTTATTAAAGTTTTGTCGTAAAAATTAATCTCAATAATAATGTAATGAGTTGAAAAATGTAGAATTAGCTTTATTTCATTTTACTGATCAGTGAGAAGAAAACGTCAATGTATTACGTCTATGTATGTATGTGCAGCTCCACTAGATTATAAGGCGCGGTCTGCTCCGTATATTATAATATCACTCTAACCATATTTTTTAAATATTCTATTTTGAAGACCTATAGTCGCATTACATTTCCATTCCTCTCCTATTACGATGCTATTTAATTGCTCAAGCCCGCAAGTTTCTGTCCCAAAGCCGAAACTGTAAACCGTGCACTGGCTTGTAGCAGTTCAGGGCGGGAACATGATCAATTATGCAAGCCCGTAACCTCCCATTTTGAATTAGCCAATAGAAAATGAGACTGTCATTATTACGGCAGTAAAACATGGAGGTTACATGTCAATCAATTACGTTCGGGGATATGATATGCGATCATACTATCGAAACCGCAAAATACAGAATTATTAAAATGAATGCCGATACTGTTCTAGTCCATGTGGGTGGCCTGATATGTATTAACTCATTGATACATTTAGCCCCGAAATTAAACATAAAAATACATTTAATTTCCTGCCGATTTGCGGGCTTGAGTCTGTTGTGCAATTAATTCTAATGTCTGTCATCGCTTTTCCCATTATTTACAGTGCAGAATTGATTTTTTATTTGCACTCATTGGATTTTCTCGTTTTTTTGCCATTTACGGGTGTGAAAACATTTGCGGGCTTTGGGAAATTGAGAAATTGAATAGTGATTTGCGATTTTAGCCATCGTAACTCTTGCAAAAGTGAAAGATCAAAGGCTTCGGGAGGCTGTAATTTTGCCACTGTCATTGAACTGTCACAAGCATATAGAACCTAACCCTGAAACTGCCCCAATAGGAAGCCAGGACCGAATGCTTGCTCCACCCCCAACTGCAGGCCCTTTGCAACGAGATTTCCATGGCCCGTTTTCAACCAATCAGTGGAAACATCCCTGGATGCTTTTATTTATGAATCCTTGGGATTGTGATACATTAACATGAGATTCTACCTATAAAAACGAACTGTGGTTTGGGAAAAACTCAACATCTTTATGGAATACCATATATGTAAATCGTAAGCATAAAATATTTTTAGTGGAAATCTTTAATATAGGAGACTTCACTGTTTGGGTCACGGGAACCTTCATCTTAGCACAGTAGGGTAACCCTCCCCCTTAAGCTACAGTCTATTTAGTTCTATTGCCAGATGAATAGCAAACTAACTTGCTATTCAATTGGCGTCTTTTAGCTACTCGCAAACGATCTGCGGGTAACAGGAGGAAATCCCGTTCGTAACGACCCATTTAAGCTTTTGATCTTTCAAGCCCGTAAATGTTACAATAGCTATTCAATTGCTACAATTCCTCAAGCCCGCAAATGTTTTCACACCCGTAAATGGCAAATGTAGAAGAAAATCCTATGAGTACCAGATAGGCCTCACAAGGGGTTAAACACCTGATCATAGCACTGTAAATGCAAATACATAATCAATACTGCACTTTAAAAGACGGGGAAAATGTTCTTATTTATCCCAGGAATCAAGGAGGTAATACTTATCAGGCCACCCACATGGACTAGAACATTTCCTTCATTCATTTGTATTATTTTGTACATTGCCGGAGTGCGAGTCCAATCGCCTATCGGACTTCTAAACGCTAATAGATTGAACCTCCATGTTTTACTCATGTCATGATGACGGTCTCATTTACTATTGGCTGTTTCCAAATTGGTAGTTACGGCCTTGCTTAATTGATCATGATCACGCTCTGAAATGCTACTTACAGGTGCATGGTTTACGGTTTAGGTATTCGGCCAGGTAGCTGCGGGCTTGATCAATGGAATTGCTCTGTAACTGTTGCAAATTTCAAGCCCACAGACTTAGGGCCTCATTCAATTGCAATTTGGCCAATTGAATAGGGCTCTAAATAAGCACATAGCATATGTTTTTTAAAGAAGTTTTTAGTTAGTGAAAACCTTGCTTTTATATAGATGCTTACTAACTAAAAACTTCTTTAAAAAATATATGTTATGTGCTTATTTAGAGCCCTATTCAATTGGCCAAATTGCAATTGAATGAGGGCCTTAGGCCGGTATAAAGGCAACCGAATAAAACCCCAAATCTTTCAATAGAACTGAATAGTTTTTTTAATCCATAATTCCTTCCATGTGTCTAATTCTGTTAGGAACAAAAGCATAATGTCCACTACTGTTAATGCAAAATTGAATTGAATTTAAAAATGAATAGCTGTATTTAATTATTTATTTTAAACTTTGTAAAAACATTTAGCACATTATCAAGGTCTTCATAAGAGCATCCTATAAATATGGAGGTTTCGGGAGAACCGGCAACCCGTAAGTGAGGTTGCAAGCTATTTTGATATTCAATTGGTGTCTTTTTGCGGGCTCAAACAGCTTCCAAGTTACGAGCTTGAAAAAAATGGCGATGGTTAAACTTGTAATTTACAGCCTCCAGAAGCCTTTGATCTGTCATTATCGCAAAGCTAAAATCGCAAATCGCTATTCAATTGCTCCATTCCCCCAAGCCCGCAAATATTTTCACACCGTAAACGGCAAATGAAGGAGAAAATCATATGAGTGCTGGAGAGGACCCGCAAGGGTGTTAAACACCCCCTTTTCGTAGCACTGTAAATGCAAATAAAATATCACTACTGCGCTGTAAATAACAGGAAAAGGGATGATGGACATTATAATTAATTGCACAACAGTCTCAAGCCTGCAAATCTGCAGGAAATAAAATACATTTTAAATTGATCTCGGGTATCAATGAGTTAATACATATCAGGCCACCCACATGGACTAGAACAGTATTGGCATTTTTTTTCATATTTCTTTATTTTGCGGTTTTGTGAGTCTGATCGCATATCGGACCCCCGAACCTAATTGAATGACATGAAACCTCCATGTTTTACTGCCGTAATAATTACAGTCTCATTTTCTATTGGCCGATTCGAAATGGGCGGTTACGGGCTTGCTGAATTGATCATGTTCCCGCCCTGAACTGCTCTGAACCAGTGCATGGGTTACGGTTATGGCTTCGGGCCAGTAACTTGCGGCCTTGAGGAATTGAATAGCATCGTAATTGGAGCTCACAACACACCCACAGACATTTGGCTTCAAATTGAATCTGGCCCATTGTTTATTTGTTTACTTGTTTCTGCTTCCTTCTAAATTTGGGTAAATATCCTGTAAATCAGACTGAATTAGGAATCACTTATAACACATATGACATGTGGTTAATGGATTTCCCTGTAATTATAATTATGCTGATTTCTAGGTCTAGCTTATGCTCTCCTGGCTGGTGTACCTCCAGTATTTGGTCTTTATTCTTCGTTTTTTCCTGTTCTGCTCTACTCCGTATTTGGGACTTCGAGACACATCTCCCCTGGTAAGAACATGTGTGTGTATCTATTTTGGGCATTGCAATCCCTTCGGCCATTATGGACTCTAGGTGAGAAAGGGAACCGAGGTACAGAGGGACATATCCATTTATCTTTAGGGAGTCATGAGCCAGAACATCCTCACATCGGCAAGAGCATAAGGAAGACAAACGCTCCATTCTGAGCCCATCTTCATCACAACATTACTATTCCACCATGTACTTTATTTTATTAAGAAGAGCTTATATGCTCTGTTTTACTGCCTAAAATCAAACAGTCCCTGTATTGTTCTGCCCACTGCAGCATATGCAGACACAGACTCTGTAGGGCTGGATGTGTAGTGTAGTGTCCTAGCCTATCAGGGACAACGTCTCAGCAGCATGTTGATGAGAGATGGTCACTGATTAGTATGAGAAACATCAGCAGACTCTGTGTTTCCATACACTGCAGAGGGCAGACCCATACAGGGACTATTTGTTTGATTTTAGGCACTAAAAACAGAGCTTATAAGCACTTCTTAATAAATGAATGTAGATAAAAGTAAATAGATACACAGGGATATTATGTTCCTAGTAAAATTCAGGAACTTGCCATATACCTTTAGTCCTTCAGATGAAGTACTGCCACACAGGGGTGTAGGAACCGAAATAATTCTGGGGGGATAGAGCTCACTTGATATACAGAACACTTAACAGCTTCTATATGCATACATAAACATAATCAGAAATCTGGGGGGGGGGGGGGGGTTGCCCCCCTCATCCCCCCAGTTCCTACACCCATGCTGCCACATGCCGTATTGGAAAATCCATTTTTGGGACACAGTTATACTGTAAAAGAAGGAATGGTGATGGTGGTGGTGGTGGTGGGCTCAATATGAATCTTTGTCTTCATTACGCTCTTGTGGATCTGAGGATGTCCTGGCTCATGACTCCCTATAGATGATTGGATAAGCCCCTCTGTACCCTCAGTTCCATTTTCACCTAGAGTCCATTATGGCACAAGTGGCTGCCATGACCACCTATAACATATCGAATTAGATATTACTCTTTAAAATTAATTAGTCAAGACCCCCATTATTCATTAGTGAAAGGTCATCAGTCATTGGTACTTTCTTCTTAATGGAGCCAACCAAGTGATGAGCCTATCCTCAGGAGTCTTTAATTATCATTTTTCTTCATTTGTAACCTCTTAGAGCATTTAACATTAATCACAAATCTGAGTAGGAAATGTTTAAAACTCTTTTGCCTGGAAGACTGGAAAACACGCTTCGTATATATTTCCTGTTAACATTTACCCGCAGGAACCTTCGCTGTTATCTCTGTGATGGTTGGGAGTGTGACAGAATCTCTGGTGCCAAATGACCATTTTGTGATACCAGGAAATGAATCGCTCATTGATGAAGTAGCCAGAGACCAGGCACGCGTGGAGGTGGCATCTGCTTTAACTTTTCTGGTTGGATTATTTCAGGTACAGAATTTGTGAAATACAGCAGTATTAATGAAGTGGTGGTCCTTGAATTTAGGATGACATAACAGAAAAGAGTTCTATTCAATTTTCGTCTTCAGCTCATACAGAGTAAACCCCTTCATTCTGCTTTTGAGTTTCCACCTCCATCTTTAAAGACGGCCACCAGTTGTGTAATTATTCACTTATGGTTCAAGCCATTAAATAGCATGTGCATTGTTGTAATGTGATTTTATTACACATATTACAGAATGCGGTCCCTAAGGTAAAGAGTATTTAGGTACAAATTATTTGTACCCAACTGACTGCGATGGACAGTGCATTTCAGGTCCCTCTAGTGTAGAGGTTGTACCAGATGGATAAATTACATTTCTGAACTATACAGTCTGAAATCTTTGTACTACTACAGCAGGCGCATATGAAATAACATTAATGTAGGTACAACGAGACTGAAAATACAGCAATGTAGTACCATATTTAAAATATGCTCTTTACTACTAGGCTGAAAGATTGCATAAAGGAATTTAACTTACACTACCATGAAATGAATATATAAATGGATACGACAAGCAAAGCATATTTGCAAAGTAATAGTTTTATAAATTAAATCTGGGATTAATTTCTAGAAAATATTTTCGCCACTATGCAGATTAGCTGTTCAAAAAAGTATAGCAATTACAGGACTTCTGTGGTCCTATCAACCTTTCATGCCAAAGTGGGTGTGATAAAAGAAAAACATTGTAGGGACTTAAAAGATGCATATCAGATAAAGAAGAGGTGGAAGGAATACACAGAAGATATATACAGGAAGGATCTTATCAACAGTCATGACCTCAATAGTCTTGAAGATAATATGGCTGCAGGAGTTGATGGAATCCCAGCTGAACTGTTCAAAATTCTACAAGATGATGCTGTGAAAGTATTGCTTGCCTTATTCCAAACACATCTGGAAAACTCAACAATGGCCAATAGACTGGAAAATGTCAGTCTACATCCCAATCCCCAAAAAGGCAGTGTCAAAGAGTACTCCAATTTTCAAACATTAGCACTCATTTCACATGCCAGTGAGGTAATGCTTAAGATACTACAAGCTCGACTCCAACAATATATGGACCAGGAACTACCAGATGTACAAGCTGGGTTCTGCAGAGGAAGAGGCACAAGAGATCAAATTGCCAATGTCCTGATGGGTAATAGAGAAAGCAAGAGAGTTCCAGAAAATCCTTTATCTCTACTTCATAGATTATTCTAAAGCCTTTGACTGTGTGGATCACAACAAGATGTGGCAAGTTATTAAAGAGATGGGAGTATTAAATCATCTCATCTGCCTCCTGAGGAATCTGTATGTTGACCAAGAAGCCACGGCCAGAACCAAACATGGGACAACAGAATGGTTCAAGGACAGAAAAGGAGTGCGACAAGATTGTATATTGTCACCTTATTTATTCAATTTATATGCAGAGTACATCATGCTTAAGGCCGGGCTGGATGAATCCAAATCAATATTGCTGGGAAAAATATCAAAACCTCAGATACCCTGATGATACTACAGTAATGGCTGAAAGTGAGGAGGAACTGAAAGACCTATTGATGAGTGTAAAAGAAAAGTGGAAGAGCAGGCCTGCTGCTTAATGTTAAAAAGACGAAGATCATGGCAAACAGCAATCTCAGTTCCTGGCACATAGATGGGGAAGAAGTGGAGGCAATGATCTTATTTCCTGGGCTTCAAGGTCTAGGCACATGGTGACTGTAGCCATGAAATCAAAAGTTGTTTGCTTCTTGGGATGAAAGCTATGGCAAGTCTGGACAAGCTAATAAATCAACAAAGGTCCACATAGTTAGAACTATGGTATTCCCAGCAGTAACAAAATGTGAGCGCTGTACCAAAAATGAATGCTGAGTGCTTTTGAATTGGCGCCTTTAAATTGCGGTGTTAGAGAAAACTGCTTAGAGTCCCTTGGAAGACAAGAAGATCCAATCAATCAACACTACAGGAAATGTAGCCAAATTGTTCACAGGACAAAATATATATTTTGTCAATATCATGAGAAGACAGGATTACCTAGAGAACACTCTGATGCTGGAAAAGATTGAAGCCTGACAAAGAAAGGGACGCCAGAGGCGGAGATGGATAGATGAGGTAATTGGAGCAATGAACATGAACTTCATGGAGCTCAGAGGGTCAGTGGCTGACACATGCGCCTGGTGTGATGTGGTCCATTGAGTCACAGAAACTTGGTTACAACTGAACGGCTAAACAACAACAATCAAATACATAGCCGATCCATTATATAGGACAGTTTGGAAAATAATGAAGTAATCTGTCCCAAATGGGATACATGGCATCCATTATTTACAGAATCTGTAGTGGACAACACATTTTTAGAAATTTAAAGCAACTATTATAAGCAATTATTCTTTACTAGGAACTGTAATTATGATGGCTATCAACTTGTACCCATTGGCAGGGACTTCTCCAAAAAGTGTAGTTCATTAAAAAAGCTTCTTATAATCATCACAAAGATAAATGCTTGTTACAATGCTCTTCCAGGGCTTCCCAGTAGCAATTGTTATCTGGTACAATTATTTGTAACATTGATTAAAGTATTTGGACTTCAGTGCAACAAACAGGAAAGATTGTAGATTGCTCCCTTTACCTTGAGACATGCACATACTGAGGTGCGAGTAGTAGAGCAGTACACAATAGAGAACCCATAGCTGAGCAGTGGGGCTTTTTAAAAGTATATACAATATAGTTATTCATTATTTTGTTTAACTTACTTAATCCTATATTTCTTTGCAATCATAATATTTTATTGGAGAACTACAGTGGCACTTACATATTTATAGTAAACTAGCAACTTGCTCGTCAAAAATGACGGCAATAAAAACTGAAGCCTGGCAATGCTGTTTGCCACACAATGTAAGCCTCTCCCCCTCTACTTTACTGGCCTTGTGATGAGCGCCAAGGCCTTGCAATGAGCCCCTTTGGAGCTCATTGCGAGTCTCTCCCTCTGTCTACTTCCTCCCTCGTGTCTTATTTCCCCCCTCCTCTCCCTCCCTTGTGTCTCCTTCCACCTCGTCTACCTCCTTTGTATCTCCTGCCCCCCTGTGTTTTTACCTCCCTCTCCCTCCCGTGTCTCTAAACCCCTCCCCTGTGTCTCTTTCCCCCTTCTCCCTCCCATGCATCTCTTCCCCCCCCCTGTGTCTCCCCCAACCCTCCCCTGTGTCTGTTCCCCCCTGGCCTGTGTCTCTTTCCCCCTCCCCCTGTGTCTGTTACGGCCTTCCTCGTGTCTCCATTTCCCTCCCTTGTGTATCTTCCCCCCTGCACTCTCTCCTCTGTGTCTCTTCCCCCTCCTCTCACTCCCCTGTGTCTCTTCCCCCTCCTCTTTCTGTGCCTCTTCCTCCCTGTCTCTTCCCCCTCACCCTCTGTGTCTCTCCCCACTCTGTGTCTTCCACCCTCTCCCTCTGTGCCTCTTCCCCCGCCTCTCTCTGTGTGTCTCGCCACTGTGTCTCTTCACCCCTTCCTCTGTTCCCCCCCCCTCTGTGCCTCTTTCCCCCTCTCTCTGTACCTCTTCCCCCCCTTCCCTCTGTGTCTCTTCCTCCCTCACCCTCTGTATCTCTCCCCCCTGTGTCTCTTCCCCCCTCTCCCTCTGTGCCTCTTCCCCCCTCTCCCTCTGTGCCTGTTCCCCCCTGGCCTGTGTCTCTTTCCCCCTTCCCCCTGTGTCTGTTCCCCTCCCCCCCCCCCCATTTCCCTCCCATGTGTATCTTCCCCCTGTTCTCCCTCCCGTGTGTCTTTTCCCCCTCCTCTACCTCCCCTGTGTCTCTTTCCCACCTATCCCTCTGTGTCTCTCCCCCCTCCCTCTGTGTCTCTTCCCCACTTTCCCTCTGTGCCTCTTCCCCACTCTCCCTTTGTGCCGTGCCTCTCCCCCCCCCTCTTCCCCACTCTCCCTCTTCCCCACTCTCCCTCTGTGCCTCTCCCCCCCCTCTTCCCCACTCTCCCTCCCCTCTTCCCCACTCTCCCTCTGTGCCTCTACCCCCCCTCTTCCCCACTCTTTCATCTGCTCTCGGGCCGCGCTGCGCGCAAGCGCGGCTTGCGCAATGCGCAGCAGTTTATAATTGTCTAACTGCGATTCAGTTTATAATTGTCTAACCGCGCTCTGCGCAATGCGCAGCAGTTTATAATTGTCTAACTGCGATTCGTCTGAAGCGTGACGACGAATCGCAGTTAGACAATTATAATATGTGATATGCAGCATTAAAGATGAAGTATATTCAGGGTTCGAACTGACTGAGGTTCTAACACTTGATGTCAACCTAAGGCAACGCTCACTGTTCCACTATCTAGCCTAACGCGCGTTTCCCTGCTGCTTCTACAGAGGCAGACATAGATACTTGATCTGTCTCTAAAACACAGTCCAAGAATTTGAATTTTTTTATAGTTAGTCATTATGTTTTTCTGAAAACTAATAACGTTTTGGTTTTAATAGTCAATAAAAATTGGTCCTGCTTACTCAATATGTATTATTGATCTGTAAAAAGCGACTCTCACATTTTCCTCCACCAATTTTCTAGAGTAAGCACTGGAATGATGGGTTGCTCTTCTCTTTTTCTTTTTCTGGCCGTATTTGCAACTTTCAGTGCTCACTCGATTAGGACTACACAGTAAGTACTTGAAATGTATTTATATTATACATTAATTAATGGTACAAAGTATAATACTCTGTGTGGCAGCTTCTTGAATACTGTTCTGGTAACATCATTAGCAACTACATATGCTGCCTTCTAGCTACTCTAAAAAATGTCTGTGTGAATCAAACGTTCTCATCCTTTACAGATCTTGCTTGGTCTGGTGCAGTTTGGTTTTGTTGTAACGTATCTCTCTGAGCCTCTAATTCGCGGATACACCAGTGCCGCAGCCATCCACGTGACAGTGTCTCAGTTTAAAAGCATACTTGGAGTAGATATCAGCCAGAGGAGTCACCCGCTATCTCTTATTTATGTAAGTTATCAAACTATTCCTATATATATATATATATAAATATATATATATATATATATATATATATATATACATGTATGTGTCATAGGTCAGCTAGACTAGCTAGTTCAAACAGTCCCTGCAAAGGTCTACCCCACACAGCTCATGCATACAATGTTTCTATTGGTACTAGATCACTTAAAGACTGTCTCTCAGTAGCATTTAAAAAAATGCTGTTGGGACACAGTATGAGCCCATGCGCTCCTTTGTCTTATCTATTTTACTATAATGTAGCACACTGCAAGCTGCCGCTTCATACCCACCTCCTTCCCTCAAAAGAACTTGCTCATGGCACATGGTTAGAGAAAGCAGGGTCTATGTGTGAAACTTGAAATTTAAATGTATTGTTATACACATGAGGTGTCACACCCAGGGAGGCACTCATAGGCAGCTGTCATGTCTGCCTAGTTATAAATCCGGCCATGTGAACAAAATGGTAGAGTAAAGCAATATGCAATGGAAACTAAATATAAATTACTCAAAACACTGTATATGGCAAGGATGAATAAACAAGTAATCATAAGTATAACAATTAGCAATATTTTAACCATTAAAAAAAAAAGTTTAGTTATTGAAAAGACCATATAGGAAAAAGTTTACTACGGTGGACCTTTATTTGGTGCCCTAGACATCTATTTATTTACATATATAGTTAGACCAACTCTTTGGTAAAACACATGGGAAAGTTATATTTAATGAATTGTTAGGATATTTCTGTGTATTGTTACTGTCAAATTTTTTGAGCTGTGACGCCTCTTGGTCGTTGTCTCCTGTGCTCCTCTAGGCCATTTTGAATATCTGCTCCAAGATTCCTAATACAAACATCGCTTCTCTCCTAATTGGATTCATCTCCATCTTTGTACTCTTCTTAGTCAAGTTTTTGAATGAAAAATACAAGGCAAAGATCCGTATTCCCATCCCAATTGAACTAATCACGGTAAGATCCCACCATACAGATCACCAACCTACCAAGGCTGAAATATTTCAGTCCAGGAGATTTTCACACACAAGTATCTATTGTGTGTTGAGAAGTTCATCATCTTGAAGTATGTACTTAGTTCAGTTAATTAAAACATGGCACTTGGCACTGGCACATCGTGAGTCTGACTATGAATATAACTAAGCCAGGAAATATTATACATGTTGGCTTCATTTGGGGCAAATTACCCACATACCTTGTACATGTATATATAAAACCATCTATGGTCGGGGGAATTAATGATACTTTATGGTACTCCTCTGTAGTGTGTAAGTGGTTGTTCTACTTAATAAGTCTATTTTGCTCTGTCTAGTTAATTGTAGCCACTGGGATATCATATGGAGCCAATCTGAATAAATTGTTTGGCGTGGCTATTGTTGGAGACATCCCAACTGGGTAAGTACGTACGCAATGGAGTCTAATCCAGAGACTTCCAATGAAAATGACAATTTATATTTATACTGGTTCAACCACAAAACTCTCTTATTTCACAGTTTTAGAAGAGAGAATATTAATGTGAATGATTTACAGACATTTATAATTAATGTCAAATTTGTCTACATTAGATCCATTGTAAAGAAAGGGAGGGGTAGGAGACAGCTCACCAACACCTAGTGCCGATCATTCACCTGTTTGAACATAAAATTCTAAATATTAACACATTAATTACTTGACTGAGGAGAGTGAAGTAGAAAAAGCCAATGGCGGCTGTCTAAATTCCCTACACTCAAAACTCGAAATAGAAAATTGCTGTTCTGCCGCCCAAGATCAATTAGCATTGGCAATGTCCCTATGTAATGCCCATCTTCTGCAAATGTAAGGATTTTATGAGTTTTAGACCATCTAGGAACATATGGCGTTGGTATACTGGGCTTCAACATAAGCCATTATTGCCCCAAGCATAAAGCATTTAAGGACATTCCTCCCACACCCAAGCAATAATGGCAGACCTAAAAAATGGCACCCTTCTGCAGTTTCCTGGCTCAGCAGGATAATAACTATAAATATGAATATTATTTGTAGAATTCTTTATCTCTATCAGACATTGCCCATAGCATTAGACACTGTCCTACCATTATACCAGAGAGAACTATGGCTACCAAAAGAGCATAGACCTAGCATCCCCATAGAGTGCCATACAAATTAAACACTTTAAAAATCTGGAGTTGAATAAAACTTAATCTATGGTCCACACCCCATAATACTGATACCAATTCTCCAAAACAGAGCATTCCCACCAGGACTATACCTGCAACATTTTAATAACATAGAGCAAACTGGTATGGAAAGTGCAACAATTTATATAAGGAAGAGATAACTGAAGAATTCCAAGACTTGCAGGAAAGATATCAGATAAGCACACGATTGGTTCAGATATATGCAAATAGGCAGTTTTTTAAGATCAGAGGATTAGAAAAGCAGGTATACAACCAATGACAGATTTTGAAAAGCTATGAAATAATTACAGAAACCATAATCACGTAATCTCTACATGCTACAATATATTACATGGCAACCGCTCAAGCTTCTCTACATGATAAAGTGGTAAGGAGATATTGGACGTGAAATAGATGAAGACTGGCAGGATATCTTCATAACAAGCTATAAGGAGCAGGGTTGTAACCTTTATTCAAATGGTGCATCAGTCCAAATGAGCTGGAGTGGGTGTGGATGGATAGGTACATACTGCCACAAATGGTGGACAGCCCTAGAGGCAAAAATTCAAATAAGGAATTTAATTGCAAGAAATCTCCAGACAGAAATAATATTAGGTCCATAGCTTTTTTTTTACTATCAAAGCCCTTGGAAGTATTAAACAAAGTAAAAAAAATGACACCTTTCTGGTATCCCAAATAACACTGACCGAGTCGAGCTTTGGCTGAGGTCTGGAACCAACAAACTGTCCAGCCATAAATGAAAGTTTTACAAAAGATTAATGAAAATGCTGAAATGGAAAAACTGACAGCCTTATTAGGCGATAATCTAGGGTCATTCCTTAAGAGATGGATACTTGGTATAACTTATTGGGTCTTTAAAGCAATATCTAAGGGTAGTACCTGATTAACATTAATGATCAAGGTATATTGTAATGTTGATGTGTTATTATGTTGGATAAAATGATAGAAAAATACAAAAAAAGAATATTTATTAATGAATCATAAACTAACCAAAGCTATGTCTGTAACTTTGGATATTATGTGATCTCCTATTGTGCTTCTCATTTATTCTCTTCCTTCTTCCCCTCTACCTATCAAGTTTATAAACTGTAGGCCGTACAGAACTTTTGTATTAAGGCACAAAAAAAACTTTACAAAAATAAACAAAAAAAAATAAAATTGCATAGGGAATGACGTGAACTGTGTTTTTTTTGCAGTAGACCATGTACTCTGCTGCATAAATAACTTTTCATCTATGCACATAATTTGTAACGTGAAACATAATCAACCTTATTAAATTGCAATTTGGCCAATTGATTAGGGCTCTATATAAGCACAGAGCATATTTTTTTACAGAAGTTTTTAGTTAGTGAAGACCTTGCTTTTGGATAGAAGTTCACTAACTAAAAACTTCTGTAAAAAAATATGCTGTGTGCTTATTTAGAGCCCAAATTGCAATTTAATAAGGCTGATTATCTGCATCTTTTGCGTATCTGAATGTGATCATCTATGGTGCTTGGGAGGTTTAGTGCCAAACTGACAGTTTAAACTAAGCAAAGTCTACTAGTCTCTGTGGTCTTAACTTGTCTTCAGTTTAACCTTTCTGAGAATATTTTTCTGATATCTTGGTATGAACTTTTAGCTTTTCTCAACAAATTTTCTGATTGCATCCTGGACAGAACGGTTGCCTTGTCATTTACCCTAATTCTTGTTTCTGGCCCTTCTGGTGTGGTTCGTTGGTAGATCCCAGACAGTTACATTTTATTTATGGATGCCAACTAAACAGTGACGATTGTTCTCTTCTAATCACAGGATGAGAGCTCCAATGTTACCAAAGACTCATCTGTTTGCCCAGGTGATCGGCAATGCTTTTGCCATCGCTGTCGTGGTTTATGCTTTTACCATCTCCATGGCCAAAATGTTTGCTGTTAAACATGGCTACAATGTGGACAGCAACCAGGTGAGAAGTTGTTCCTTCAAGTTCATTGGGAGTACTGCTCTCTAGCCCTCATCTCATCCGTGGCTATATCGGTATGGACGTAAGAATATCTGTTTCATATTATCATTGTCTTCTTATACTAATGAAAATGTAGGCACATCCTTCCCAGATCAGTTCATGAACACGTGTCTATTGTTAAAGCCCATTTTAATTACATAATGAATATTACTGTATTTATTGGCTGTATTAATTGACATCACATATATAGTTGTCAGCAATGCGGGTTGTTGCTAACGCTTGCGGACTCACGTAGCAAAGCGAGGGCCGCAGTTGCTGGCAAGGAGCGCCAAAGGCGCTCATTGCAAGCCACGCGATGATCACCAAAGGCGGTCAGCGCCAGCCTCGCAATGAGCGCGCAAGGATCTCAGACCACCAAAGCACTTACTCTCTGTGGCAAACAGCATTTCCTGCCTTACAATTTTATTTCCGTCATTTTTTGAAGGGCAAGTCGCTAGGGATATTAGATTGTTCGTAAGGTATATGTAATAGCAATAATAAAAAATAATTATTTGTTCAGTTCAATTTTAAAAGCAGTATTATAAAATTAAAACTTCGGAGTATACAGTCATAGTACAGGTAGTCTCCAGGTTAAGGATGAGATCCTAAGGACGTTCTTAAGTCAGATTTGTAAGTCGGATCCCTGAATAATAATAATAATAATAATAATAATAATAATAATACCATAATGGCTCATATGTGGTAATAATAATACAGTGTAATAATAATAATACTCCTGTACTGTATTAATAAGTTACAGAAACTATTGTGCTCTTTTAATTCAGACAGAATATAAAAACACTACAAAAAACATTCTGTAAGTCGGGACGCTTGTAACCCAGGGACCATCTGTATTATTAGATGATAATATACTTGTATTTGTGATTAATATAAATGTTTATTAAAAAAAGATTTAATTGGATACTGATGCTATTATTACTGGTTACGGCCGCACACAACTGGGAGCCTCACAAAGGACTTATGCTGCAATGAGCGCCAAAGGTGCTCATTGTAGGACTTGCGATAAGCGCCGCAGGCACTTTATCGCGAGGCCCGTGGGACTTAGCCACAAATGCAAGCTTTGCAGGACTTACAACCCATACGACTTAGGACGGAAACCCGTACATGCACTGTACGCCTTGAAAAATCCAACTTTAACAACCAAACCACAGAACTGGAAAGACCTGAAAATAACAACAAATATGCCTCAAATTAACTTACACGCACATCACAGTGGGAGAGGCAGGGAGCCTGTGAGTGAGGTTGCAAGTTAATTTGAGCCATATTTGCAACTTTTTCACGATCGAAAATCGCCTAAGCGGAAAAAAAATGGCTGCCGAAAAAACGCAACAATGAAAACGAGGCTGAAGGACATAAAACTAGCACAAAGGAAAATAAACTAGCCCATAGGATGTAAAAACGAGCCCTAAGTAGTCACACTTAACGAAAGCCAGTAACACTTAATCCAAGCCACTAACACTTAACCCAAGGCAGTAACACAACCCAAGACAGTAACACTCAAGCGTGACACCTATAAAGTACACAGGGTGAGAGGCTTGCAATAAGCACCAAAGGCGCGCATTGCGAGCCACGCGATAAGCTCCAAAGCAGGAAAGTTGCGGCTTGCAATAAGTGCCAAAGGTGCCCAGAGGGCCTATCACCGCGCATTGTGTGGCAAACAGCATTGCCAGGCTTACAATTGTACTCCCGTCATTTTTGACGGGGAATAAGGGTGCAGTGGATCATACAAATATCATTTCTAATTCTAAGCTTCATGACATTTCTCCAAATGTAACATCTCCATTTACCCCATCCTTTTAATCACTCAAACTTCTCCAGCTACTAATATTATTATTATTATTATTATTATTTATTTGTAAAGCGCCAACCTACTCTGTAGCACTGAACGGGGGTTAAGTACAAATCAAATTTTTTAACATTACAACTGTTTCCTTTAAAACCTCTCAAAATCATTTGTTTGGTGTCTCCTCCAGGAGTTGATTGCTCTGGGCCTCAGTAACTCTGTTTCAAGCTTCTTCCAATGTTTCACTATTGGGACTGCCATGTCAAGAAGTCTGGTGCAGGAAAGTACTGGAGGGAACAGCCAGGTACGTTACTCTCCATCCAATGATTGTCTTCTCTGCTCTAAGATCTTAGGGGCCTATTCAATTCCCACTAACAAGTGGTCAGTTACATTACCCTGTTTTTCATGATTGTGAGTGAGCTACTAATGCCTGAGAACAAGCCAGCGACATAAATTATGGCAAGCTTTTCCATTGATTTTCTGAAACTTTTTCGAAGATTTTCGCTTGGAACTTTACTAATGACTCGTAACTCGTAATATAAGGGAAAATAATTGTTTTCTATTGGTACTTAGGACTATGTCTCATCAAGAAATTAAGTAATATGCCTGATTGGTGTAATTTATGAGTTAACTTGTAATTCTGACCTTTGTATTTTAATGTCAAACCATCGATTTACATATTTAGAGTGAGATACTTAATTTTACGAGTGAAGGCAATTGAATTAATGTGTAACATTACTGAAACAAAGTAACTTTAAGAGCTTCTGCTTGGAATAAAATTGACTTCTTCTCAGGTGGCTGGAGTGGTGTCATCGCTGGTTATCCTTGTTATTATATTGAAGGCCGGTGAGCTGTTTGAGACTCTACCAAAAGTGAGTTCAAATCCAACATGGTGAGTTCAGCTAAATGAAAAAGCCCCTTGCCCCCCCCACCCCACCATTGCCAATTCCGTGCATGATAAAAGTAAAATTAGCATTTCATTTAGTTTCATCGAGTTTAAGAGACTCTATTAAACCTACATATCATTATTTATAGAACCTCAACATCTTCAGTACAATGGTTTAGGAGAAATTAAATATTTCCCAAATTGGCTGAGATGGTGTGGAGTAGCTGATCAAAAGAAAAAAGTGCTACCATGTTGAAAAATGAATTCACTATTGAGCTTGGGAAGAAAAAAGGTTACACCAGGTAGCTAGAAACAATATTTTTACTTGTCTTAGGCGGAAAAAAATATATTTTTCTCATTTAATAAAAGCTTGTGAACAATAAACGGTGTAAAAAACAACCCAGAAAATGGAGCAAAGCAGGAGAGCAGAGAGAAAGAAAATGGAGGAGAATAAAAGAATATAGTGTAGTAATTTTAGTTTATTGACATAAACTATAGTTGTCAAACTGCGATTCGTCATCACACTTTGCGACAAATCGCAGTTTGACTACTATGATTGATCGCAACCTCACCAGCTGGGTCTCCATCTCTACCAGCCTCCTCCATCCCTGCAAGAACATGGCCATGTGCCAGATCTCAGCAGGGACGCGATCGGGAGCCACCGCAGGGGTCCTGTATATGTGATCACTAGACTCTCTCTCCTCAGCACTCCCCCTCTCTCAGGACTCTCTCTCTCCTCAGCACTTCCCCTCTCTCAGCACTCTCTCCTCAGCACTCCCCCTCTCTCAGCACTCTCTCTCCTCAGCACTCACTCCCCTGTAGTCAGACCGGTGCAGGTCTATCTCGGCACCAGCGCTGCTCCCTGTACTGAGGTGTCAGTGACGTCTGAGCTCGGTGCTCTGTGTGTGATTTGCAAGAAATGTGTTTACAAAAAAAATTTCATTTCATATTCATATAAACTAACGAACGAACAAGTTTCGTCAATTTGCCATTTCAGATTGATGTAAAATAATGAATTCAGATGAATTAACACGTTTCGCCAATTTGCCGTTTCAGATTGATGTAAAATAATGCATTTAGGCAATTTTTAGTTTCATATTCATATAAACTAATGAATGAACAAGTTTCGGCAATTTGCCATTTCAGATTGATGTAAAATAACAAATTCAAATGAATTAACACGTTTCACCAATTTGCCGTTTCAGATTGATGTAAAATAACGCATTTAGGCAATTTTACGTTTCACATTCATGTGAAGCGAGCCGAGCAGTTGAGGCATGCAGTGATCGCCGTTGGCGGCCCATAGGGCCGTAACCGCAAGCCTCGCAAAGCAAGGTGACATGCAGGGCTTTGGGTGCAATGAGTGCCAAAGGCGTTCATTGCACTACGAGCCTTGCAAAGCGAGGCGAGCAGTTGAGGCACACAGCAGACTCCCATTGTGTGACAAACAGCATTTCCACACTTTTTTATTGCCCCATCACTTTTGACAAGTCGCTAGTTATAATATATGTAAGCAAAAAATTAATCCAAACATCCACATTCTAAAAAGCAAAATGGAAAATATACCAAATTCATCAGTAGAAAAGTTCTTCCATGTGATTGTTATTATATGTTTTCTAATATGTCAATAAGCTAAAGTTACTGCACTATATTATACAGTCAGATATTCTACTACACAGTATTTTAAGTCCTTAAGATGTTGTGTTAGTGGTAGATAATTTCCTAGAGGTGCCTAATGTAAGTCCTAGTGGTGCCAGGTTGCCCCACTCCCATAGCAGGTTCATGGGGTAGGAGGGATGAGGGGATGGACCAGAGGAGGAGAGCTGAAATGGTGTAGCCCAGACTTTACAATATAGATAGTGCCCTGGATATGCTGTGGGTCCTACGGGTGCTGTTAGAAGCACATGGGTTAGAGGGACCATTGGTCAGAAGATATGGCGGTATATGACTAGCTTCTCTGAGTTTTAGTTGGGGAGATGAGAGTTGGATGGGATAAATCATGGACTTTCATAGGCCTCCATTCAATTGCAACAGTTACAGAGCGATTCAATTGAACAAGCCCGCCCTTACATGGCCGAAAGCCAAAACCATAAACCATGTAAGTAGCATTTCAGGCCATGATCACGATTAATTAGGCAAGGCCGTAACTACTGATTTAGAAACAGCCAATAGTAAAAGAGACCGTCATCATGACGTCAGTAAAACATGGAGGTTAAACGTCAATCAATTAGTAATTAGACGTACAATATGTGATCGGACTCGTAATCTGGCAACGTACTAAATAATACAAATGAATGATGATATTGTTCTAGCCCATGTGGGTGGCCTGATATGTGTTAACTCCTTGATTACCGAGATTGATATAACACTGAAATAAAACGTAAACAAATGTAATATAAAATACATTTACAGTGCTACAAACAGGTGTTTAACCCCCTTGCGAGTCCTATCTGGTACCCGTAGGATTTTCTTCTACATTTGACATTTACCAGTGTGAAAACAATTGCGGGCTGGAGAAATTGTAGCAATTGAATAGCCATTTGCGATTGTAACATTTACGGGCTTGAAAGATCAAAGGCTTAGCTGGGTTGAAGTTACGATTTTGACAACCCCAGGGATTTTGAGCTTCTAACCCGCAAACAGATTGCAGCTCACTAAAAGACACCAATTGAATAGCAAATTATTTTATGGGCTCCATTACGGGCTCTTGTAACTACAAAAAACAAAGATCTGCAACTGCTGCCGATAAGCAGGGTCATCTGGTTAACTCCTTAAATGTCACCTTTAAAGATCTAGCTCAATAAACACTGAGAATTGCCTCTGTGTATCCGAGGAATGCTTGAATTATTGTGTTTGTCCCATCAACGTCCATTGGAAACCAGTTCAAATAATCAATTTATTTTGTAAAATAAACCCTTGGACAGCAGTAAACCTGGCAAAAACAGTGTCGGGAGAACCTGGAGATGTAACGTGATATTTACGGGACTTTGGCCAAATCTCTGAGTTACGTGGGTTGTTATGTGTGTAATGTAGTTACATATAACAGGTGTGAGGGTGCTTTAGTGACAATATGTGTATTGTTTTAGATCAGTTCTTCCCCGTATAGTCACATGATGATAAACGGACTATTACATAAAATTGCATAATTACACCTGAGAATGACCCCTATTATTTTGAGTCATGAAGCGAAGCAAAACACCAAACACTTCCAGATCAACACCTATCTCGTGTTTACATCAATGGAATCAGAACGAATCAGTTGGGCATTTGTCACTACCGTTAAAGGACCACTAATGGTCTTATAAAAGTGTTTCTAAAGAATAGTTAGGTAGGGTTTGATAAGAAAACAACCTTTATTCAACTTTTTACTGCACATTTAAACAATATTTATTTCATTGCTTATGGCTGTATAAGCAGAATTGGAGCCCCCCAGGGGAAGTACCAGACTGAAAAACTTTTGTGACCACTTGGTAAAACACCCATTAGTAGCAGGCAGTGGTATAACATGAGCTGCTAGCAATGTACACAAATACACTTTATAGTCGCCTCCCACATCAGACTGCAAGTGCAGTATACCCGGGCTTGACATAAACCTTTCCAAGAGCAGTTTTTCCATAGTGTTCTTATTTTAACCAGGGAACCCTATTTGGGCCCAGAAATAAAAAAGTGACTCCATTCCTTGTTCCAAAAAAAAAATGATCTACAATGGGTCCAAACCTCTTTCAGAACTCTAAAACAGTCTGCAAAAACTCACTATTTTCAAAATTCACAATTTTTAGGACCCTATCAAGTTCACCATAATCCTTTCAAAAAGAATATAACCTTATGGCGTATTTGTCTTCATGAACCTCTGGCTACACCTAATGGACCTCCAGAGTTCAAAGCAACATATATTTATAAAATATACTCCTCAGTGTTTAATCTTAAAGGACTTCTGTGGTCCATTGTTTTCTATGTGCAAAATGTTGTAAGTGTTGTGAGAGCTCTGGCAGATGTATTTGACAAGTTCTCATTGGGCAGATATAATCTTCCTTTGTATTCAAAGTCTTCTCCCACCTCAGGAAGTAGATCACTGGAAACTAACATGGTAGATTGCTCAGTAGCATAGGTTCATACAGTGTAGTTCTTCACAAGAGGCAATTTAAATGTTATCATCCACTTAGACATCCACTAAACGCGAGTAACATTTTAAGGCATTTAGAAAAATATTTGACGAGTCACTAGTGATCAGTATTGTGGAAACAAACACAAATGAATAGATTGTGTAATAGTGTTTAGGTTGTATACTTCATAACAAACAAAAGAAACACTATTCCATTCTAACAAATAACATCTCATTGAGTAAAGGATCCTATTCATAATACTATACTCCTTTATATAATACCACTAGCGACTTGCCCGTCAAAAATAAAATGTGAAGCCATGGCAATGCTGTTTGTCACACAATGTAAAGCTTTTTCTACTCTGAGGACCTTCGGCGCTCATTGCTCCTCTTGTGTACTTTTGCTCTTATGAGCACATTCTGCGCTCAGCACAAAGAATTATGTGATACTAATAATTCATTAATTAGTTACTTAATAAATTAATATACTTTACCTATTTCTAATTAATATATCCAGCAATCACTAGCCTGAGGAGCTAACAATCTCTTTTGATTTTCCTGCAGCATACAATGTACAGTTGTACTGTTGCTGGCCTGAGGAGAAAGTGTAATGAATGTCCCAAGTGTGCAGTATACATAGGCTGCGTGCGCGAGGGAAACACCGTTGGTTTAGTTGTGTAAAGCGCCATTTTCGATCCGTAATGTTATGAGTTGCAAGTTAGTGTTGTAAGCTGGCGTAGTTTGTCTATGTGATACGCGGCTCGCAAGCATTTTCCATCATGTGTAATAGTGTATTTTGTACCTCGTACGTTCCTGTGTGAAAGTTGTACACGGTTGGCGGTGTTTTGCGTTGTCCGGGGTTGTGTAGCCACATTTCCATTTTTTGGGGCGGACATTTTTTCTAGCTCAGTCGATTTTCAATTTTTGTGTTTTGTGTGTTTTTAGTGTTTTTGCGTGGTTCGGCCGTTAACTTTGTATTTTATCCTATCTCAGATTTATTTTTCTAAGTCCCACGTCTCGTAATTTTTTATTTTTAGAAGTCCCGCGTTGATCAACTGCTTGCAGCCTAAGGTGCGCGTTTACTA
The DNA here is from genome assembly GCA_027410445.1 of Discoglossus pictus. Taxonomy (NCBI): domain Eukaryota; kingdom Metazoa; phylum Chordata; class Amphibia; order Anura; family Alytidae; genus Discoglossus; species Discoglossus pictus. Next base: position 14,119,171 of record CM050169.1, on the reverse strand, counting down.
AGTGTTTGGTGGCTACGTCCCGCGTGTTTTATTGCCTTCACTGCTCGCCTCGCTTCGCGAGGTACGCAGGCAATGAGCGCCTGTGGCACTCATCATCCAAGTGCTGCGTGTTTTAGTGCCGAAATTAATGGCCTTTGGCGTTCATCGTCTAAGTGCTGCGAGTTAAGCTTTGCGAGGGTCGCAAGCGATAAGCGCCTTCGGGGCTCATTGCCTAAGTCGTACGCACCACGCAAAGCGTGACAACATCTCGTAGTTTGACAACTATTATATGTGATACTTCTATACGTACTACTCTGCTCATATATATACTATACTCCTATACATACTACTATGCTCATATTTATAATACTATACTCCTATAAATACGAATACACTACTATACATAATACTATACTCATATATATATATATATATATATATATATATATATATATATATATATATATATATATATATATAATACTATGCTCCTATACATACTACTATGCTCATATAAATAATACTATACTCCTATACATACTACTATGCTCATATAAATAATACTATACTCCTATACATACTACTATGCTCATATATATAATACTATACTCCTATACATACTACTATACTCCCATACAAAATACTTTACTCCTATATATACTACTACACTCCTATACATACTACTACGCTCATATATATTTATATTACTATACTCTTATACATAATACTATACTCATTCATTTATATATATATTATATATATATTATATATATATATATATATATATATATATATATATATACATATACAGTAAAATTCTGATTATCCGGCACTCAACCAACCGGGACTCTCAAGCAACCGGCCCCTGCCTCCATTCCCCGATTGACAAAACTCACTTAATTGCCATTACCCGGCACAACCGGCATGCAAACTTTTTTTTTAAATGTTGACTTTAGATCTGTCTTTTTTTTTAGCTTTAAATTGCTTAGATTAGATAGCAGTAGCTATTTAATGGATAGTTTAAGGTTTTTCAGGGGGTCTACGATTAATTAGACTTCATAAAACAGTGACTCTCAAGCAACTGGCAACTACGCTTATCCAGCAATAGGGAGCCCCCTTTGGTGCCAGATAACGGAGTTTACAGTAGTTGAATAATCAGAGTGATAATGCAGAGAGAGTGGAGGCAGCATCTGACATCATCAAGTAAATGCATATAGGGGGAATCAAAACAACATATTATACAAAACATATATACACATATAGACATACAGTATGCGTATATATGTTTGGTCTGGGCCTGCATGAGTGATGCCGGCACTGGGGAGCTACAGTTCATTGAGCTAACCATGAATGCCGACATACTGAAGCAGAGCATGATCCCTCCCTTCGGAGGCTGGGCCGCAGGGCAGTATTCCAACATGATAACGACCTCAAACACACCTCCAAGACGACCACTGCCTTACTAAAGAAGCTGTAGGTAAAGGTGATGGACTGGCCAAGCATGTCACCAGACCTAAACCCTATTGAGCATCTATTGGGCATCCTCAAACGGAAAGTGTGGGAATGCATGGTCTCTAACATCCCCAGCACCGTGATATCATCATGGGGGAGTGGAAGAGGACTCCAGTGACAACCTGTGAAGCTCTGGTGAGCTCCATGCCCATGAGGGTTAAGGCAGTGCTGGAAAATAATGGTGGCCACACAAAATATTGACACTTTGGGCCCAATTTGAACATTTCCATTTAGGGGTGTACTCTCTTTTGTTGCCAACGGTTTAGACATTAATGGCTGTGTGTTGAGTTATTTTGAGGGGACAGCAAATTTACATTGTTATACAGGCCGTACACTTACTATTTTACATTGTGACAGAGTCATTTCTTCAGTGTTGTCACATGAAAAGATACAATAAAATATTTACACAATGTGATGGGTGTACTCACTTTTGTGAGATACTGTATATAATATTATACTCCTATCCATACTACTATACTCTTCCTATTCATAAAGCTGCTGCTGTTTTATTTTAAATCTCATTTTTTTTTTAAACCATTTATATTATTTTATTATGTTCTGCTGACATGTTTTCTAGAGTATAATTTCACAGAATATACAGTAATTTTATTTCCAGAGAAACATCCGTCACTTTTTGATGTGTAAACATTTTTTTAGTGAGTATTATGTAGATCTGTTTTATTTTTTTACAGCAAAAAAACTCGGCAGATTAGAATTATAGACCCCAAATTTACATGCATATATCATTTATAAGAAGATAATATAGAAATATTCAAAACTTTTTATTACTATTTAATTATTATTTTTTTTTTCAAAAGTGAGTATTTGAATATTTACTTTAAGAATGTGACAGCCTGGCAGGCTGTTGGATTCAAGCTTCTCCCACTAACTCCCTGTTTTTGATTACAAACAGTAACTGAAGTCAGTGACAGTCTCTGTCACTGTTGTGAAAGTATCTGATTGGCTAGCCCACCCAATGCTTGGAATCTAAATTAAAGTGGGTGGAGCTTTAAGCCAGTAGCTTTCCAGGCTGTTGGCATTTTGTTTCTAAATGTAACTTTAATTATTTTCTTATTTATTTAAATGATAATAAAAATTAATTTGTTTCTTTAGAAAAATAAAACTTAAAGAGTTCTGCTTCCAGTTTAACTCACATTCTGATATTTTCCTAATTTCATTTTGCCCTTTTTTTCTTGTTTCCAGGCGATATTAGCTGCTGTTGTTTTTGTGAACTTGAAAGGTATATTCAAGCAGTTTACAGATATCCCAATGCTGTGGAAATCAAACCGAATTGACCTGGTAAGGAAGTTCTAGGGGTTATTCTCATGTATCACTATGATTTTATAAAAAAGATAAACTCGTTGACAGAATGGTGCCGGCAGAATTATGATTAGAAATGTCTATGTTGGACTGGAAGTGTAACTTACAAATACATAATGATGAGAACATACCAACTGTAAATTATGTTAATTGGATATTAGGGTAGGGGGGGGGGGCACAAATGTGCCTGTGTGCAATACAACTTAAAACCTAAAAATATTCCAGTAGTTGACATATACTGGTCAAACACCCACTCCACTGAAAGGGATATAGAAGGTTCCTGTATGTTACTAGGTATATATTAGCCGTGTGTACCTAATTACTTTTATGTGCTTATAAGCAGTGTCGTAGGAACTGGGGGTGATGGGGGACAACCCCCCCTCAGATTATAAGAATAGGGGACACAAAGAAATAGCAAAATTAAACGTAATCCTGCACCAGTGCTATGGAGCAGAATATCTTTCCCATGAAAGCTTTGATCCATAATTTATTATATATACATATATATATATATATATATATATATATATATATATATATACATGCATACCGATATGGCAAAAAAGCTAGCTAAATGGGGATTTGAATGCCCGCAATGTGATATCACGAGATTTAGCGTTGTACGGGGTCTGGCCCTGGAAGCAGCACTATAGCGAATCAGTGCTGTGCATGGTAGTGTTGTGCAGGGTATTACTGTATATATATATAAAAAAATATATATATATATATTTATATATAAACATAATAAGTGCCGCATATAGAGATATGCCCCCCAGATTAAATGAATAGGGGACACAAAAAATAGCAAAATTAAACTTAATCATGCATTACCAGATTTGGCCACAAGGAGTATGTCTTTGCCATGAAAGCTTTGACCCATAGTTTATCTTATATATACATATAAATATACATAAACAAATTTTAAATTCTATCTATCTATGCTATTCTATCTCTAATGATTTCTGCTTTTGCAGCTTGTCTGGCTGGTAACATTTGTGGCTACAATACTCCTGAATTTGGATTTGGGCTTGGCAGTGTCAGTGGCATTCTCCCTCCTAACCATTATCTTCCGGACCCAGCTGTGAGTAAAAAAATCTCTCTAGGGATTGTAAGAGCAGTAGATACTAATGGAACTAAACATGCACAATTGTATCTTGAGCTTCAAGCATACTCCTACATTAAAGGACGCCAGCATATAGTATAAGGGCTCCTTCTTGCATGTGTACCACTGAAAGGACACCCTCCCAATCAACGCTTATATTTGTAATAGGCAATAGTGCTTAGTTACACTGCAGTGACTACATTTCCCTTAATGATATGTGTATCAAAAATATAGAGTTAAACTTTAAAGGAATAAAACGAATTATACCCTAAATAATCCACATTATAACAGAGCAGGGAAACATATAAAAGTGATACATGTAGCGGGTACAAGTCCAGGCTTTAGCAGTGGTCTATGTTAAAGGGACTCTGTCACCCCAAAATCAAGTTTTTTTTTTTTAGGTTACAGTATTCTTAATGCCCCCTTATGGATCACTACCTTGTCATGGTGAAGTGGCTTGTGTACTTCAAGCTATGAGCTATACTATGTAGGGTCACCGGGTAGGTCATGGCAGAGAGGTCAGACAAATTGCCGTCCACTGGAGAAGGAAACTGCAATTCACTCCAGTAACATTGCTTACATCAATTTATGGACAGGCACAACCAGAGACATATCAATATGGCACCGAAAGATGAGCCCCTCAGATCAGAAGGTGCTTACCACATTCCTGAGGAAGACCTGGAGCTGGCTGTGGCTCAGACCATGAGCTTCTTACAGCTTCTTAAAGTTCAGAATTAAACTGAAGAAAAAAGGGTAATTCATCAGAACAAGCAGGTACAAAATAAATATTATCCCCTGTAAATATGCAGTGGAAGTAAAGAATAGACTTAAGGGACTAGACATTGAAGATAGAATGCCTGAAAAACTTTGAATGGAAGTTTGCAACATAATCCAGGAAACAGCAAGAATATCCCCCAAATAAAGAAAACTAAGAAGTCAAACTGGCTGTCTGATGAGGCCTTGAAAGTAGCCCAGGAAAGATGGGAAGCGAAAGGTAGTGGAGATAAAAAAAGATTTGTCCAAGTGAATGCAGAATTCCAGAGGATAGCAAGAAGAGACAAGGAGAGAGATCGAAGAAGATACCAGAATAGATAAGTCAAGAGATTGTGATCTCAAATGCACCTTTAATGCCAAAGTGGGTGTGATAAAAGACAAAAATGGTAGGGACGGAACAGGAGATCAGATAAAGAAGATGTGGCATGAATACAATGAAGATCTATACAGGAAGGATCTTAACAGCAGTGATGACCTCAATAGTTTGTCCAATGAGCTGCAGCCAGACATATTGGAGAGTGAAGTGAGATGGGCCGTAGGATATCTTGCTGATATCATGGCTGTAGTAGTTGATTGAATCCCAAATGAACTATTCAAATTCTTCAAGATGATGCTGTTAAAGTATTGCTTACCTTATGCCAACAAATTTGGAAAACTCAACAATGGCCAATAGACTTGAAAAGGTCAATCTACATCCCAATCCCAAAAGAGGCAGTGCCAAAGAGTGCTCCAAATGTTGAACAATTGCACTAATTTCACATGCCAGCAAGGTAATGCTTAAGATACTACAATCTCAACTCCAACTATATATGGACCAGGAACTACCAGATGTGCAAGCCTGGTTCCGCAGAAGAAGAGGCAGAAGAAGAGGCACACGAGATATAATTCCCAATGGATAATTGTCCGATGAATAATTGAGAAATCTAAGAGTTCCAGAAAAACATTTATTTATGCTTCAAAGACTATTCTAAAGCCTTTGACTGTGTGGATCACAACAAAATGTGGCAAGTTCTTAAAGAGATGGGAGCACCAGATCATCTCATCCTCCTCCTGAAGAATCTGTATGTGAACCAAAAAGCCACGGTCAGAACCGAACATGGAAAAACAGAATGGATCAAGATCGGAAAAGGAGTGCGACAAGGTTGTATATTGTCACCTATTTATTCAACTTATATGCAGAGTACATCATGCGTAAGGCCGGGCTGGATGAATCCAAAGTCGTAAATAATATTGCTGGCAGAAATATCAACCTCAGATATGCAGATGATACTACTCTGATGGCTGAAAGTGAGGAGGAACAAAAGGATCTACTGATGGTGGTAAAAGAAGAAAGTGCAAAAGCTGTCCTGCTGCTCAACGTTAAAAAGATGAAGATCATGGCAAACAGCAATTTCAGTTCCTCGGAAATAGATGGGGAAGAAGTGGAGGCAGTGACAAATTTTATTTTCCTGTGATCCAAGATCTCTTCAGATGATGACTGTTGCCATGAAGTTAAAAAATGTTTGCTTCTGGGGAGGAAAGCTGTGGCAAGCTTGTACAAGCTAGTAAAAAATAAAGATATTAAAGGTCTGTTCGATCTACGGTATTCCCAGTAGTAACATACAGACGTGAGAGCTGGACCATAAAGAAGGCTGAGCCCTGGAGAATTAACGCCTTTAAATTGTGGTGTTGGCAAAAACTACTTAGAGTCCCTTGGACTGCACAAACTTTTTAAAGTTCTTTAGGATTACTTTTGCTTCCTATTGGGTTGAAGTAGTATAATTACATTAATAACTAAAAAAAAAGAAAATTACAGAGATGTCCCCACAACTTAAATATAAACATCTATGTGCATATGAGCATATTATTCTCTGACACTGAAATGGCAGCTTTGGGCAGACTACTGTCCCATTGAAATGTGTTGCCCTAGGCAGAAATACATCACTATAATGGAAATGTATTTGGAAGTTTTCAAATATAGATAATATTCCTTGTTTTCTGCTTGTGAACCATTATAATATGTTATATGAATGTGATCGGTCTGAAAGATCCACATTTACAGGTCTTCTTCTCTCCAACAGACCTCACTATTCCATTCTGGGGCAGGTCCCCAATACAGATATCTACAGAGATGTGGCACAGCATGAACAGGTGATATTTTATTAAACCATTAAAGTTATATATAAGTTTCCTGGGTTTCAAATATTTAATAAGAAACAGGCAGTGATTATCAGAAAAATATGTGTTATCTAGGTAAGTTCACTGTACTTACAAAGTTAAATGCAGGAGAGTAAAATCCAGCTTTGCACACCCACAGGGAGCTTACATAACCAAGTACACCGAACAGAGCAGCCAGGTACAGATTTGATTTAAAGGGCCACTTGAGTAGTGTTTATATTATAAGTTATGTAGAAAGAGGGGAAGAAGTTAGTGTACTTGGGCAGACATGGGGATAGAAAAAGAGAATAATGCATGTAGAGATAGAGAGTGAAGAGTGTTCGGAGGTGGGAACAGCTGGACCAGCCAATGAATGTATTACACCGATTAGGTCAAGAGAAGGGACCATCTGGATAATGCATGGAGAGATAGAGAGTGAAGGGTCTTTGGTTGTGGGAACAGCTGGACCAGCCAATGAATGTATTCCACCAATTAGGTCAAGAGAAGGGACCAGCTGGATAATGCATGGAGAGATAGAGAGTAAAGGGTGTTTGGAGGTGGGAACAGCTGGACCAGCCAATTAATGTATTCCATTGATTAGGTCAAACGAAGGGACAAGCTGGACAGTCAATGAATGTATTCCACTGGTGAGGTCAAGAGGAAGGACCAGCTAGACCGGCCAATGAATAGATCCCACTAGTTAGGTCAAGAGAAGGGACCAGTTTGATGGCCTATCAATGTAGCCCACCAGTTAGGTCAAGAGGAGGGACCAGCTGGACGGCCAATTAATGTATTCCACTGGTGAGGTCAAGAGGAAAGACCAGCTAGACCGGCCAATTAATAGATCCCCCCGTTAGGTCAAGAGAATGGACCAGCTGGATGGCCAATGAATGTATTCCACTGAAGAAGTATTAGGTATCCATAATGTTAAGGATAATGTTCTGCTCCCATTCCTTTGAGCTCATAAGCCAAACAATACTTAGCCTCATGCAGAAAGCTAATGTTCACTTTGCCACTATCACTGTTGCCATGGCAACCCGCAACACCACAGAACTTCACTTCAGGATTCTCCCCCAACAAAGCTGTTGTCCCAAAGAGGCGAGAGAGGTAAATTGGAATCTAAAGAGGGAATGTTTGTTCAGCAATGTTTTTTTAAAAGGAATAAAAAAGAATAGCAAAGGGGGAATAAATATATAGGGTATGGACTGGAAATCTGAAAGAGATATACATTTAGGAACCTTCTCACCAGCTGTCCCTAAAGCACTTGCCTCCCTAGGCCCGAGACTTATGGCCTTTAACGAAACTTGACCCTGCTTGTTTTGGAAGATTCTTCTGTAACCACACATAAGTAGTCTGTAAATCCCAGTCAGATATACTTACTGATGTCTTACCAATAATTTTTATTTTCCTTATGAAAAGAACACAGAGGGACGGGCCTGCTATGCATTGATTTTCCCAAACCTTGGATATATCCATCAGTGATGATAAACTTCAAAGGGACTGTGTATGCATTAGTTTATAATCTCTTAAAATTGGATGAAAGTCTGTAAATAATAGAGATGTGAAGTGTGAGCTCTGCAGCTGATCAAATATTGAGATGGTGCCAATTTATATTTGCAAAATGCAATATTAATTTTGGACCATACAACAAGAGTTTGACTTTAACAGATTTGAATTTGCCGGAGTTTATATATATATATATATATATATATATATATATATATATATATATAGTAAATAAATAGTACATCACATTTGAGTGTCTAAAACAAGTTAAAAAAACTGCTTCCAGCTCAGAATTCCGAGAAAAACAGTTATTGCACTGCATTCTGGGAAGCTGAGCTGGGACATGCAAATGTGCCCACAAATGCATCACTCTTCAATCCATAAACCATTTCAAACATGGCTTCCTTTAAGCGTATGCCCGCTGCATTACACAGCCTTTAGGCAAAGCCAAGGTTGGATTATGCACAAGCAGAGAATCCTATCCACGTACAGCTGTTTCAAGCTTACTGGCTATCATCAGGGCCATTTACTTTAAAAACATCATAAAATTACTCTACATCAGTGGTTTTGAACCATTTTACATATGCTAACCGGTGAAAATAGGAGAAATATTTTGCAGATCACTAATGTAGAAATAAAAAAACATTATTTATACAGTATTTTGTGCATTTGTTTTTAAATCTGATATTATAAAATGCTTCCCGAAATACCACAACACAGTATTAGCAAACAATACGGGCGGGAGTGGCAAATTTAAGAACTTTTGGGGAAGGCAAGATGCGCGGGATGTGACTACGATGTGTTGTCGACAGGAGAGCTGACACGATACTGGCAAAATTATGTATTAAACCCTTACATGCCTCCACGTGCTACCAGTAAGCGTTATCCCGCTCCACTACGCTATATGATCCATGCGGTTAAGTGGCAATAACTTTTTTGAGAACATGCAGGAGATTTCTGCGGACCCGCACCGGTCCATGGACGGGCTGTTGAAAACCACTGCTCTACGTTTTACAAATATCAATGTAGTGCTCAAGTCCCATTAAGCCCTTTCTGTCTCCTATTTTCATTTCGGTATGCAAGTAACAATATCCATATCTACTAAAAATATGTTGTGCGTGGCAGTTATTTCTGAATAAATAAATATATATAATATTGGTGTGGTAGCACAGCCCAATGTGCTAGGCTGTATATCTCCAAGTACTTCATTTAATATAAAATAAATAACAAACTTGTGGCTTAATTTTTTGTAAGGCTAAAGAAGTCCCGGGGGTGAAGATCTTCCGCTCCTCGTGTACTCTCTACTTTGCCAACGCTGAGCTCTACGCAGATGCCGTGAAAAAGATGGTGAGATTTGGAACCGTGAAGAGTTTCAATCAGTGATTCCTGAATCTACCAACATAATTTATTGCAAAGCTATCTGATGAGTTTGATGAATTTAGTGGCATTTTAACAAAAATTTAGTCTAGAAAAGTAGCTCTCAAATTTGCATCATTTTGAACACAGTGATGCTACGTGCTGTGCGCTAAATCTTGCAGCAATGTGAATAGATTCAATTGTAACTTCTGATATTTTCCTTAATAAACTAGATCTGCACTGATTTGAACAGAGTAAATATAGATAAATAACTATTCTGTGGCTAAGGGTTATGATATATTTATTGTTTAGGTTCCATTCATCTTCTTTGTCCCTCATGGCCAGCTTCTGAGAACCACTGCTCTAGAACTAAAATAACCAGTTCTAGCCCTGACACTTATCTGCTACTATTGTTGTTCAGTCTTGTCTGTTTCTCTGTGACCTTATATACATAAGGTTTTCTTGGCAAAGATACTGGAATGGGTTGTCAGTTCCTTCTCCAGTGGACCAAGATGTATCTAACCTCTCTGCTATGACCTGCCCATCATGGGTGACCCTACATAGTATAGTATTACCATTCAAGGTAATTATCCAGAAGGGGTATCCACTACTATTCAGGGTCAAGAGATGAGGAGAGCTCAAGATTTTAAACATACCACTTCCTTTAGCCTCAGTCATAGACCAATTATTGTTTAATGTACTCTATTCAATGTCCGATGTAGTATCATTCTGTACAAAATGTTCTGGATCTCAAACGTGGTCCCTGCCAGCATTGGAACAACCAGGTCTTAAGACCCAAGAGACTGTGAGACACTGCTTTAGAAGGTATTTTGTGCTAAAATATGTCTGACATTTGAGTCACACGCAGGACAAGACAACTTCCCATGGCCGGATTACCCATTAGGTAAACTAGGCAGCCGCACAGGGGCGCATCCCTGTAAGAGGCAACCATTTAAGCTTGAAGCCCCTAAAAAATACTTTCTTTGGATTAAACATGTAATGCTGTAGTTCACAGACTGGCCACTAGGCACCCACCTGGACCTAAAACTCAGAGTGCTCACTGATCCCTTCCTTAACTTCCTTCCATGCCTTTGCTGTTGAGTATAGAGAAAGAAACTGCACTAGTTGAATAGAGGCAGCATAAGTAAGTAAAACTATTTTTTTTTTGTAAGGAAATATTGGTAGAAAGTAGCACTTCAATAGTATTTATACTTATAGGAAGGTTGTTTGCTAGATTATAGGTATTCTGTCACACAGCAAGAGAGCAATATATATGCACAGAAACAGAAAAAATTGGGTGCTCGCTGGGGCTCCTACACTTTACTGCCTAGGTGCTCCAAAAAGGTATATCTGGCCATGCAACTTCCACCATATTTTCAAGCAGTTGCATCTTTTATCTTCTAATCTTATTACTTTCTTCTCAGTGTGGAATAGATGTGGACGGGCTAATTGAGATGAAGAAGAAAGCCATGAAAAAACTCAAGCAAATGCAGGAGAAACGGACGAAGAAAGAAATCAAGTTAAAATCTAAAGCCAACGTAGAGAAGGTGAGATAGTTATGGCTCCTCCTAGAACTGAATGCCAATCTCAACATATACAGACCACACGTTGAGCATCATGACTCAACACCAGTAGGATTTATCATTTGACCAATTCTGTAAGTTGTAGCAGGTGATAATTTTTAGAGGACCACCTGAAAATATTTTTATAGATTAAGTTCTAATCATCCCAGAACCAAGATATATTTGGGCTTGTTGAAGTATTTTAGCCTGAACTTGAATTCTCTAAAAAGGTATAAGTATAGTTTTTAGGTATGCCAAATTTATATCCAAGAAACTGATCAAATAAATATTTACAACTGGTAAAAGGGTATAATAGCACAACAATACTTTCTCAATATATTTCCCAAGTTACACTTTTAGATCCATGCTTTGTATTATAATATAAACTTATATTTTCTAGCTCCACGTTAAATATAATTGTGTATACAAACATATTCTACTTGAAGCTTCTAATAATAATGAAGAGTCTATCCAGCATTATGTTACTTTAATAGATCAAGACAAATTGCCCCAATAACTTAGAAAGGCTTGCACTTAATAAAGAAAACATGTTTTTAGAATACAATTAGATGTTGTGGAATGTGTCAGTTTGGTGTCTGCTGACCTTTGTCCGGATACAGGCTCTAATTGTACAGTTCAATAGGAATGAGGCAGCTAAAACTGTTAGTGCTTTCATTAGGACTAATGGAACGTTCACTCTCCTGAGAAAATAGTAGACAGAATATGGTCAAAAAGAAAATGTGAAAATGGAAAATAATAAATGCATAGAAACGTTAAATGTAAAGTTTGAGTGTATTTATTTACTTTTGATTTTTATGTATTTTTTTCTAAATAAGTTTAGTTATTCAAAAAATACAGAAAACAATGGACCACAGTGGTCCTTGAATGCCAATTGAGCACGTTCATTGGTTTTGTTTTACAAAAAATGAGGAATCCAAAATACCTTCAAGTTAAGCCAGTTGGAAGCCGTCATTGGGGTAAAACTTTATGTATACAAGATTCTCCTTTCTACTAAGACTTCCAGCCATCAGTATCGATCAGATGCTCCGTTAGTGGGTTGGTGTCTTAGAACAATCAAACTAATGCTTTTTAAATGTTGTCCTCTAGGGAAATGAGCAGAACTACAATACCACTGACATCTCTTCTACTCAAGAGCTGGAAAGCCAGATTGCTAATAGCTATGACGTGTTGGAGGAAACCTCAATGGACTATCTCAGACCAAACAAGGAAGCTGTCCACTCACTCATCCTGGACTTCAGCTCTGTCAGCTTCATGGACACCGTGAGCGTCAAGGTTTTAAAAAATGTATGTACCAGGAGAATTTGAATTGGTTCTTTTCCAGTAGATAATTAATTTCTTAAAGGGAATCTTCCAACAAAAAACAATCAGCCACATTAAAATTCCCACTATGTTTTAAAATGTAGCCCGTAACGTAGCCCGCAAGACTTACGGCTATTAAATTGGCCTCTCAAAGCTACCCGCAGATGACTTGCGGATTTGGTGCAAAAAAAAGCCTAGTGGACTTGTAACATGGATCTTTGCGGCCGCAAATTCTTTGTTCTCTAAAGCCCGTAACCGGTACGTTTCCAATTTAGCTATTAAATTGCATCCGAATCACTGGCGTTCAAGCCTGTAACTCGCAAATGGAGCCAAGGAGCCAACGAGTGCTAGAGAGGACTCGCAAGGGGGGTAAAGTCCAATCCGTAGCACTTTAAATGCAAATATTACCACACTACTGTACTTTTATGAACAGGGAAAGTGATGTTAGGTCTTAGAATTAATAGCACAACATTCGCAAACTCACAAATCGGCCCCGAAAAATACTTTATTTCATGTTTAATTTTTGTGTTATATCGATACCGGCAATCAATGTGTTAATTCATATACTGTAACTCACATGTGATAGACAATCATATTTACAGCTTTATGAATATTGCATTACATCTGGAATGTGTGTCTGATCGTAACTGGTAATTGAACCCCGTAAGACTTTGAAATCCCACCTCTATTTTTCAGTACGTTATTCTGACGATTTCTGTTTCCATCGGCTCCATCTCAAGTTTGATTAATTGATCACGTTCACCACCGCAGGAGCGAAAAATGGTTTACGGGTTTGCATGTTCTAATTTAATAGCACCGTAAATCCGCAACTTTTCAAGCTCGCAGCCATTGCAGGTCTCACGTTGCACATACAAGCTTTGAATTTAATGTGGCTGAATGTCCGTAACCTATTACCTGCAACCTTTTTTTATATGTTCTGGGAAAGTTTGCTCAAATCTTCAGGAAGAGGAGGGGGGGAATACAAGTTCAAATCTGTAGCCATGTATGCTTCAAAAGAACACATTGCAGTTCAGGTTTATTCCTTCCCTTTAACATTGGCTGACAGATGTACCTGGTGTGCTGTGGTCCATAGGGTCATGGAGAGTCAGACACAACTGAATGACTAAACAACAACAAATACAAATTCTAGCCTTGCAGAACGACCATATTTCCCGTTTTACCCTGATGAACCATCTGTTTTATGCATTTTGATACAGCAAGCTGGTTTATTGAAGCTCCATTTTTATTTTGATGTTGCCAGGTTTATATCTCTACTAGTAAAGATACTGGAATTTAACGGCCAAGGCCTTATGGAACTCATGCCAGGTTTATGGGACATGCCCACTTCTTAGGATAGCAGTATATGATTTTATTTGTTTGTTTATTATATCTATGTTTTAGTTTTAAGTCTTTTTTGAAAAATAGGTAATAAGACAGACACGTTACATACATAGTTACATAGTTACATAGCAATTGAGGTTGAAAAAATACTTTTAGTCCATCAAGTTCAACCTTTTTAGATCTCCTCTGATCTTCAATATGCAGATTCATTGTTAATTAATCTATTGACATATAACACATGTTTGTAATTATGGGAAATACGGAACCATGTATTTGCAATATATATTCCTTTAATTTAATGGGGGAAAAAACTTGGCTTCTGCTTAAAGCACTGTTTCCCTACATTATGCTAAATGGACTACTGAAATTAGGAAAAAGGTTCACTTTGACAAATAAAAAATTCTAATGTTGTTGTTACATACTACAAACATTTCCAAATTTCTAAATCTACAGTGGTCCTTTAATGTGTATGGTTGAGAAAATTAAGTTAAGTAGTTATGGACTAAATACAATTTAACATGTCTATCAATATGCTCTTGTTACTTGTAATAATGCAGATTTTTATATTTCTAGATATTTCGTGATTTCCAGGAGATTGACGTGGCTGTCTATTTAGCTGGATGTCACGGTAAGTCATAATATATGGGACAGAGTAAAAGTTACATACAAGCTAAAATTAGTAAATATATTCATATTGCCAAAAGTTTTAACAAATGTAAAAAGCAATTATTATGCAAAATAAAGACCATGAGCCTGATTCAAGTGAAAGCCCACATCTCGCGGGATACAGGCCATTTGTTTGCGGGCAGGCTGCGGGCTCTAGTTCGTCTCTGATTCTGGTGCTATTCAATTGAACAAGCCCGAAAGTTATGGGCCGAATGCCGAAGCTGTAAACCATGCACTTGTCTGTAGCAGTTCAAGGCGGGAACATGAAAAATTAAGCAAGGCCGTAACCACCCATTTCGATACGGACAACAGAAAATGAGACCGCCATCATTACGGCAGTAAAACATGGAGGTTACATGTCAATCAATTAGGTTCGGGGGTCCGATGGGATTTGCAAACCCTCAAAACACAAAAAAATAAAAATGAATGCCAATACTGTTCTAGTCTATATGGGTGTCCTGTTATGTATTAACCCTTTTACACCCGAGATTGATTTAACCCCGAAATGACACATAATAAAATATGATTTTTTAATTGCAGATTTGCGAGCTTGAAACTGTTGTGCAATTAATTCTAATGTCTTTCATCACTTTCCCCTGCCTATAAAATTTAAGTAGGCCAGGAGTCTTCATGTTTATCCATGAAACAAAAACAAATAGACTAGTCTTACAGAACTAAAATGATTGTTCAGTCCTCTAAAAAACACATAACAGTTGGGGGTGTTTTGAAAGCTCACATCACTGATCTAGAACAAAGTTAAAGTAACTTTTGCTTTTACTAATTCCGCACATCCCACTTAGATATTCTCCAATGTGTTGAGAAAGCTGCCACCCAATCAGATGCAGACATTAGATCTGATGCATCAGCTGTGATTTAGACCGTATAAGTGACACAGTGTTCCTAATCACATATAATAGTTGTCAAACAGCGATTCGTCGTTACGCTTGCGACAAATCGCAGCTTGACAACTACGATTGCCGTAAATGGGCACGCATGCTCATTGCGCGGCGGGTCGGAGAGAGAGAGAGAGGAGGAAGGGGATGACACAGAAGAGAGGGGGGAGACACAGAGGAGGGGGGGGAGTCACGGAGGGGGGTAGACAAATGGAAGTGAAAGGAGGAGGGGGAGAGACACAAAGGAGTGAGAGGAGGGTGAGACAGACGCAAAGGAATGAGAGGAGGGGAGGGAGAGACACAGGGGAGTGAGAGGAGGGGTGGGAGGGGGAGACACAGGGGAGTGAGAGGAGGGGGGAGAGACACAGGGGAGTGAGAAGAGGATGAAGAGACACAATGGAGTGAGAGGAGGGGGGAGAGACACAGAGGAGGGAGAGGAGGGGGAAGAGACACAGGGGAGGGGGAAGACACACAGGGGTGGGAGAGGATGGGGGTAGACACACAAGAGAGGGAGAGGAGGGGGAGAGACACAGGGGAATGAGAAGGGGGAGAGACACAGAGGATGGGGGGAAACAGAGGGGAGTGTGATGAGGGGGGAGACACACAGGGGAGTGAAAGGAGGGGGGGAGGAACTCAAAGGAGTGAGGTGGGAGACACAGGGAAGTGAGAGGAGGGGAAAGACACAGGGGAGTGAGAGGAGGGGGGAGAGACACAGGGGAGGAGGGGGGAGACACACAGGGGAGTTGAGGAGGGGGGAAGAGAGACAGGGGAGGGGAAGAGAAACACTGTGAGGCCAGTAAAGTAAAGGGGGAGAGGCTTCCATTGTGTGGCAAACAGCATTGCCAGGATTCACATTTTATTGCCATCATTTTTGACGGGCAAGTTGCTAGTATAGTATGATTTTAAAAGTGTATGTAGCATGAAGTATTTTATTAGGGGCATTTTATTAAAAAAATTGCAATTTCCTCCAATAAAATAACACTGAAGATAGCTATTTGAGCTGTCAGTCGGGTTTTTCCTTTTCACCCAATGTTTAGTTGATCAGCGCTATTAATTACTGATTAGCCCTGTGAAGAGGAGGGATGAGCTGGACCAGCCAACGAATGGATCCCATTGGATAGGTCAAAAAGAGGGATCAGCTGGATTGGCCAATGAATGGGTCCCACCAGTTAGATCCTCTCCTCTGCGGGTTTCTATATATTGGGGCTATGGATTCCCCGCGAGGAGTCTGCTTCAGGATCTGTTCAAGATGGCAGTTAGTAAATAACTCTGTCCCAAGCACTGAATAGGAAATGGTTTTAATGCATCATGTTTCCGCAATATGGCCATGCTAATCCCCTATATTGCAAAGATTACAGCAGGTTTAAGAACAAAGTAAATCTCCCTAGCTGTGTTAATCACCATCCCTGAAACATTGCAAGAGAACTGCTACGAGTGACTGTGGTCGGAGCCGAAAATTACGGCAGACTTCTCCACTGATTTCTGCCCTGACAAAATATTATGAGTTACTCCCTTAGACTTTTACACCGAAACCCTATGCTAATAAGAATTTATTGATCACTTGCAAATTGCTTTAAAACTATTGTGGAGTACCGCAACAGCAGTTAAAGAGACAGTATAGCACCAAAAAACTATGGAAATATGTAATTAAAACATATGATATTTTATTATTATGTCCGTTTCATTATACAACATCCAGGGTAACACACAACCCAGTACTCAGGGGGTTAATACCACGTTGCCTAGGAACAAATGCTCTAAAGCATTGTGTGTATATATATATATATATATATATATATATATATATATATATATAAATATAATAAATATACACAAAATAAACACATCTATATATATATTTTGTCTCTAAATACAATTGTCATCTATTTAATGTAGATAAATATAACTAAATAAAAAAATATCATATTTATATATATATATTTATATATATATATGTAGATATAGATATATATATATTTTTGTTTTCCTTCCACAGTTACCGCACTTGTTATCACTCATTATAATAATCATGATGTTGTCATTTTCTATTGGCTCCTAGATCCATTTCTTGGTTTGGTGTAATATACTGAGTGAACACATACTTCCTACCCTGAAATCTCTTGCGGATAAGGCAGTATTTATGGATGTGGGCTGAGTGCTGTAATCTTGCGAGTGAAAAGATTAAAATAAATGTGTAACATAGGGAAAAAAGCTCCCACAGCAAATTACACTGCTTGATTGGCATGGGGGGCTTTGTCTCAAGCACCCACCAGTAAGTTGAGAAGAAATATTAGGTGTCCATAATGTTAGGATAATGTTCTGCTCCAGTTCATGAGCCAAACAACACTTTGTCACATGCAGAAAGCTAATGTTTATTCTGCAACTGTCACTGTTACCACAGCAACCCATAACACCACAGCACTTCACTTCAAGATTCTCCCCAACAAGCATGTGGCCTATACAAAAAAAATAAAAGATTAGGCATTCTCAGACCCAGGTAACTGCATTCAATTGAGAATGGAGCCAGTGTATCAGACTAATCAGTAATTAATTGCAATGATCTCTCATTAACAAAATCTATGAATCTTTGTTTGTGGGTAGATCAGAAAGGCAGAGTAGCATGTCAAAATGGCAATCTTCAATGTTATTCAAAAAATTCTGTTTTTTACTACAGTAAACTAACATGCAGCTGATAAAGTACTTGATAATATGTATAGTTATTATACCATATTTAGGACTTTTGCTGTGTCACTTTAAGAAGCGAGAAGTAAAATAACAGTGAGAAAATACACAGCTGTCCTGCTTGTAATATTCTCTTATATCCCACATAAATGAAAATAATACCATATTTTAAAACCTTAAAGAATGTCTTTAACAATTTATGTAGACACTTCATGAAGAAGACTCCTTATTTGTGTTATAATCGTCAGGTCAGACCTGCACAGATCTAACTAAATGTGTTTCATATATTACAGCACCTGTCATCCAGCAACTGGAGACTGGAAACTTCTTCAGTAAGACCATCACCAAAGGACAGCTCTTTTCATCTATTCATGATGCTATCACTTATATATTTAGGATACAGAGTCCACACACCATGAAAGGAAATAATGTAAGTGCTCGTTGTACTCCTTGTTGTTGTTTAGTCGTTGAGTTGTGTCCGACTCTCCATGATCCTATGGACCCCAACACGCCAGGCACATCTTTTTTTCTGGTTGTGCTGACTCATAATGTTTTCTTGGTAAAGGTATTGGAGTGGGTTCCCTCTCTGCTATGACCTGGCCATCTTGGGTGGCCCTACATGGTTTAGGTCACAGCTTCTTTGATGTACACAAGCCCCTTCATCATGACATGGTAGCGACCCAGAAAGATTTTGTGCTCCTACATACATGAAGTCCACGATGGAGCTACTGCCAGTGCAACAGGCGAAAAGATAGAGCCCTCTTCTCTCTGCAATTTATTATGGGAGAGGGTACATGTAATTTATTTTTATAGAAAGATGATCTGATCAGTTATATATTTTTGGCTTTTTTATTGACCCCTTATAGGGAAGTTGGGTTGGACACACAAATATAGAGTGAACATTGTATATCCACTAAAATAACTACATCACAATTTGTATTTCTGGAAGTATATGCCAAGCATATATAGAACACAAGAGAGAGAACAGTATACTTATGAATCCAGCAGTACATAAAACGATGGATTACAAATCAGAAAGATAATCACATTAAAACGTAGCTTTTAATAAATACAAAATAAAAACAAGTATAAAATAATTTAAGACACAACTAAACAGCTGCCCACAGCCAGCATTAAGTAAATTAAGTCATAAATGGACATAGAACAAATAACACTGACCACCTATGAATAGTTCAATGCTTAAAATTACAATGTGTTGAGCTTGATCTAAAGGAAAATATCATTCAAAATCAGGGATCAAGCCAATCAAAATAATAATGGCGGTCACTATTCCCGAAAAGTCCAATAGCAATAAACCTATATGTTGTGCTCCAAAATCTATTACATACTGATTGAGGTAATTGAAAATAGACTGGATATACACACAGAGGTCTGAGAGGAGGGAAGCTTATAGTAGTAATGCTTCTCAAATAGCAGTAATTCCAGGACCCTCTATTTGCCTTTCTATTGTGCACAAAGTAGTGTACTGGTAAGTTAAGTATACTCTCTCAACTACAAAACGATCCCAGACCTCGTGTGCCTTCATCAGACATGTAGTAGGGAATTTGGTTAAGTGTTATTAAATGGCTGAGGGAGCAGTGTGTGACATCACACTCATGCAACGTCTGCTTGATGCTGGCGTTTCGCGTCTGCTTCTATGGAGGCTACGGAAGTTGTGAGGGGGCCCTAAATTATTTAACACTAGGGCCCCCCCATTTCCCACCACTGCATGAAATGGTATACACAGATTAGATGCAATGTATTAATGTACAAGATCCCTAGAGCACTAGGTAAAATGGATATAATTTATACAATGTATTCGGATTAAACAGAGCTGCCATTATTAAGAGAAGCTCATTAAATCTTAAAGGAACCTCTATATTCTCCCATTGCATATGATTGCCCTTCTGTAAAATGCATTTGCCTTATTCATTACTGCAGAATACATTGGCACTACTCAAGTAATGATGAATAATAATAATTTACTTAATTTACCTTAGCATTATTTGTTCTTATGTATATTGGATGAATACAATCATACCCATCATATTTCTCTATTGCCTGTTGTATTTAGATATATTTTACCTTTGGACCAAAGGACATCCTGAAATTTCTGAGTGCTGTTTTGTAAATATTGACAATATTTATTTTTCAAATGGAATTAAAAAATTGATTTAGACAATTCCATTTGCTGTACTGTTCTAGACAAATTTTCCAGCAAAAGTTTTAGCTGCTAATTTATTTTAATTTATGTTTTCTATATTGTATAATTTCTATTTGATTATAATTGTTATTAGGTGTTATTGTTAACTATGGGATTGGTCATGACTTTACATTGGTATTGCAACACAGGAACAAACTGTGGTCCAAATGAGACAAAGTACAGTTAGTTTCTCCAAAAACTACCTTGAAGCTGCTTTCCTCTGATTTTATCTTAAGTTGTAAAAATGAATACTTGTCAACACACATGCTCGATTCCATTTTTAACTTCTCGCAATATTTTTTTTTTTTCAGATCTATCAAAGTACACAATTTTGATTGCTCCATTTGGCCATAGATATGAATCTCCTCTTCAGAATGTATTTAATAACCTTTACTAGAAGACTGCCAGATTCCAACAAAAGCTCGGACTAATGTACAAGGCAACATAGAGCGTTTTTTACTACATAGATTAGGCATGCACTATTATGCCTTGCTATAGATTTTAAATATTTGACCAAAAACTGAATTGCTAAAGAAAATTAGGGATTTTAAGAATGATTTTTAAGAATATGAGCTATTTTGTTGTGTTACCAAAATAAAATAACCCTATAGCACGTCATCAATATGTAAGGCATCTCCCCATCGCTAATATATGGACATCAGAAGATCTAGAACACTTACAGCCTCATTAATTTTGGGCTACATGTTAAAACGTAGCCCGTAACGTTGATGTTAGGACTTATGATTATTAAACTAGCCCCGTAAAGCAGGCCCCCGCCGACTTGCAGGTTAAGACGCAGGACGGCCGAAAAATGGACGTGAACATGGAACTTTGCATCCCACATATCCTTTGATCTGTCAATACAGTAACAAATCCCATCATGCTATTAAATTGCAAGAAAGTCACCTGCGAGCTAGCCCGTAACACGCAAATGGAGCCCAAAGCCCAAAATGTGCTGGAGAGGACTCGCAAGGGGGGTAAAGATACCTAGCCCCGTAAATGCAAATAAAAACACACTACTGTACTTTATATAAAAGGGAAAGTGATGTTAGTGCTTAGAATTAATAGCACAACATTCTCAAGCTCGCAAATCGACCCGAAAAAATATTTTATTTCATGTTTAATTTCCGTGTTATACCGATCCTGGCAATCAATGTGTTAATACATATAATGGAACTCGCATGTAATAGAATCATATTTACGGCTTTATTAATATTGCATGAATCTGGAATGTGGGTCCGATCGCAACTTGTAATTGAAGCCCGTAGGACTTTGAAAACTAACCTCCCCTTTTTCAGTGACGTAACTCTAACAATCTCTTTTTCCATTGGCTCCGTCTAAATCCGTACCTACAGTCTACACTGGTTGATCTTCTGCCAGGCCGCAAATCCAACGTTCTACAAACAAGCTACGATTTGCTTCTCAAGCCCGTAGCTCGCAGCCCCTTCTAATTTAATAGCCCCGTAACACAGAGGATTTTCAAGCCCGCAGCCGTTGCGGGGCTCACATGGCAGATACGGTGCTGCAATTTAATAGGGCTATAATTTTTCAATACTCATATAAAATATATTTTTGTTTGGACAACTATGAGTATTTGCAATGTGCTGTTAAAGTCTGACCGGTTAATAAAGGTTATATTTTTGATTTTACCAGGTCTGTGTATTCTACGACTATAGGGTGAGGGAATCATAGAAACCATTCACCACCAAAGCTTTGTCTCTAGACTAACTCTGGATGCTCTGCAAATGTGGGTGAGGTCTAGGATGGATGATCTACAAATGAGGAGTTTCCAAATGACCTGTTAATCTCTACATTTGAAATTAGGGCCTGGTGTCTTATATAATGGAGAAACATTTTGCCATATACATGATGTAATTACTAAGAAAGATTAGTAATTAAAAAAAAAATACTACCAACATAGGAAGCAGAAAATGTTAGAGGTTGGAAAGAAGCAACACCAAATGATCTGCTGTTAGTAGGATGAAGGAGTAGCTTCATAAACCCATCATGTCTTTTTCCAAAAGTTTGGTTTCAGCTCATTATTTGAATTTGGGGTCTGGTGACATACATCTAAACACAAATAAAATGAGAGTTTCTCACAGAGTAAATGTCACAACCCAAGAAAAGGACACATCTCAGCTCCAGGATTCTCCTCCCTTGGACCATGGAGTGGATGGAATTCTTGGTGACCGGCTTCTTTCCAGGACTATCAGGATGAAGAACAGGAATCAATGGGTTTAAAATAATAAACAGAGGTTATAACATCTAAATAAAAGTCAAAACACAATGGTTATGTTCCTTAGAAGAGAGAGTCTTTATTGGGAAAAGTTAGAACATTTATAGACAAACAGAACAACACAACTGTGGTTCAGCCAACAAACATGATTACTTAACCAGTTATCTCTATCAGCCCTCTGTAGTACTTCACTGGCCAATCAGGGTGTGTGGGAGTTAATCCCATCACATGATGAGCTAGTAATTCCATCACAAACATAAACATGTTAAAAGTTCCCTTCTAAACTAGTTAACTCACTTGTGCTATCTGTATTTCCTGTCCACAGCTAGATAATATTAACAGGCGGTTATTATTAAGATGTATAGTCACATTGTTCAAATTTCCTTACTCCAGGGGTGGAATTAGCAGGGACTGGAATAGTGATCAGGGCATGGTAGAGATGACATAGCTCTTTCACTGAGAGGTTAACTTAACCCCCAAAAAACAGATCTTGACAGTAAGATTTGAAATAAACTCTT
This sequence comes from Discoglossus pictus, assembly GCA_027410445.1. NCBI lineage: Eukaryota > Metazoa > Chordata > Amphibia > Anura > Alytidae > Discoglossus > Discoglossus pictus. Next base: position 14,096,065 of record CM050169.1, on the reverse strand, counting down.
GAAGTTCTTGAGATGGGCTTTTGTATGTATTAGAAATATCAGAAGGAAAGTCATTGGCTGGTGTTAATAATGTGTATTATGCATGTGTTCCAGACACTTATCCAGCGATAAAATATTATCCAGATATCTAGTACAAGAGTAAGTGTAATTAATGCGTAGTAAGGGTATATTCTGATTTGGGTATTTAATAATTGGGAGTACATTATCCATCTAGAACTCTGTCTAAACAATAGTCATTATGACTCAGAAAATAATGAATAGTAACTGCTCATTGAAACCTACAAAAGTTAAAAAAGAAAAAGTGATCATAAGTATATGTTTGTAAAATAATTTAAATATTGAGTTTAATAATTCCATTTGATGTGGTGTCCTACAGTGTTTTTTTACCAAACTTCGAAATTACACTGCATGGAATAATATATAAACTGGATCTATTTAATTCTGTTTTTAATTCCCTCTTGATAATAATTTAATTAATACAATTCTCTCTTCAATGCCCTTGAAACGTGCTGGTTGTAGATGTGTGAATATTATCGCACACACCAGCCAGAGGTAGTTACTGATTTATTTGGCTGCTTCTTGAAGATCCTAATTAGGAGTGAGGATACTAATTTACTCTTTTGGCTTATACTTAGAACATATAAATTCCCTTAGGTTTCCCCTCATTTGCTGCTGCTTGGACATAATAAACAGTCCACTAAACCTACCAGATTTTGTATTCCAGATGTTTTGGGTCAATTGCAATATCCTCTGCTGAATGCCCCAGTGATTGGTGAAGGGATAGGTCCTGAGGGACATTATATCCAGAATAAGCTCTCATGGGGTAACACATGGCAATTGCTTCTCATACTTTATACAGTAAAAAGATCTGTGCTGCATTCATTAATCTAATTGCTCCGCAGTGTATTTCAAGTCTAGAGTTAAATCAGGAGTGTCCAATCTGTTTAAAAGTATATGGAAGTATATAAAAGTTTCATGGATTAAGAATGCATCTGATAGAGAAAAATCAGTCGTATATCACATTTTTTGCACAAAATAATTCTGTAATAAAAATGCATAAACTTACCCAAAAGTTTGCAAGATGTCTTCAGTTTTCAGGCATTTGATTTTGATAAGGAACGCCCCCGAAAATCCGAGCTAAATTTTGCATAAGATTCATAATTACTTGTGGCCAATCTTTTTCCCTCTCAATGGCTGAGACAAAGCAGTGGTGATACTGACAATTAATTGGCTAGGACACAACTCCACACAGTTCATTTTTTAGGACACTGCCTAAATATATGTATTGGGGGGTAGAGCTCACACAAGATATTTCACATGTACTTTTAACCACAAATATACAGAATTCCTTAAATAAAATGATTTGATTTGAGGCTCCAATGGTTAAATTAATGATTATTATAGAATTTGACAAAAATAATTGGTTAAACCCATGTTGGAGGCCATTAATGAAATTAAGAAATCGGGGATAGCCCAGGCAGAGATGTTAGAAGCTCTTATTATCAACATACCAAAGGACCATGGGGAGATTCCTGAGTGCAAAAACTTTCAACCGATTTCACTGATGAATGCAGAAATAAAAATGTAAGGCAAAATCCTTGCGGAGAGATTAAATAGAGTAATCAAGAGCTTAAATGGTAAAAATCAAACTGGTTTTATCAGAGGCCGAAAGGGCACTGACAACCTTAGAAGAATGCTAAATATTATTTCCTGAGCAAAACATACAAAAGCACCTTTAATTCTCTTAACCCTTGATGCAGAAAAGGCCTTTGACAGGGCGGGGTGGGACTACATGGAGAGTATGCTAGCCAAATATGGTTTAGGAGATTTCTGGACTAAAGCCATCCAAGCTCTCTATGGGGCCCCAATCCGCCGCTGTCAAGGGCCCTGAGTTTATTTCAGAAAAATTCTGTATCTCAAACTGTACTAGACAAGGGTGCTCTCTCTCTCCCTAATAGTATTTGCACTTATGATAGAACCATTGGCTGTTGCCATCAGAGCCTCACAAGAAATCAGAGGGATTAATATTGGAGATTCCCAATATAAAGTGTCCTTATTTGCGGACGACATCATTGTATCTCTAGCAGATATTCTCTGACCAAACTTGAAGAGATAATAGAAGAATATAGTTTTGTGTCCAACTATTAACTAAATACGATAAAGTCAGAAGCAATGGTAATTAACGTCCCAGAATTTGAAACTGAGGAATTAAAACATCAGTTTCACTATAAATGGTCATCTTATATAAAACATTTGGGTATATTACTATATCCTGACTTAAAACAAACAATTATAAAAAAAACATTGAGTCAGTTTTAAACAAAATAAAAGATACTGTCTCTTCTTGTAAACAACTTAATATTTCATGGTCAGGTAGAATAATTGCCGCTAAAAGCGTTTTGCTGCCAAAAATTAGGTTTGTTATGAGGTGCCTCCCGGTTATGGTTCCAAGCTATATAATCAATTCATTACAAATATACACAGATAATTTTATACAACATTCGAAAAAAAATAGAATTAACAAAAACATTTTGGCACGTAGATTCAACAACGGGGAAGTTGCCTATCCTATTATCAGGAACTATTATTAAGGCCATTAACCTAGCCTATATGAGCAGATGGTGGGGGTCAGAGAAATTGAATCACTGGCGTTTAATGGAAAATGACTTAATTTCCTTAGGAGATACAAGGGGAATTTTATTTTTGGACCCCATACATGTCTTAGAAACTCTCTCCGAATCCAAAGTAATAGAGAAATCAATTGAAAGTTGGATCCAACTGAATAATAAATACAATTTACTTACTTTTCCAAGTCCATTTACTCCTATTGCCTTTTTGGAAAACTATTTCCACTCAAACCTTTTGAAGACAATGGCTGAAAAGGGTCTCTTTTATTTAAGAGATCTTAATCCTGCTGATAGTTTCATCTCTTTTGATGATTTGATTTGGAAATACGGGCTTTCTTCAAACATGTGCCTGGAATATAACTCTCTTAAAAAAATTCTCGAGGCCTATGGTTTTGGCTCCACTGGTACTAGACAATTGTCAGAGTTTGAACAAATCTTAACTTCTAAAAAGAATACACACCTCATTTCCAAATGTTTTAATGTTATCAGAAATAAGTTTGAATATGCTAAATAGTTTAAAATTAAATCTTGGGAACTTGAGTTGAAAACTATCTTGCCAGCTGAAAAATGGTACACAGCTTTTAGGTTAACAGAGAGATGTGTTAAAAATGCAGCTTATAGGGAAACATACATTAAAATAATAAATAAATGGCATTTAGCACCAATCAATTTATATAAAATGAGTGAAATTGAGAACATGAAATTGTATTGGAGAGACTGTAAACAGACGGGCACTTATTTACATGTTTGGTGGGCTTGCGCAAAAATCCAGAGGTTTTGGGAGGATTTATTTCGATTTATTGTCAAAGTTAGTAAACAACAAATAACTTTTTCCCTGAAATGGTATTATTTCACCTTTTTCCTGGCTCATTCTCTCAGGAATTAAAAGCATTCCTGATTCAAACTTTCATGGTTGCCAAGAAAGTGATAGTTTCTAAAAGGAAACAAAGTGATCTCCCATCTTTGTCTGAAATAAAAAATACCATTTACGGTACATAAATCATCTGTTGGACACCGATCTCTTGGTATTGGGACTGAATCCCACTCGAAAAGGTAAAAGGTGTATATGGGACCAAAATATTAAATCTCTGGACCTTTAAAAATTTGAGATTGTCAACTGTTGACAAAGTTTGATCTCCAGAATCCCACCTCTCGCAACCTTGGTTCCAGCACAACACCGGTCTTGCTTTATTTTATTTTTATTTTTTAATCTGCTCTTTTCTTTTAAGTGTTTTCTATTCCCAATATTGGATAGTCTGCGGTAGAGTATGGGTATTGTGCAAATTGGGTCTCTTGTAAAATCTTTTTTTTTATAAATTGAAAAAACATAACATGAATAAACATATAACGTTTGAAGTAATACAAATTGCAAACAGTCGAGTAATTTGTTTCAGAGTTCCCTTACAAATAGATTTCAAAACATAGCATACGTAACATTCAAACTTGGACCAGCCTAGAAACAGTACCTGAGGACCTAGACGGGTCCTACCCTAGCGGCCCTTTGTGTCGTTTTGTGCAGAATTTGTGCCTTTACTAATAGATGAGTGAGAGTTTTAGAAATAGAACTAACCTCCGAGAGGATCCCGCAGTGTCCAGATGTCCCAGCAGGAGGCCCAGCGTCTGTATTTCCCGTCCACTTCGGCCGATAGTGAGCTCATGTTTTGTATGTATCCTATTTTTTGCCTCACCTCAGTGTACGATGGAGAAGTGGCTTTCCACTATTTTGCGATAACACATCTGGCTGCTAGAAACACTTGACTGGTCAAGAACTGCTCATTTTTTGAAAGACCCCTGATCGGAAGACCCAGTAGGGCTTCACTTGGGTTCTGCCCTAGACGTTTCCCCCATAGTTTTTCTAAAGTGTCATAGGTAAAATCCCATGTTTGGCGAATTTGGGGGCATTCCCAGAGCATGTGTAGCATGGTGCCTTCATTGGGGCAACCTCTAGGGCACCTGGCGGGGTATGCGGGATTTGCACGGTGCAGCCTAGTCGGAGTGAGGTACCACCTCATTATTGTTTTATAGGCGTTCTCCTTAAGTGTTATGTTGAGAGAGACATTGTTTGCTTGTTTTAATATCTTACCCCATTCCTTGTCTTCTAATGTAACCTGTAAGTCTGTTTCCCAAGCTATTTGGTAGGGGAGTTTGGCGGGAGTATTGGTGTCAGAGAGTATTTTGTAGAAGGTGGAAATGTTACCTTTCCCCCGTGGGTTGTTGAGGAAGCATCGTTCAGTTACCGATCTGTCCCTAAGACTATTTAACTTATTTGTGTGTGTGAACACCTCGTTGACCCCTATCAGATTGAGCCATTCTTTGGGGGGTGCATTGATCACGTTAACGGAAATTGGTAAGGGGAATTCTCTATTTAGATCCCACATGTCCGCTACCACCGTTAGTTTATTGTCTATCCACCAGCTCATTTGGGTTAGTCTGTCAAAGCGATAGTCTTTGTGTGGGGACCAGAGGGGTGTCAATCCTGAACCTTCTTTCAAGAGGTTGGGTTTCCTGTTACTCTCTCGCCAGATCTTTATGGAGTTGTCTATACAGGATGACAGCTTATCAAGTTGTAATTTGTGGTGTAGGCTCAACCATAAGATTTGGGGAAGGATTAGATGGTTATCTCCCAAAACATGTCTCTCAATTTCCACCCAAACAGGGTAGTTCTCTTTTTTATGCCAATTAGTCATTTGTGCTAATCTTGTAGCTCTGTGAAATCTAAGGAAATCTGGGAACCCCAACCCACCTTTTTGTTTTGGGGTGGTCAATGTGGCTTTATTAATTCTGGGTTTTTTGTTACGCCATGTAAAATTATTCAGAGTTTTTTGTATTAATTTAATTTCCTTAACATTAATCGGTGTCGGAATCGATCTGAATAGGTATAGGATTTTGGGGATGACATTAATTTTAACTGCATTAATCCTCCCTAACCAGGAAATATTAAGAGAGGACCAGTTGGTTATGTCTTAGTTACATAGTTACATAGTAATTAAGGTTGAAAAAAGACTTTCAGTCCATCAAGTTCAACCTGTTAAGATCTCCTTTGATCTGCAATATGCGGATTAGTTATTAATTAAATTATTGATTAAATAATTATTAATAGTATAGTATTGGAGAATGAATAAAGAGTTAGTCCATCAAGTTCAACCTTTTTAGATCTCTATTGATCTTTTTAATTTGGACTATTTATTATTATTGTTAATTGTTAATTATTGTTAATTGATCCAGAGGAAGGCAAACATAAAAAAAACCCCATTGAAACTTTGCCAATTGTCTCATAAGGGGGAAAAAAAGCAAAATTCCTTCCTGACCCCAGAAACTGGCGATCAAATTTCTCCCTGGATCAATATTCCTTCGCTAGTTATCTAGGATAGCCTTGAATGCCCTCTTTATTCAGAAATATATCTAACCCCTTTTTGAAGTTGTCTATCGAATTCGCTGTCACCACCTCCTTTGGTAGAGAATTCCACAGTTTAACCACCCTAACTGTGAAGAACCCTTTTCTTTGTTTAAGGTGAAATCTTTTTTCCTCTAACCTTAACGGATGTCCTCTTGTCAGTTGAAAATCTCTTGCTACAAAAAGCTCACTTGACAAAGCCTTATATGGACCCTGGATGTATTTAAATAACGTAATCATATCTCCTCTTAGACGCCTTTTTTCTAGCGAAAATAAGTTTAATTTTGCTAGTCTTTCTTCATAACTTAGCCCCTCCATTCCCCTTATTAGTTTTGTAGCCCTTCTCTGTACTTTTTCCAGCTCTAAGATGTCTTTTTTGTGAGGTGGTGCCCAAAATTGTACTCCATATTCCAAATGAGGGCGTACTAGAGATTTGTATAGTGGCAGAATTATATCTTCTTCCCTGGCTTCTATACCCTTCCTAATACATGCTAATATTTTATTTGCCTTTGCAGCCGCTGCTTGGCTTTGAGCGCTGTTACCTAGGTGGTTGTCCACTAGTACTCCCAAATCCCTTTCAATATCTGATACCCCTAGATTTGCTCCATTAAGATTATAGATTGCTTGGCTATTTTTCCTTCCCAAATGCATAACCTTACATTTATTTGTATTAAATCTCATCTGCCATTTAGCCGCCCATTTCTCTAATTTATGCAAATCCTTTTGTAGGGAAAGTACATCATTATCTGATTTTATTACCTTGCACAACTTAGTGTCATCAGCAAAAATGGAGACACTACATTCGAGTCCTACTTCAATGTCATTAATAAATATGTTAAAAAGGAGAGGACCCAATACTGAGCCCTGAGGAACCCCACTTATCACATTAGACCAATCGGAGTATGTTCCATTTACAACAACCCTTTGCTTCCTGTCTTTTAGCCAGCTCTCGATCCATGAGCAGATATTTACTGCAATTCCTGTATCCCTTAGTTTGCTCACTAGTCTTCCATGTGGCACTGTATCAAATGCCTTTGAAAAATCTAAAAAGACTACATCCACTGAGTTGCCCTGATCCAAGTTCCTACTAACCTCCTCATAAAAACTAATTAGATTGGTCTGACACGACCTTTCCTTCATAAATCCATGTTGACTGCTACCTATGATCCTGTTCAAATAGACATATTCTTGTATTCTGTCCCTTATTAACCCTTCTAAAAGCTTCCCAACTACTGAAGTGAGGCTCACTGGTCTATAATTCCCCGGATTTGCTCTAGATCCCTTCTTAAATATAGGTATCACCTCTGCTTTTCTCCAGTCATCTGGTAGAGACCCTGTAGTGAGCGAGTCTTTAAAGATTAGATATAATGGTTTGGCTATTACAGACCCCAGCTCCCTCAGTACCCTTGGATGTATTCCATCAGGACCTGGGGCTTTATTAACATTTATTTTCTCCAACCTCTTTTGTATTTCTTCCTGCGTTAACCAATTATTTAGTGAAGGTAGTGTAGCCCCATTATGTTGCAGTGTCCCAACCACTGGTACCTCCCTTGTGTAAACCGAAGAAAAGAACCTATTTAGCTCATCTGCCTTTTCCTGGTCACTAATTATCAGATGGCCTGTGTCACATTGTAATGGTCCTATCGATTCCTTCCTGGCCTTCTTCCCATTAATATATTTATAAAATATTTTAGGGTTAGTCTTACTTTCCATTGCAACTGACTTCTCATTTTCTATTTTAGCCAGTCTAATAGCCCTTTTGCAAGCCTTGTTGATTTCCTTATAGTCACATAAAGATGCCTCTGTTCCCTCCTTCTTGTATAATTTAAATGCATACTTCTTTTTCCTCATCATGATCTTTAAGTCATTGTTAAGCCACATGGGATGTGATTTACTCCTATTTATTTTATTTCCACATGGTACATGCTGATGAGTATGTTTATTTAGTAAGGATTTGAATGTTGTCCATTTATTTTCAGTATTCTTCCCTGTAAGTTCTTTGTCCCAGTCTATATGTTGTATTGCTGCCCGTAGCCCATTAAAGTTAGCCCTTTTAAAATTTAGAGTTTTTGTTGGCCCCTTACAACTCTGTTTTTTGTATTCAATCTCAAATGAGACTGTGTTGTGATCACTGTTCCCCAAGGGTTCCCCTATTTTTACATTTGATATTATATCAATATTACTTGTGATGACTAAATCCAAGATGGCCCCATTTCTAGTAGGTTCTTGTATTACCTGGGCTAGATAATGATCCCTGAGTGTACTCAAGAACCTGCTCCCCTTAGCTGAGCTGCTGGTCTCGTTTATCCAGTTTATATCAGGGTAAGATTTTGGCTTAACCCAAAGATTTCTAACATTGTCTGCTCTTATTCTTTTGAATAGGGGTCTCTTGTAAAATCTTATTATAAATTAATATACAACTCTAAAAGATATTTTTGAAGGTAGAGATACAATGTTAGAAATCTTTGGGTTAAGCCAAAATCTGAACCTGCTATGGTTAAAAAACAAAGACAATCTCATTATTTCACCTTGTATTATCTGTATGCAAGCTGCTATGTACCACACTGTATGTTATGTCTTTCATGTTCATGTTTATTACTTTTTGAAGAAAATAAAAAACTATTAAAAAAGAAAAAATATTTGATATCAGATACTCAGTCAGTCAGACTTACATGCAGGATATCCTACAAACTGACAGATACCTTTAAAGAAAGGCCACAATGATTTTTTTTTCACACAGCGAACAAAATTAAAAAAAATTGCACTAACAGAAACAAAAACATATAAACAAACTTCAGATGAGAAAGTAATTTTATTACTTTAACCATCTTTGTTTAACTTTGATGTTGTGAGCTCTGACATTAATTTTACTTACCCAAAATGTCAGTTTTCCTAGGTAGGTTGTCTCCTATTGGTGTAGTGAAAGTGTATGTGGGTTGCGGTGCAGGTAACACATTTTCTTATAGTTTTGCAGATTGTAAGTAAATATGAGAAAGCATTTTAAGTGTTAAAACATATTTTTATTAGCGGTCTGTAATAAAATCATATGTGGTATAAAATCCCACCCATAAAACAACAGACTGAATAAAGTGATACAAAAGAGGTACTCTTATTTACATTTTTTATTTTTCCACAAAGACCAAATTTCTCAATTTTGGTTGATTAAATAAATATTTATAAGCTCTACATAAAAGTGTTAATTCCTTTAATAATTGATATATGTCCAGGGATAGCTTTCAGTGGGGTTATGCAATGTGTTTCATAAAATTAACATATACCAATCACACAAATTGTATTTACAACAGAGATCTCCTGATTTCGTCCTGATATGGTGAGGGTTTTGGTATCTCAGCACCCAGCCTACTTCTTCAGCTCATGAACACCAACCATCAGAACCCAGGATCACGGGAGCAGACAATGGTTTCTTCCTTTAGAACCTAGCAGGGAACTCAGTGATATGCCAGTAAAATATTAAAACCTTCCCTCTAGAATTAAATACACACAGTGCTGATGTGTATCCTAAGAGAGCTTAACTTTAATGGTCAGTTCACCTCTTTTTATATAATTTACCCATACCCAACATCAAAGAACAATTACTTAATCAATCAGAATACACCACCTTTGACATTGCATAATGATCACCATGTGGGGCAAGATTAGCTCCAGAGATTTGGAGACTTACTGTCTCCCCTACCCCCTAGGTGCCAGAGAGTCTGGTGATATTGCCTTCTTGGCCCCTTCTGACAAGATTATGGACACCACAAGAGTTAAAGAGCCATTGATCTGATTCCTCTGGAAGGATGTGGGTACAGCAGAATTGATAAAAATTATGTGAACAATGGGGGTCTAATGCAGTAAGCTTGACATGGAAGTAACACAATGGAGGTAAAGCTAACAACATGGCATACTAAATACGAAGATGGTAGAAATATGGGTCTACAGGCTTTTGTTAGCTTACCCATGAAATGAGACATTACAGGATTAGGGCTTGTAAGCCACATTCTATTGAACTCAACATGTCAACCATCTTGTGCAATGCAATAATAACAGAAGTTAAATATAGTTAAATAAATCAAAATAAACAGTAAAAACCCACAAAGTCCCAAAATCCATATGGTTGTAACAGCCCTGAAAGGCCATTTTTGGTGGGGCTCAGGGTCCCAAAAACAGACTCCATAAGTACCGGGGGCTGTGCCAGTACGGCCTTGGGCTATAAAGGGCCCTCCCTTGTAGGGTTCATGGAAGTCCCACCCTGGACCCAAAAGTCGATCATGAACGGCATGCCATGCTGTGGTCCTGTAGCACCATCATGATGTGATCAGTGGGGCCTCTCCAGAGTTGCTGCAGCGAGCAGGTTTCTGTTCTTAGAGGGCCACTCCATGGATGGGGCATATCTGGGAGGCAGCAAATTACCAGTCCATGATATGATACAGTAATGTCCTATTACTATGTAGTCCCCACATGAGGAGGAATAGGGGAACCATTGTACCAGTCCATGTAGAAGTCCTTTCCCCTCATCCTGGGCAGGGAGCATTTTAGGGGGCAGAGGCACTATTAGAAGAGCTGCAGTCTTTCTCTGGCTTACTTCAGTGGCAACATGATTTGTAATCTAGCTTGGAATTCCCTCTGCTTCAGAAGTGAACCAGTCACAGCAGGGCCTACAAGCCCGGAGACTTTGAACTGTCCAATCAGAGACAGGCCTACAGTTTATGGAGTTTATCATGGGGAATTCTTCCCCATAGAGTTCTACGGTACAGTCCCTTAGCAGGGAACATGAAGAGTGGTGTTTAAGAGGGTTCCCGATTAACCCCAAGATATCAGATGTGACATTATATAAGTAATGCCACTTATGCTAAATTCCCTACACTTATTCCTATTTCAAAGTAGATGTAATTATTGCTAGCAGTTCAAAATTATATGTTTCCCTACCACACTGTCCCTAATTCCCCAGACCACTACAGATACCTCACAGAGACCCGACACACATTTCCCCACTCTTTAACATGTTTCTTTAGGGGTAAGGTAGCTGCAGAAACCATGAGTATAAGTAACTCCATGCACCAATTACTACAATCAACATACCTGTTGCAATCAAAAACAAAGGGAGCCCCGGAAAAAATAATAAAAATGCAAGATGTATTTCACCAATGTACATAGAAATATGATGACAGATACTTTATGTAGGATAGTCGTCAAGTTGATAAATGATGCCCATTATATTATGAATTAATTATTTTTAGCATTCCCATATATACAATAGAATTTCTTCTGTACTACTCAGCTTGAATTGTTTATGAATGATTGACAGAATTTACAATCAGGTATTAGAACGGCTTTTACATTTAACAATCAGGGGTTCTACCTCTAATTTCACCTATCATATTGTGTGGATAAGTATGGGTGATGGTACCTAGATGTTCATATACACCCAAAATATATTTCCAGGTTGAAATTTGTATATTTTTTAAACAAGGTCCTTATGACATATCAATCATCAACTAGCAGACATCTCAAGGAAAAAGTGGTCACAGTCACAAACCTCCTGCTTTCTGCTACAGAAATACACTGCTGGATTGTAAGGATTTGGATTTCTCAATACCCAGTATGTAAATGGCTGCCATTTTTTTCAACCCCGTAACTTTGAAGCTGGCGTAAAATCGTCAAAAAACGTCAATTACTTAAAAAAATAAGTTACAACCTTACACACAGCACAGGGGGAGAGGCAGGGAGCCTGTGAGTGAGGATTCTAATTTGAGCTTTAATTGGCATTTTTAGGAAATCGAAAATTGGCTAAGCGATGAAAAAAATGGCATCTGCAAACCCGTAATTGTTTTAAAAAAGGCTCACAAAGAGGCCAAAGGCAGTAACACTTAGCTGCTCATCGCGAGCCCTGCAGGACTTTGAAAATTAGAGGGGGTAAAGAAGATGCTCTAATCTGGTGGAGATCTAAAGGCCTAGATAAATTTGGATCTTGGTTCATCAACGACGCAATACTTACATATGAACAATTAAGAGACAATTATGGTCTTCCCTAAGTGAACACTTTAACAACTACTGTCACTTGAAACAATGTATTACTACTATAACAAAGGCCTATTGGTTTACAAGTATCTGTATAAAGAGGCTCCCCTAACCGAGGCATCTTAGGCTCACTATATGACACTTTTAATTCACCTTCAGAAACCCCAAAGATAAATACATAACCGAATGGAAGACATATTGAGTTCAACAATGGGAACAGGATAAATGGAAAGAACCCTGGACTAATGTATCACAAGGATTTCTTAATTTCAGGATTTTAGAGACCTCTATTAAAGTTCTACACAGAGTTTACATCACCCCAGAATGACTTTTTAAACGGGAGCCTTCAGAGAATCCAAATTGCTTTCAAGGTGGTTCTGTAGTAGGTTCTTTTATTCATATCTGGTGGGAATGTCCAATAGTCAAATACATTTTGCAAAATATTATGCACCTTACTTCAGAAATATTTAAAGTCCAACTTAAGCCGAATATTGATACCTGCATCTTAGGAATATGTTCTCTAGGCTTATCTACCTCGCAAAATAAATTGCTTCCTATTTCTAATATTGGCTACTCAAAGCCATATAGCCGAAAAATGGAAATCTGATACACTTAATTTAAAAACAATTAAAAAATAAATTAAATTATATCCTAATAAACTAAAGATTCACCCATCTCTTAGCAGATTCTATCCCCATCTTTTTTATTAATGGAAAGAAAAAAACAAAACAAAAAAACAGTAGTATGTTAAATGCATGATAGATAGTAAGAACATACTAAAGAAAGTACAAACGTTAATGTGGAGGACATGTTCTTACATTTTCCCCAACATTTTCCATTTTATTTTTGTTATTGTTTATTTGTGAACATTATGAAACTTTAATATAAGATATGATATTGCATGCTATATCCAATTAGCCCTACAGAGAAAAGAGATAAGATAGAAAGACATAAAATAAGTAGATAGAGAAAGATAAAAAGAGAGAAGAAAAAGAAAAATAAGAAGAGAGGGTGGGGGAGGTTGAAGCATTGCTTTAGTATCCATCTTGCTCGCTAGCATTGGTATCTGCTGGTTGTTAATCCCATTCAATTCGAAGCTCCCACATATCCCAGCATGAAGCCCATTTTTTGTAGTCTAGTTCTTTCGATATCATACTCATAGAATATATGTGTTTATGTTTGGCTAGGACCTCTCTATACAGGGGGGTAGGATTCTTCCAAGATTTAGCGATGGTAATTCTTGTTGCTAGGAATATCTGGTAGGTAAGGAGGTGAGCTTGTATAACATAATCTAGATATGTATACCATGTTATGTCTCTATTCCTAATAAAAATTTACTGAAAAAAAAATTACTTTAAAAAAGCATTTTGACTTTGAGTTCATCTAACTGCATTGGATGCACATTAATATTATTTTATGAAATGGGGAGTGCTCTATCATACTTACATTGTTATCTTGAAGAGCTAGAATTGATGATGTGTAAAGTGGTTATGGAAAGTTATGGAAAATAATTGTATACTCTTCTACAAGATCAGGTGAAACAGACAAAACCAAGTGCAGACCATATAAAAAGCTTTTAGCATTAGTTTTCAATAATATACTGTGGGCTTTTGAAGCATACATATTAAAGGGATATGTAAATATCCTGGATTATGAATGCACCTGATAGAGGAGAATAATTAGTAGAAAAAAATGTTTGCATGAAATAAATACCCCCAAAAAAACATTTAAACACTTACCTTGAAGTTAGCAAAATCTATTGTAATTTCTGACAGTTTAAAATTAAGGTTAACACCCCCTCCAATTTGTTTTGGCCAATCAGGTTAGATGAAAGATTTGAGACATAGCACTATGTTAGTTGCTGTGGCAACAGCACACAGCACAGACAGGAAGCAGGGATGAGTCATATCCCAGAAATGACTGGGAGGCTGACAACACTGATCTCCCATTGGCTGAGCAAGCAAGAGCAGGTAAATAGTGGGTTAATATTGATCCCCAGATGCTGCATGCTGATTGGGTGGGGATTAGGAACCCCCTGGGGGTGTCAACACAATCATTAGAGGTATTTTTAGATATTAAAAAAAATAAATGTTTTATGAGATGTGCTGCTTACACATAGGCTGCTTTTTTGCCTATAAAGTGCAGAAATGTATTAATCCAGCAAACTTAGATATCCCTTTAACAGATCCTAAAGGAAAACCAAAGGAAAAATATGATTTATTTCCAACAACAGTCCCAGTCAGGGCCAGATCTACCTGTTCGGAGCCCCTAGGCAGTGAAGTGGAGGAGCCCCTGTGAGTGAGTATGCAAGGTATGCATAGACCCATTTCTGCCTTTTTTGTGCATGTAAGTTCCTTTTACTGCTGTAACTCTCTTTTTCTAGGTGTTTACCCCCTAGTAGCCAGTCTATGAACTGCAGCATTTCATTTTTTTAAGCCAGGAACCATTTTTTTAACAAATGCCCCTCACAGGGAAGCTGCTGCCTAGTTGGCCTAATGGGTAATTCCAGTGCGTTACGATTTACTAAACCTACAATGTCAAGTAAGCTCCAGACAGTAGTGAGTGATGACATTTAAAGGATTAACTGATTATACAAAAACAATCTTATAAAACTAATTAATAAGCATCAATATTAAAAAATCGAAATATGTGGAGCATCACTGATAGATCCGCTCTCCATTTAAGCCTCCCATTTGCCACTTAGTTAATCCTCAGCATGTTCTTGTTCTCCCCAATGCTGTGAGCATTAACATTACCACTTTATGGAATGTGCTAGTCACACAACATTTATATAATTAATATTTATGAACATGGCAGGTGTTCAACACAATGTCAGCAAATATTAATACAAACACCAGGTACGTACATACTAAATGGTGCTATTTTGGGGAATTATTTAATACTATATTTGTACTAAACAAGGTGTGTACTCCAGTGCTTGTTGTCTACACACAGAAACATATCACTTAAAATGTGGCAAAACAGGAATTGATCTTGATGAACACAATGGTGCGTTTCATTTCCATCCTTTTATTTACAGGGCATTGCTGGTGTTGATGATCTAGATAATAACAAGGGGCTCCAAGCACAAACCTTGATGTGGGAGCTTCTGCCAAGGTCACTAGAAGAAAAATATGTAATGTGAAACTGTCCTAACATTATCATAACTTACCAGAGGAAAGGAAGAAAAGGTTATACAAATACTTTAGTCTATTTGGTGTGTAATTATTTTTACTAAAGCATCTTTGTTTTACTAGAGTAGTGAAAGCCTTCAGGGCAGGTAGTATTGGACACCACTTTACACAATATTAGTCAGTAGGACAGTATAAATATAGTCACACAGGTTGGGGAAGGTGCCGCACAAAGTTCATCCCATCCTCATCTAGCTTCTATTTCCATGTGAATTACATTCATCAAAAGGTAGGTTGTACATCTATATGTCAACAGCAAAGTAATTAGATGTGGATACAGCCACAGAGGCTTGGGTCTGCAACTGATAGCTTTGTCATCAGTGGTGTCAAGACCATTCCATCACCTACCATATGTAGGGTGATAGAGAAGAACTTAATTATGGCAGACTCCTGAAATGGTTTCCAGGTTTCAGCTCTTGTGGGTGATATTTGAATGGATTAGAAGTAGGAGTCGTTAAAATACGAGTTTAATTCATTAACTAGCCAAATTATCCCTGTATGGCAATGATTATATATAATAAGATTTGAAAATTGGAGAACTCTTGGGAAATGTCTCCAGTTCCATGTACTAACATCTCCAAGACGTCTTCTGGCATATCACTTATTGCTCTAAGCATTTGGACGATCTATCAAGTTGGTGATCATTTTTAGTTGATCAGAATATTTATCTTTTTTTTTATTACAAGCAGGTGATGAAATCTAGACCCCACAATTCCTACATATAGGATGTACATTGTACTTTTAAATTACTCAAGTTTTAACCCTTCATTTTGTATGGATTCTAAAAAAATATTGAGAAACAACCAACCCATTTGCCTTCCTGGGCTCAAATATCTGCGGACATTTAGATTCATACCAATGACCATGACAGAAAACCAAATTGAGTGTGGAATTCTGGAGCCCATCACCATAAAGTACAAGCACAGTTTTCAGAAAAATGATTAGTGAAGAAAAGAATTACTTAATTATTTACAAGAAAAAAACATTGTTTTCAAATGTAGATTTAGGTGTTTATACTGTGATTTATAATTATTCATATTATTCATGCAATTCAAATTTATTCATAATACTTTTAAATATATCAGACTTTTTAAACCTTTTTTGTTTTTGTATTCCATACATTAATTTTTCAATACATTAATGCTCTATTATTGTATAATAAAGCACTTCTAGCTAAAGTTTTTGTTTTTTTCACATCCATCTTTTTTTAGTATTTTTGACCATGGTTTTAATTTTAACTTATTGTTGGGTCTTCAGACAAGTTTATTTTGGGAAGCATGTCTTCAAATGGAAATCGATTTATAGAATTTTTGCAAAATTTTACATATATTTTAAATCAATGGATATAGCCATACTCAAAAAGGCATATTAAGCCCAAAAGAATAATAGTAAGATTTGGAGAGTAACATTTATGGGTGACTTGTTTAAGGAAGGTCTATTTATATCTTCTGAGGATTAAGTTGAAAGTGACTTAATTCCAGAAGAGAACTGGTTAAATGTTCTTGCTTTGAAGCAAGCAGTTATACATTCAGACTATAACCTGAATATTTCTAGAGAACTTACAAAATTTGAGATGCTACTGAGGAAAAAAATGTGATACCACCTTGGAATGAGGTAAAATAAATTATTTCAAGAAATAGTCAGATAGAGAAAGATTTTATAGAGACAGATGGTAAGCCAAATAAAAACGTACAAATGAAATGGCTATTGTGGGACAAATTTCATTCTTAATTCATAAAGATATTTGAAATGTTCTCTCTCTTATGCTTTATGAAATTGTATCAGTTTTATTAATATTGGAGGTATGCATCGCATGGGTGTAGGAACTAGGGGGGGATGAGGGGGACAAATCCCCCCCAGATTTTTCAATGTGTGTGTTGATGTGTAGAGAAGCAGTTGTGTGGTATTTTATGTGGCTCCTACACCCATGTATGCATGTCAAGAGTATTGGATTGACTTATGTAACTGTACTTGTTCTGTGTAAATTATTTATAAGAAAAGGTAAAACAACAAAAAAAAGAAAAGAAAATTCATCAGGTTCTGGGGTTATAAATATTTCAGACGATGAAATAGCTGTTTGTATTTCAAGTAAATATATGTGTTACCTTATTTTAAAATAAAAAGCATATGAATATCTGGCTGTTTTTGGAGGTGATGTCATAGTAAAAGAGTAGTTGCTGCTAAAAAATGTTTAGATCTCCTCTGATCCTTCTGTTATGTGAATGATGAATGGATCCAGAGGAAGGCAATCAAAACCAAAATGAGTCCTTGCCAATTAATTGATCAAAAAAATGTAAGTCAGAATATTCCTTGGGTTATTCTACGTTAACTGCCTTGTCCCTGTATGTTTTTTGTTGTTTCAATTTTTATTATCATTATCATAACTTACTAGAGGAAAGGAAGAAAAGGTTATACAAATACTGTACTTTAGTCTATTTGGTGTGTAATTATTTTTACTAAAGCATCTTTGTTTTACTAGAGTAGTGAAAGCCTTCAGGGCAGGTAGTATTGGACACCACTTTACACAATATTAGTCAGTAGGACAGTATAAATATAGTCACACAGGTTGGGGAAGGTGCCGCACAAAGTTCACCACATCCTCATCTAGCTTCTATTTCCATGTGAATTACATTCAACAAAAGGTAGGTTGTACATCTATATATCTATATATCTATATGTCAATAGCAAAGTAATTAGATATGAATGCAGCCACAGAGGCTGGGGTCTGCAACTGATAGCTTTGTCCTCAGTGGTGTCAAGACCGTTCCACCACCTACCATATAGACACCTAATGTTCAAGGGTGATAGAGAAGAACTTAATTATGGCAGACTCCTGAAATGGTTTCCAGGTTTCAGCTCTTGTGGGTGATATTTGAATGGATTAGAAGTAGGAGTCGTTAAAATACGGGATTAATTCATTAACTAGCCAAATTATCTCCGTATAGCAATGATCATATATAATAAGATTTGAAGATTGGAGAACTTTTGGCAAATGTCTTCCGTTCCATGTACTAACATCTCCAAGATGTCTTCTAGCATATCACTTATTGCTCTAAGCATTTGGACAATCTATCAAGTTGGTGATCATTTTTAGTTGATCAGAACATTTATCTTTTTTTTATTGCAAGCAGGTGATGAAATCTAGACCCCACAATTCCTACATATAGGATGTACATTGTACTTTTAAATTACTCAAGTTTTAACCCTTCATTTTGTATGGATTCTAAAAAATATTGGGAAACAACCAACCCATTTGCCTTCCTGGGCTCAGATATCTGCGGACATTTAGATTCATACCAATGACCATGACAGAAAACCAAATTGAGTGTGGAATTCTGGAGCCCATCACCATAAAGCACAAGCACAGTTTTTAGAAAATGATTAGTGAAGAAAATAATTGCTTAATTATATACAAGAAAAAAACACTGTTTGTAAATTTAGAATTAGGTGTTTATACTGTCATTTATAATTATTCATATTATTCAGGCGGTTCATATTTATTCATGCCACTTCTAAATATATCAGACTTTTTAAACCTTTTTTGTTTTGGTATTCCATATGTTAATTTTTCAATACATTAATGCTCTATTATTGTATGGCAAGGCATTTCTAGCTTAAGTTTAAACTTGTTTTTTCACATCCATCTTTAGATGAACTTGAACATGTTCAAATTTCATAAGTGTATATTGAATATTAAAGAAAGTTTTTTAGTATTTTTGACCAAGGTTTTCATTTTAACTTCTTGTTCGGTCTTCAGATTATTTTGGGAAGCATGTCTTCAAAAGGAAATTGATTTATAAAATTTTTGCTAAATTTAACATATATTTTAAAACAATGGATGTGGCCATACTCAAAACGGCATATTTAGCCCAAAAGAATAATAGTAAGATTTGGAGAGTAAAATTTATGGGTGACTTGTTTAAGGAAGGTCTATTTAGATCTTCTGAGAATTATGTTGAAAGTGACTTCATTAAAAAAAATAACTGGTTAAATTTCGTTGCAAGCAGTTATAAATTCGGACTCTTACCTGAATATTTCTAGAGAACTTACTCAATTTGAGATGATACTGAAAAAAAAAAATTTGATAACACCTTGGAATGAGGTAAAATAATTTTTTTCAAGAAATAGTCAGATAGAGACAGATTTTATAGAGACAGATAACAGCAAAATAAAAACTTACAAATGAAATGGCTATTGTGGGACAAATGTTTTTTCTTAATTCATAAAGATATTTGAAATGTTCTCTCTCTTATCCTTTATGAAATTGTATCAGCTTTATTTATATTGGAGGTATGCATCGCATGGGTGTAGGAACTGGGGAGATGAGGGAAACAAATCCACCCCCCCCCCCAGATTTTTCAATGTGTGTGTTGATGTGTAGAGAAGCAGTTGTGTGGTATTTTATGTGGCTCCTACATCCATGTATGCATGTCAAGAGTATTGGATTGACTTATGTAACTGTACTTGTTCTGTGTACATTTTTTATAAGAAAACGTAATAGAAAGAAAAAAGAAAAAAAGAAAAATTCGTCAGGTTCTGGGGTTATAAATATTTCAGACGATGAAATAGCTGTTTGTATTTCAAGTAAATATATTTGTTACCTTATTTTTTTTTAAAAAGCATATGAATATCTGGCTGTTTTTGGAGGTGATGTCATAGTAAAACAGTAGTTGCTGCTACAAAATGATTAGATCTACTCTGATCCTTCTGTTATGTGAATGATGAATGGGTCCAGGGGAAGGCAATCAAAACCAAAATGAGTCCTTGCAAATTAATTGATCAAAAAAATTTAAGTCAGAATATTCCTTGGGTTATTCTACGTTAACTGCCTTGTCCCTGTATGTTTTTTTTTTTTCAATTTTTATTATCACACATTTATATATTAACATACAATTTTTTGTATTATCAGAGTAAACTTGGGGTAGAGGTTGTCTTAGATGTTCATAGACATTAAAGTGTGATTCACAATTTTCCATTTTTAATAGGGAAAAGGAAAGAGAAGGTGCTGGTTACTTGACTCGAGTAGCAGAAGGTTGTTTAAGGTATAATTAGGCCGTATCTCTAGAAATTAAAACTCGAGGATTGAGTAATTGACTTGTTTACTTTAGCCCATATATTTTAAGGACAAATAAATATTAAGCCAGCCACCTTTCATCCCAGAAAACCAGTCAGCAAAGAGAGAAGTAGTGGAGAAAAGGAAAGGGGGAGGCGAATCCCCATTATAAATGTAGTTTGAGATCCAAGGTTACTGTCCAGTTCTGTCTCCAGAGTTGGAACCAAGCCTGAGGCCCCCCAATCCGCACCATCCTAAGCATTTTGACGTAGTGAGAGAATTAGGGAGGATATATTCCCCTTACCCTAAGGTAGTGCTGTTAGGGGACCAGATTTCCCAGATTTTTAGAAATGAGATATTGTATATGTTAATCTTCGATTAATCATGATAACACTGATTTTGTTGATTATTTCAGGCATGTGTCTTTCCATTTCCTAGCAATGTGGCTTTTGGAAGATAACATTATAAATGGTAGTAATTTATTTTGGGAGTTGGAGAGAGAGGGGTTGTGAGAGCATAATTCAATAGAAGGAAGGATTGCAATGTTGTATAGATTGGCGATTAATTGTGTTACTTTATTTCAAATGAGTTGAGCTTGCCTGTACTGCATCTACACTGGATGTATGTATATAAGATAATAATAGCTTTTTTTTTTTTTTTGGAAAATAGGTTTAATTTGGTTAGCCTCATTTTTTGGGTAAAACTCTTTTAGAATTTATGCCACAAAAAAGTGTATTCTGTTATCCAGGTGAGGTCTTAAATGGATTTATTTGACATCTCTCATATTAGCACACATGACCAACACATAATTTTTTAAGTGCACGCTACAATATTTGGAGCTCCCATTCTCTTTAAAGAACTGCATATAAGTTTGTAACACATTAACAATTTCGTTTTAGGTAAAATCTTTATATTTGTAGAAACTGCTAGAGCCTAAAGGATGCTATGTTTATATCTTATACACACTTCCGGTAGGCTTGGACACTGAGTGGATGTGTTCCCCTAATGATAATTATTGGTTAAAGAGTGGAAGGAGGGGAAGAAGGATGGAGTTGAATTGTTGGTTCATTAATGGATTCAAAAAAGATTTCAAGACAGGACACTTCTTCCCTCCCATAGGCTCAATTGTCCTGCTCTGTAATAGCCCCCTGTGCGTTGAAAATGCAATATGACTATCATGGCAGCTTCCATGCACTAGCAGAATCTGCTAAAATTATATATATCCTGTTTCAAAATACTCTCCCAACCGCCCCCTTAGTTCTGCTAATGACCTTCTTCTCAGTCCCGCCTTCAGGACTTTTCTTGTGCTGCCCCTACTATCTGGCGCTCTTTGCCTCGCTCCACTACACTATCTTCCTGCCTCAAAGCTTTAAAAAATTTGTTTTAAAAATGTTATCACCTTCAGCCATGATATACACAATTGCACACTCCACAGCTTAAGAACACCCACAATCTACAGTACAACACACAGACACCCCAACTTGACTGAACAAATTGCTTTCACACCGCCATCTTGCATCTATCACCCTCTTATATCACACCCAAACCCTTTAGATTGTAACTTTAAAAGTTTTCAATCATGTGTCGGTGCTTTGAAAACAATCACTATGAGCCCGATTCAATTGAGCTCTCGCTCGATCCGGTAAGTGAGGTCGCAAGTTAGGTTGCTATTCAATTGACATCTTTTCGCGTTTCTCTGAACGGATTACGGGTAACGAGTTACGGCCTTGAAAAAAATGCGATGGTTAAACCCAGAGCTTACAGCCTCCCGAAGCCTTTGATCTTTCACTTTCGCAAGAGTTCCGATCGCTAAAATCGCAAATTACTATTCAATTGGTCAATTTCCCCAAGCCCGCAAATGTTTTCACACCCATAAATGGCAAAAGAAGGAGAAAATCCTACGAGGGCTAGAGAGGACCTGCAAGGGGGTTAAACACCTATTTGTAGCACTGTAAATGCAAATAATAAATCACTACTGCACTGTAAATAACGTAGCAAGCGATGACAGACATTAGAATTAATTGCACAACAGTCTCAAGCTCACAAATTGGCAGGAAATTACATTTATTTTTATGTTTCATTTTGGGGCTAAATTGATCTTGGGTATCAATGAGTTAGTACATATCAGGCCACGTACATGGACTAGAACAGTATTGGCATTCATTTTTATAATTCTTTATTTTGTGGGTTTGCGAGTCAGATCCCATATTGGACCCCCGAACCTAATTGATTGACATGTAACCTCCATGTTTTACTGCCATAATAATGACAGAGTCATTTTCTATTGACTGATTCGAAATTGGAGGTTACGGGCTTGCTTCATTGATTAATGAATTAACAACTAATCCGCATTTTGCAGATAAGAGGAGATCTTAAAAAGTTGAAATTGATAGACTGAAAGTCTTTTTTCAACCTCAATTACTATGTAACTATGTAACTATGTTTCCGCCATGAACTGCTATGAACCAGTGCATCGTTTACGGTTTTGGCTTTGGGACAGTAACTTGTTGGCTTGAGCAATTGAATAGCATAGTAATCAGAGACGAACGGGAGCCCGCAACTCACCTGCAGATATACGCCCACAACAATCAAGTTGCAGGCTTGCAATGCAATCGACCCTGTGCAATCGACCCCTAAGCTCAAAAACAGGGCCCCCCATTCCTTGTAATGTGTTAATTTTGCCATGTACTTAACCCCTGTATAGCGCTATGGAATATGTTGGCGCTTTACAAAAAAAGATAATAATAATAGTAGTAATAATAATAAATTACGTGACTTGCAAAGCTGATTTTGTTCTTAATTTGTTGTGAAGTGTTTGACAATCTACAATGATCCTTTAAATATCTTTGTCTTGTTTTTTTCTTGTTCAGTTACCATTTTCTTTTTATGTCGTAGGCTTTCTTCCCTATTCTTCACCATAGATATTTCTCCCAACCCACCCATAAATGACCTCATAGGATTTTCTCCTACATTTGCCATTTACAGGTGTGAAAACATTTGCGGGCTTCGGGAATTGGAGCAATTGAATAGCGATTTGCGATTTTAGCGACCGTAACTCTTGCAGAAGTAAAAGATCAAAAGCTTCGGGAGGCTGTAAGTTCCGGGTTTAACCATTGCAAAGTTTTTAAGCCAGTAACCCGTAAACTGTACAGAGCCCGCAAAAAGACCCCAATTGAATAGCAATTTAACTTACGGCCTCACTTAGGGGCTCCCGTAACTTACAATTGCTCAATTGAATTGGGCTATAAGGCATACAGGGATTGCAGTAAATATCTGCTCATGAATCGAGAGCTAAAAGACAGGAAGCAAAGGGTTGTTGTAAAAAGAACATACTCAGATTGGACTAATGTGGTAAGTGGCGTTCCTCAGGGTTCAGTATTAGGTCCTCTCCTTTTTAACATATTTATTAATGACTTACAAGTTTGCCTGGAAAGTATTGTCTCCATTTTTGCTGATGACACAAAGTTGTGCAAGGTAATTAAATCAGATTATAATGTACTTTACCTCCAAAAGGGTTTGCATAAATTAGAGAAATGGGCATCTAAATGGCAGATGCGATTTAATATGAATAAATGTAATGTTATGCATTTGGGAAGGAAAAATAGCCATGCAATTTATAATCTTAATGGAACAAATATAGGGGTATCAGATATTGAAAGGGATTTGGGAGTGCTTGTGGACAACCACCTAGGTAGCAGTGCTCAATGCCAAGCAGCAGCTGCAAAGGCAAGTAAAATATTAGCATATATTAAGAAGGGTATAGAAGCAATGGAGACAAATATAATTCTGCCACTATACAAATCTCTAGTACGCCCTCATTTGGAATATAGAGTACAATGTTGGGCACCACTTCATAAAAAGGACATTTTAGAGCTGGAAAAGTTACAGAGAAGGGCAACAAAAATAAGGGGAATGGAGGAGCTAAGTTATGAAGAAAGACTAAACGAATTAAACTTATTTTCTCAACAACAAAAAAAAGGCGCCTAAGAGGGCATATGATTACCTTATATTACCTACTTCCGTTGCTAAATGTTAATCTGTATTTATCTTTGTCTGAACCTAATTTATGTACAGCGCTACAGAATATGTTGGCGCATTATAAATAAACTATAATAATAATAATATTAATATATCCAGGGTCAATACAAGGCTTTGTCAACTTTTTATGCCAAATGGTTTTCATCTGATAAAAGGGAATCCTTTGAGATTAGAAGTAAAAAGATTCCACCTTAAAGAAAGGAGAAGGTTCTTCACAGTAAGGGTGGTTAAACTGTGGAATTCTCTACCAAAGGAGGTGGTGACAGCAGATTCAATAGATAACTTTAAAAAGGGAATGGATATATTTTTAAATAAAAAGGGCATTCAGGGTTATCCTAGATAATTAGAGAGGGGGTATTGATCCAGAGAGGAATCTGATCACCAGTATCTGGGGTTTAAGAAGGAATTTTATTTTTCTTCCTCTTTCGAGACAATTGGCAAAGTTTCACTGGATTTTCTTTCTGTTTGCTTCCTTTGGATCAATTAATAGTTAATCCACATATTGCAGATCAGAGGAGATCTAAAAAAGGTCACGTACTAAAAGCATTTTTTTCTACCTCAATACTATGTAACTATGTAACTCTGATCAGGGTTCCTTGGTGGTGCAGTGGTTAGGATGCAGGTACTTTTACCACAGCTTACTGGGTTTAATCCAGCTAGGAAACCACAAGGTCACACTGGTCAGTACTTGGATGGGAAACCACCTGGGATTACCAGGAGCTGTATGCTGTGGCCCACTGGAGAAGGAACTGGAAACCCACTCTAGTATCTCTGCCCTGAAAACCAAGTCAATCAGCATAGTGTGTTGTCCATGAGGTCACAAAGAGTCAGACATGACTGAGTGATGCCATTTACATGTAGCCCCCATAGAGCCTTGCAAGGTACACACTTTACCTAAATCCTCCTGCAGACCCTCTACTCCTATAATCCCTTTTGTAGAATACTCGTCTCCAAAACCCTAAATCCTCCTCCACATGTCCAGCTCATGTTCCCTGGAACCCCTGGCCCAATCCATTGGGCTGACTGTTCCCTGGTGTATGACCCATTCTCATTTAAGGGTGGACTTGAAAGAGTCAGAATAAGGAAGAGCCAATTGACTTATTTGTATGTATAGGTTGATAAAACTCAGTCGTAGCTGATTGCTCATCAATGTGGATCACATGGAGAGTTTTATGGTTCCATAAAATACAATCTTACAATTCTGTAAACACATATGAAGACTGAAATGGTCAGATGGCTGTACTTAATTGGGAAACACTATTCCATAGGTAAGTTTGGTGATCAGTATCTTCTTGCCTCTATGAATAAACAGTCCCAGACACTTTCTCCACTGTGGGCTAGGACACGTCAAGCATAGAAACAAGTTGATATACAGAACTTGAAGCCAACAGCTTGCCAGTCCACCAGCTCCTTCTGAATTTTTTAAAGTGTACCTTTTTAAATGAGGGTCACATTGTAACACAGGTTTAAAATATTAAGATATTATTGTCTTTGCTTAGAATAATACATTTGAGATAATCCATTGTCACCTTCTTTACACCTATACCTCCTACCAAACAGATACCAAATCCAACCTGGTGGAATTTCATAATCAGAAGAGAGAGGGTCATTCCTTAACCTTTTGTATGCCGTTCATGTGAGATTGATTGCTGGTCTATGAGATGATACCTTATTAAATTACTGATTATGTTTTAGAAGCTCCTTTCAATCTGTATCTATATTAGAGCAGTGGTTCTCCAGAGCCTGTCCTAGGTCTGGTGCTGGTACCTTATCTGCCGGTCCTCAGAAACAAAGAGGGACAAGGAGAGCCTAACTCATTAAACATACCACTACCATTAGTCACAGTTATAGATTGGTTATTTATCTATCTCCAGCTATCATGTTATGTCCTATCAGTGCAGATTATCTTCACATTTCAAACTGTTTTTATAGATTATGTTGACTTTCATTATGCATTATTGTTATATGGGCAGGTTGGACACCAGCAAAACCAGTAATTGACAAAAATTTAGGTCATGGCAGAGGATAAGCAGATTCGGCAGCGTGGGGAGACCGACTACCGGAAGTGCCAAGTGCTCAGTGAAGCTGAACTTGATGAGATTGCACCTAAATCCAAAGAAGTGAAACCTGTTTTTTGGAAGAGGTTTAATAATCGTATAAGGTAAGAGATACTTATGGAGAAAATCCTTGGCATATAAATTAATAAGACATGAGTCAAATATGAGGAAATAATAGTCCATAACTAAAACTGTCCCTATGGCCCAGTGTATTATTTCCAGAAAAAGTCAGTGAATGCCAACTGTCCTATAACGAATAGAAGGCTCCTGCTCATCATTTATTGCTGGGAGAGGCCACTATCCCTGGACTGTGCTGTAGGGATGATGTGACAGCCATAAGATGAACCCACTGTGCTTTATTCCAAAGTGCTATCAACTTTTAGATAGTTTATGATAACATAAGTTCCAGATTTATCACTGTATTGGTAGAAGGGTTGATTACTTATGTAGATATACAGGTACAAGATGAGTAGGAGGCCCTGTTTTGAGCAATAGTCAAAGACATTTGGTATTTTTATCCAAAAGCACTGTGTGACCTATTCATTTTCTGACCTTTGTGAATAAGGAATGTTAGGTGGTCCCAGCAAGCCCTTGTTACACTGATATAGCCAGACAAGGAAAGTGTAAAACTACAACCCAAACTCCTTAAAGTTTTAAACAAACGATCAATATATTGACTTGTCTGCATGGGAAATCATCAAAAGATATAAACAAGCTGATTGCATGACCAGGAAATCATCCCTTCAAAATCAACTGCCTGGTAACTAATGTTTAGAACCTTTTGTGGTATTACACCTATTTTAATAATAATAAATTGTGCTAAATGTCTTTATAACGTATTTCCATTTATAATTATTTTGTTCAAACACACTGTGTACTTATAGCTATTAAACATTTTCATGTAAGTTTTCTATGTCCTTCCTTGCCATGATGGTGACAGGAAGGGGTTACAGGGGTTTATGACCCCCTCTCTGTATACCCCACTATCCAATCTTCACCCTGGGGGCCCAACAGTGCCCCACTTCCCTTCCTACCCTAACTCCCCAAATATCCTTTTACCTACCTAACTTCCCATGAGTACCCCATGACCACAGGTGTAGGAACTGGGCAGGGGGGGGGGTAGGTCAAATCCCCCCAGATTTTTCTATGTTTGTAAGTATGTATATATAAGCAATTTTATGGTCTGTGTATACAATGAGTTGTATCCCCCCAGAATTATTTTGGCTCATACACCCCTGCCCGTGTCCCAATAGAACCCCATAGTCCCTATCCCCTATGGGGTGCCTACTGACCTCCAAGGTCCCCAAAGATATTGCTACACAAATAGTTCCCAACACTAACGCTCCCTATGCACTTAAAAAAATTAAAATAAAATAAAAACTTAATAAACAAAAATAAAAAATACTAAATAAATTACAATTAAAATAAAAAAGAATTACTGAAAATAAAAAATACTAAACCTTTGGGGAAAAAGTTTTATTTCATATATTATCCTCATTGCATGACCTTCCAGTGATGTAAAGCAATGACCCCCAATGCCCTTTTCTTCAGTCTTCACCCCTGGATACATGAGCACATCCAATCTTGCTTGAAATGGGTCTCTTTATGTAAAATTGAAGATTGAAGATACAACTAAACAAGCTCCTGAGAGGTTGAGCGCCGGTGTCATACAACGTCTTTTGGCAATGCCTCGGAATAATATAACATGGTTAAGGTTTTCTACGCTTCTGATAAATATGACATCTTTAAGGTAGAAACATAGAGATGCTGAGCAATAAGTCTTGGAGTTAATACTGTAGATTATCATTTCTTTCTTTCTTTTAGATCCATTTCTATTACTGTATTTTTTTCTGTACTATTTTTTTGCAAATATGATAAAACTAAATTCAAAAGACATGTTAATCTGGTAATGTGAATAAGCATTTGCTCTGGCAATAATGTGTTTTATTTTCTAAGATGTTCAGAAGCTACTGCGAGATCTCTGCTGATGAAGCACATCCCAATTTTACGCTGGCTTCCACGTTACCCGGCCAGAGAATGGCTTCTTGGAGACGTTATTTCAGGAATCAGTGTTGGGATCATCCAGTTGCCACAAGGTACTGGCATCAAACGTAACATTTTAGTTTGTCAAAACAGATGATGAATTAACTGGGGTTAGGTGCCAAAATACAAATAATTGTGCCATAAAAAAATATTTTAAAAATTAACCTTTAACAGGTCAATTCTGTCAGGTTCCATGCACTGGTTCCATCTCAAAGTTTAACACGAGTACGATATGTACGACAGCTACAGCTATGTGTTACAGATCAATGAGAAGTACTCTCCAAGCTTTTGATGCCGGTGTCATTGGCTGCCTACCAGCCAGTGACACATCATCTAGGAATATATTTGCTGCTCCGGCCTCCTCTCAGGGCCCCTTGCGGCTTCCTGTGACAGCCAGTACTTCTGGTTGCTCCTCTTTTTTCCTGCTCTATTTAGCAAAATGCCATATTGGACTGATCTTTTGCTGCTGGCCTGGATTGTTTCTGACCGTGAAGCAACTGATCTTCGGCTTGCTGACAATTATTTTGCCTGTGCCCTGGGACATATTACTTACAATGACTTGCCATCTTCTGTTACTACAGCCGGACAGCCCTGACATTACAACAGGTAAAGACCTTGGCAGAATAGCCAAGGCCCTGTCTTCTTAGGGATCTCTCCTGAGAGGCCTTAAAGCCTAATTGCTTCAGATGGATCAAATACAAGGCTTACAGGAATCTCATTTGTCTGGTCTTGGACATAAGCCAGATGCCCATGATAACCACTTACCTGATCTGGACTCTAAACGTGACTAAATCGCTGGGTAACTTGCTACACTCTGCTCGATTGTAGTCATCCACTGCCCAAGCACCTGATCCAGCTTCTGGTGCAAATGGTAGCATCCCAGTTACCTATAAATTCTCCCAGAGTGTCTCACAGCCCCCACCTACCTGCTCCGCAACTATACTCTTTTGATCCAACTGCCTGCCGAGGTTCAACAATGTTCCATATAATGGGAGCTACTTTTCACCTTCATTGCAAACCTGGGGCATATGAAAAATCTTTCTTTACAGATGAAGCTTTGGCCTGAGCAGAGGAATACACCTGTTGTCAGTCTCACAAATATTTAGTGTGAATCTAAGAAGATCTTTGACATTCCTTTGCCTCTACTAAATCTCCAGCAGGGGAGCACGCTGTGGGAAGTATACCATTGAGTTTCGAACCCTGGCTACGGAGTGTTACTTTATTGCCAGTCTATGGACTGGGACTTTCCGAGCACATGAAAGATCAACCCACTTATGATATCCCAAACTCCCAGGAAAGTTTGGAAACGTATCCGTCCAAACTCTTAAACTTCAAATTGGCATGATGATAAGCGGGGGGGGGGATGATAAGGGGGGAAGGAGGAGGATGATGAGGGGGGGGGGGAGAGGAGGAGGATCAGGGGGGGAAGAGGAGGAGGATCAGGGGGGAAGGACCTTCTTTTCCACTCTTGGCTTATACTGAAGTCAATACGTTTTCACAGTTTTTTGTGGTAAAATGAGGTGCCTCGGCTTATACTCGGGCCGGCTTATACTCGAGTATATATGGTAATTTACTATTATATAAAAAAGAACATGTAGAGAAGTTTAAAGGGAGACAAAAGGACGGACCTTGAAACCCAACCCCCGATTAGGCAAAAACATTTAAAATGAATTATCTAACACAAATATCCACACAAGTTTAAATTTCCAATATATTTGAGATTTATGTTCTGTCCCTTTACATATATATGTACGATCTAGAGGATGTGTCTAGTACTGCCCAATATTTGTGCATATAACATTTTATTAGGCTTCTGTGTTGTTGGTGCCAATGACTCACTTGAATTCAGTACAATAAAATCCGACTGTAACATTAAGTAATTATATCTGTGCCATTAATTGCCTAATTGCTACAAACATTATTATCTTAAACACTAGGAAAAATGGCACGTATTGGGAAACCTTGTACATGGAAGTTATTCAGACAAAATTCAGTAAGGCATTTCTAAAAATAATACTACTGATGATGATTGTATTTAAACCCCACTTCCTTTATCTTTCTAGGCTTGGCGTACGCACTTCTGGCCGGGCTTCCTCCTGTATTTGGGCTCTACACATCGTTCTATCCAGTGTTTATGTATTTTCTTCTTGGGACCTCTAGGCATATATCTGTAGGTGCGTGACACTATACCTGATAACATATAAACAAGAGTAAGAGAGACGTCATGGCCTACATTTGTTGTAAAAGGTTGATAGGAGAAGGGAGGGGTGTACAGGGGAGCTTATCTTCCGGCTTGACCAAAGGAATGGTGCTCACTGGATAGAGTCTGAGACTGGACATTAGAATGACGGTACTGAAGAATTTCTATGTTTGTTTAATTATACTATTTTGAGCCAGTTTTGTCACAATTGGCCTTAGTCTCATGTCCTGGTTTACTGAGTGTCAATTCAATTGCTTTATAGTACCTGCTGGGGGGCTGGATCCCTAGATATATCTATGTTTTTCTGAGTATATGCTGTGCAAATATGTGATTTTATGTTATGTGTTGTCTCTAGTTATATTAGGAGTTATATTCATTCTTGAGTGTTATCCTCCTGCTGGTATGAAGAATCATTGAATTCTGATATATTGTTAGACTCGTCCATCCCAAATGCTCTTGATTTCAAATCAGTTGCATCGCATCTTAATGTCTTTCTTTTTGATGTTGTTAGAAACCTACAACATATCAATAAAAGCATAATGATGGTATCACAGAATGTTGGCTTGAATTGTCTGTGCCGTCTCTCTGTGTGCTGTCTCTCTCTGTGCTGTCTCTCTCTCTGTGCTGTCTCTCTCTTTGAGGTTTGTAATCTGCTGTTATGCCACTTGCTGTGTTGTGTGGTGTGTGGCAGCCTTTGCTTTGTTGTGTGTCCGGTCCTCTCTCACTCTTTGTTGTCTCTCTCTCATTGCTGTCTGTCTCTCTGTGTGTGGTTTGTCTGTGAGCAGTCTCGCTCTCTCTCTCTCTCTGAGGTGTGTAATGGAGGCTGTTATGCCGCTTGCTGTGGTGTGTGGCAGCTCTCGCTGTGTTGAGTGGCGGGTTCTCTCTCTCTCTCTCTCTCTCTCTTTACTGTCCGTCTCTCTCTTTGCTGTTTGCCTCCTTCTCTCTCTCTGTTGCCTCTTTCTCTGTGTGCTGTCTCTCTCTCTCTCTCTCTGTTCTGTCTTTCTCTTAGCTGTCTGTCTCTCTCTCTCTTTGTGGCGTGTCTCTCTCTCTATGCGCTTTCTGTCTCTGATATATTTCTCTCTATCTCTGTGTGTTGCCTCTCTCTCTCTCTCTCTCTCTCTCTCTCTGTTGTCTCTCTCTTTATGCTATATGTCTCTCTCTGTGCTTTCTCTCTCTCTGTGCTCTCTCTTTCTCTGTGCTTTCGGTCTCTCTCTCTCTGTTGTATCTATCTCTCTGTGTTTTCTCTCTCTCTCTCTATGTGCTGTCTGTCTGTATTTACTGTCTGTCTCTCTCTGTGTGCTTTGTCTTTCTGTGCTGTCTCTCTCTGTGATGTCTCTCTCTTAGCTGTCTGTCTCTCTTAGCTGTCTGTCTCTTTCTGTGTGGTCTGTCTTTGTTGTCTGTCTATATGTGCTGCCTGTCTCTCTCGCTCTCAGTGTTTCTCTCTCTGTGCTGTGTCTCTCTTTGCTGTCTCTCCCTCTCTCCGTACTGTCTGTTTATCTTTCTCTGTGTTGTCACTCTTTGTTGTCTGTCCCTGTCTCTCTCACGTTGTGCTGTCTCTCTCTATATTTGCTGTCTGTCTCTCTTGTTTTGCTGTTTCTCTCTCTCTATATATTGTCTGTCTCTCTCTCTCTCTCTCTCTTTGTTCTCTGTCTCTCTCTCTGTGCTGTCTCTCTCTGGGCTATATCTCTCTCTCTGTGCTGTCTGTCTATTTTGAGGCCACAGCAGAAATATATTGGGTTGCACTGTTGTTGAGAGCGTCATATGTTACGGTTGTGATTTTACATTTTAATCTGGAAGCTATGGGAAGCCAGTGGAGCGATGGAGAGGTGCTGCAGACTCTGACCATTGAGTATGGTGGACGAGTCTATTAGAGGAGTTCATTATAGATTGGAGTGGAGACAGATGGGTGATGGGGAGGCCAGTTACAGATGGGTCATGGGAAGGAGAAGGAAGATATGAATCATGAGAGAGCTGTGTCACAGATGCCAAGAGAGTCCAGAATTTGGATAAGAAGTGGGTGGTCAACTGTATCAAAGGCAGCAGAGAGATTTAGGAGCATTAGAATAGAGAAGTGACCCTTTGATTTGGTGGTGAGCCAGTCATTAGTGACTTCTGTGAGAGCTGTCTCTGTGGAGTGTTGGGCTCGGAAGCCGTATTGGAAGGGGCCAAGTAGTGAGTTGGAAAAAGGAATTGGGTTTTTGAAGCCAGGAGAAGTGGAGAGAAAGGGTGATAATTAGATAATTAGATACAGAAGATGAGTCAGATGAGGGTTTCTTAATATTGGGTGTAATTATGGCATGTTTGAAAGATAATGGAAACTGACCAGTGTTTAGGGAGAGGTTCAATAGATGTTCAAGAGCTGGGAAAGGGAGGTAAAGAGGGGATGGATTAGATGCAATGAAATAGTATCAAGTGGGCAAGTTATAAGGTGAAAGTTTGATTGGAGACTAGAGGCTTTATCCTCAATTACAGGGTCAAAGGAGTGCATAGTGGATGTGGGATTGTGGAAAGGGAAATGCTGTGTGTTGTCGGTTTGTTGAGAGGAGGGTGTGTTTGAGCCACAATGAGAGGAGAGTTTGTTTCATATGTTATCAATTTTATTTGTAAAGTGGCTGGGAAAGTCTGGGGTTGGAGGGTAGGTTTGATATTAAAGATGAGAGGTAGGGTTGTTTGGCAAAATTGAGGGCAGAGAAGTAGGAGCAAAAAATAAACTTGTAATGGATGAAGTCAGCTGATATGCAATGTTTCCTCCATAGTTGTTCAGCAGTGCGGGAGCACCTCTTGGTCTACCTTGTTTGTGTAGTGTGCCATGGTTTTTGAGAGCAAAGCGATTGGCCTGAATTGTGAGGGCATGGGAAGAGATTTGAATGTCAGGGTGAGGGTGGTGAGGGGGCTGAGAAGAGGCTGTAGCACATCGGGATGTTGTTGTTGGTCAAGTGATTGGAGGCTTCTCAATGTTTTGGTAGAAGAGATTGAAGAAGGGTAGTGAGTGGAAGGTGTGATCAGGTTGCAGGTTAGGGGTGGTGGTCAGTTAGAGGGAGTGCGGAGATGTCAAGGTTGGAGATAGTGCAGCGAAGAGAAAGCATTACGCCCACACGTCCAGGTCTAGGTGTTTGACTAACATGAAAGCCACCAAATGACACTGCCGCATGGGAGGCAATGCCTGATGGAGTGAGCCCAGTTCCTCTGATAGCCAACGGATTTAGATAGTTGGCTTATTGTACATAGACTGTTCATACCAGAGGGCACAGGAGAAGGGCAAAGCAGATAGTGTTTGACAGTTGATGGTTATTCTATTATGGGTGCTTCGGGTATATGCGATGCAGATGGAAATGACTGGGTTTTATAGCTATTAAAACTATATCTTTAGACAAAAAATGAAGTCTTTATACCGGTGTAATTCTTAGACGGATATCCATTTAATATTTATCTTATATCTCTACTTCCAGTTCAACACTGTTCTTGTGTCCACGTTATCCAGGTACATTTGCGGTGATTTGTGTTATGATTGGTAGCGTGACTGAATCTTTAGCACCCAATGACAAGTTCATGAGCCCGGAGAACACCACGTTTATCAATACAGTGGCAAGAGATAAAGCGAGAGTGGAGCTGGCTACTGCGCTAAGCTTTCTAGTGGGACTTTTTCAGGTAAACTGTTATAAATTAAAATAAGTGTAGAATATGTCAAGAATATTGTGCCATAAAACTATTATTATTATTATTATAGTGTTTTTTTCTAGTTTTAGAGTGCATTTTCCAGTACATGGGTCAATTTGTGGTAGGTAGGTTAAAGTGTTGAAGAGCGTTAGCCAATTCCACATTGCTATGTTATCCTATGGGGCATATCTAATTCTTTAAAGATAATCCACCCTTTCTATTCACCACCTCATCTATTATAAACCCCTTGCAGATCGCCAACAAATCCATTCAGTCTCTTGCATATGACCCCTTACAGATCATTCACCCTCTCCTAGGCCATCAAACCTTACAGAGCACAGATGTCCTCCCTACACAGATCACACATTATAAATCATCCATCCTCTCCCTATACCTCTTCATAGGTCATTACCCCTTACAGATAATCCACCCTTGCCTTGTATCTCCTGATAAATCATTGCCCCTTACAGATCACTTTCACCTTCCATCTCCTCATAGATCTTCACCCCTTACAGACCAATTGCCCTCTCCTTTCACCCCATAATAGATCACCTCCCCTTACAAATCATACTTCCTTTCCCGGGACTTCTTCATAGATCGTACTTTCTTGAAAATCATCCACTGTCCCCCATAGATCTCCATCAATAGATCTCCATCTCTTACAGATGCTCCACTTTGCAGATATCCTATGTCCAGCAGCACTAACTCCTTGTTTCAAGAAGCTGGTTAAAAATCAATACCCATCAGAATACCTATTGTGTTATATGATGTACCCATTATAGGGCCAGTGTAAGTGCCAGGTAAAAAAGCTGTGAGCATCTAGCCCATCACTTGTTTGTCCATTAAATTTGTGTTTATACATTTTTTCAACATTGACGTGAGCTGGGACGTGGTCACATATGCACACAGCACAGTAATAAATAATTAAACAGTTATCAAATTAAAGGAAAACCTAGCTTCCTAACTTCCAGGCAAATAATGTGAGTCACGTGAAGGGAAGGAGATGAAAACAGACCAGGCACCTCAGGCAGAAAAGATTAATTTTAAATCATTTTAATTACCAAACGCTTTATTGTTAACTTTATAAACACACATTTCTTGTGTCTAGTGGACTGGATATTCATAGCTCTGTACCTGGACCTCTCACTGGCCTTATAATTACAGTTTTGAAACATTCAATAAACAGCATGCGTTTCATCATCTACTTGCAGATTGCTCTGGGTCTCTTGAAATTTGGATATGTAGTCACTTACCTTTCGGACCCTCTAATACGTGGATACACCACAGCGTCTGCCGTTCATGTCTTGGTGTCTCAGCTCAAATATCTATTCGGGATTAGTCTCAGCCAGAAGACTCAGCCTTTCTCTTTCATTCATGTAAGTAAAACTATAAGTGGTGCAATCATGATATTTACGCTGAAAAAAGAACATATCTTTTAATACACTTTCCAGTGGTGATATTTTGCATTTGTTTATGTTGTTTTAGTTCCTTTTTTATCATTGACTTGTAGCCTTAAATCCTGTTGCAAACAATGTGGGCTTTGTTTAGAAGAGTTTAGTAGAGTCAACATTGATAATAAATCAATATGTTCCAGTTTTAAATGCATCCGAGTGGTCTTGCCATTCCATGTGAGAAAGAGATATTAATGTAATTTGTTTTATAAACTAGCTTCATGTTTCATTTATAGACATTTTTTAATATGCAAAACATTTTGTTTTATATAGAATGCTTAGGTTTATTTATTTGAGGTGAACCTCATTAATTTAATGACCTCATTTTCAATCATTATAATGTTGTAAAATATACAATATTTTATTTATATAGAATGTAATGCAAATGGAAAGTCCTGCCAGTCTGGTATTTTGTTGCTACGTCTAACACACAACATGTCACTGTCTGCTTGTTGTCTTTTGCCCCCATTCAATTGAGCTTTCACAAGTTACTGAAGCTCATATGTGAGGTTGCAAGTTAATTTGCTATTCAATTGGAGTCTTTTTGCAGGCTCAAACGGGTTACGAGTTACGTCCTTGAAAAGATTGTGATGGTTAAACCCGTAACTTACAGCCTCCCGAAGCCTTTGATCTTTCACTTTCACATGGCTAAAATCGCAAATTGCTATTCAATTGATCAATTTCTCCAAGTCCACAAATATTTTCACACCCGTAAATGGCAAAAGAAGGAGAAAATCCTACAAGCGCTAGAGAGGACCCGCAAGGGGGTTAAACACCTATTCGTAGCACTGTAGATGCAAATAAAAAATCACTACTGCACTGTAAATAATGGGGAAAGCAATGAAAGACATTGGAATTAATTGCACAACAGTCTCAAGCTCGCAAATCGGCAGGAAATGTATTTTTATGTTTCATTTCGGGGTTAAATTGATCTCGGTATCAATGAGTTAATACATATCAGGCCACCCACATGGACTAGAACAGTATTGGCATTCATTTTCTCAATTCTTCTTGCTTAATTGATCATGTTCCCACCCTGAACTGCTACAAGCCAGTGCATGGTTTACGGTTTTGGCTTTGGGACCGTAACGTGCGGGCTTGAGCAATTGAATAGTTCCGGAATCAGAGACGAATGGGAGCCCGCAACACACCCGCAGACATACGGCCGTCTGCAATCGAATTGCGGGCTTCAAATTGAATGTGGCTCTAACTGTATCACACTGGCAGGATGGCTACTTGCAGGAGAGAATACAAGAAGTAAGGAAAAACAACTTATTTAAATAATTAATTAATTAATTAACATTTTTATTACAAAATGTCCAAAGAGAGTCCCTTTAAAGGAACATACTGGTCAGATTTTATTTTTTCTATATGGTCTTTTGAACAACTAAACTCGACTACAGGGAAAATGCTTTCAGAAAACATAATAAAGACAGCCTTTACGTTTTTATCTTTTATATACAATTACCCATTTTCTTTTCTGATCTGATTGTTTGCTATATTTCAACAAGAGTATTCTATTGTAAACTAATGATAGAAGCTTCCTCTGTATTCAATCTCCTTCCACCTCAAGAAGTTAATCAGCAGAAACCAATATGGTAGAATCCAGAGCCGCATAATTGTACATAAAATGCAAAAAAATTAGAGGTTGTATTTTTTTAACATTCACATAAGATGTTGTCTGTTTTTAGTTATTCTCCAAAATAGAATATTAAAGTATGTGACAGCATTGCAAATGATTAAAAAAGAATGTGAATATATTTTAGGCATATTACTTCTTATTTAAGAATTGTAGGCATATTACTTCTTATTTATTGATTTTGCTTTTATGCAATCTTGACATTGTAATCACTTTTCTCATCTGAGTAACTTGTTGGGTTTGAGTTGGGAAAGGGGCGATGGGGAGTGAGGGGGGAAGGGGGATCCCTAGGGGTTCTCTTCAAAGTGTGCATGGATGGAGTAAATCCCCAGGGATTGTTATTGGTGTCAGTGGGTTTGTGCTTAGTAATATCCTAAACCTTGTAACCTTAATTCCAAGGCTTGGGTTTACAAGATGTTGGTGTGCTCAGTAATATTACGTCTGTGGAGCAATAGTCATGTAACATAACTGAATGAAGCTCCCACAGCCAGACTACGTATGTCAGTAGTTTACTTGTCCCAAAAAGAATAGGGCATTACTTTTGACTAGGTATTTTAGCAGCATTTACAATTTGAGCAGTTCTTTTTTTTTATTATTATTATTTTTTTTAAATGCAGAAGTCTTAGTGGGACTGATAACATTGTGAACAAACTGTCAATCAGCCCTCTCCATGGTCCTATAGTTGGTTTTACAGGTTGCCAACGATGTTATTATAGCCTCAAAATCCCTGCAAACTTTATTATGACAAAATATTAATATTAACTAAATAGATCATTTCATTTTGTAATAATAAATTCAGAAATGTGTGTAAGAGTTAAAGAACTTACCTTTTTGTTGCTCCAAAAGTCGCTTAAAATTAGAAGAGCTAGGTGAGAAGAAAATAAGCAAACTCATACCAGTTTGAATCACAGCTGCATTCTGATTGGTTCTTGGTTTATAGTTCTTAATTGTTGGTGGATGTGAAAGAAAGAACCAAGAAAACTGCCAGCACCACTATGCTTCAGCCTAAAGCAGATGTAACTAGACATGTTCCAGAACATTTATATACATAGATTAAATTATTAAATTGTATTTGATGTTATAAAAAAAACCTTGATGCAGGGCTGGTAGGGATTCACAAGAAAAAAAAGAAATGTTAATTAAGAAAAAATTTAATTTTCTGATGTCTTTTTGTTTTTAGACCTTTATAAAACTATTCTCAAGAATCACACAGACGAACATTGGCACACTAATTACGAGTGTTGTTGCCATCGTAGTTCTTTTTCTGATGAAATTTCTCAATGAAAATCTGGTTTCCAAATATATGATACCGATTCCCATCGAGTTAATCATGGTAAGATCACAACAGGCACTGCTAGTAGGTATTGTGCTCTGTTTATGTCAATATTTATTTAGGATATTTATAACACAACTGTAAAGAGAGAGGTATTCCATCCATATCAAAGGCTTTAATGTCTTGTACAGTGGTACCTTGGTTCTCATCCTCCTCAAAACTCAACCTGCCTGGTTGAGCAAAAAAACCTTACTACTCAACGCATTACATTGGTACTCATCATATTTGCTACAACCAATTTACATTACTCCTTATGGGAGTTTGATACTCAACCTTTTTGGTACTCAACATGGAACATTCCTGTAAAGGATTAAGGCTGAGAACCAAGGTACCACTGTGTTTATAACATCTTGAAATTATTGCAAATCTCTATAGCCAAATAAGAGTCTGGCTTGCTGTGTGTATTTACTATATATATATAGGTATATATGTATATATATTATAAAATGATTCATGACAAGCTATTAAAAAGTAAAGCTATACCACTATCAACAAAGGTCCACATAGTTAGAACTATGGTATTCCCAGTAGTATATATATATATATATATATATATATATATATATATATATATATATATATATATATATATATGTGTAATTAATGACTATTATATGTATTGTGGCAAGCTTTCAGCCTCCACTGGGTTTGTGTTCTTGTATCTGCTACTTTAGATGGAAGATCACAATTACAGGAGGCATTAGATGTTTTCCAAATTATACGATCATATATTTTCCAGTGTAACAAACTAATACACCAAAGGAAATCAAGGAAAACAATAGGCCCGGCTCCATTGGAGTACTACCTATCTGCTGTCATCCAGATGAACCTGGGTGGAGCAAAAACATAACACACACTGCTGTGTGTCTGTCTTTGTCTTTTCCAACCTTCAGTAAACACCTTTCTGTGTTTTTCTCTCCAGCACATACTGATTGTATAGTTAGTTATTGTGCAGCTAAAACCAAACTATACTAGCAATATTTGAGTCTTCTATGATCAGGTGCAGGTAATCAACTTGCTCAGGAGAGTTAACTCTTTCAGTCCTTTTAGGGAAAGAGAATTGCAGAGGCTGTGGATCACATAAACTCTGTGTTTAAGTCTGGCACTATATATATATATATATATATATATATATATATATATATATACCGCATATATATATTATAACATGATTCATGACAAGCTATTAAAAAGTAAAGCTATATCACTATCAACAAAGGTCCACATAGTTAGAACTATGGTATTCCCAGTAGTAACATACAGGTGTTAGAGCTGGACCATAAAGAACTCTGAGCGCCGTAGAATTGACACCTTTGAATTGTGGTCTTGTAGAAGACTGCTTAGAGTCCCTTGGACTGCAAGAAGATCCAATCAATAAATACTACAGGCAATGAAGCCAAACAGTTCACTGGAAGGTTTGATCATAAGACTAAAGCTGTAATATTTTGGCCACATCATGAGAAGACAGGATTCCATAGAGAAGACTCTGATGCTGGTAAAGATTGAATGTGCAAGCAGAAGGGGGTGGCAGAGGCGGAAATGGACAGATGAGGTCATTGATGCAATGAGCATGAGCTTGATGAGTTTAGAGAAGCAGTGTTCATGCCGTACTGTGGTCTATAGCAGTGCTCCTCGACTCCAGTCCTTAGGGCACACCAACTGTTCACATTTTAGGCATATCCCTGCTTGAGCACAGGTGAGCTAATCAGAGGCTCAGTAATTCTGTTTAATCACCTGCAAACCCCCTGATTAGCTCACCTGTGCTCAAGCAGGGATATACCTAAAATGTGAACTGTTGGTGTCCATGAGGACTGCAGTTGAGGAGCACTGGTCTATCGGGTCACAGAGAGTCTGACACAACTGAACAACTAAACAACAACAAATAAGATAATTATTTTTAAAGTATATCTTTAGCTCGTATATGCAGGACTACCCGGACACTGAGCTCTATTCTGTCCTTTAATTGTATACTTTTAATTTAGTGTGTAGCTATTTTTACTATTTAATACAAGTTATTAAGAATATTTTAGGTCCCCCTAGTGACACTTAGAGGGACGTAATTTATTTTCATATTTAATACAAGTTATATTTTATGGACCAGTTTTTCTTGGGCTGATGGGTCAGAATATTTTAGGTCCCCCTAGTGACACTTAGAGGGACGTCATTTATTTTCATTCTGTTAATCAGAGACAAAAATACAAAATTATATTATAAAACTGATTCCAGAACACCAACACCAACCAAACACCAACAATATGTTTTTCTATAGGGTCTGAAGGCAAAACCAGAGTCACTCAATTACATTCTATTCATTTTAAGCAAAGAAAGAAAATGCTGATTTCATCACTTAATCTAAATCTTACATGTAATACAAATACAAATGATCATTCATTTGAAATTCAAATAAAAATAGAAATAATATAAAATTCAAATTGTTATTTTCAGCTGATTGTTTCCACTGGAATCTCATACGGAGTTCAACTGCATGATCGGTTTGGGATCGAGAATGTCGGTGATATACCTGTTGGGTGAGTTCATATAAAAAGTCCCCATATTATGAAAATTCATATATATATATATATATATATATATATATATATACTGTGTTCTAAACATTACAGAAAGGTTTTGTTTGAATAAAAATAAGTGGTCTATAGTGCAGAAAAATGACATTAAAGTGGCATAGCTAGGGATTGTTTTCTCCTTCCCTGTCCAGGCATATAGGGGCTTTCTGTACCTCTGAGCTTTCATATGACATATGTTAAATTAGTTTTTATGTCCCTTCTTTTTTATTTATCTGTTTGTGTATACAAACCGCTAATCCTGACTGATTATTTGTTGTTCTTCAGGTTAAAAATTCCAATATTACCTAACTTCAGCCTATTTGGTCAACTGGTTGGGAGTGCGTTTGCAATCGCTGTGGTGGGATACGCCATCACAATATCTTTGGGGAAACTCTTTGCGTCTAAGCATGGCTACAAAGTGGACAGCAGCCAGGTGAGAAGGCGGTCCTGTAATCTGTTATTTCATTTGGGGGAGAGAGTGGGCTGCATTATATTGTTTTTTTCCCAACACAATTGATTGACTAGATAGGGGACCTATCAGAGTTGAAAGATAATACAGATGCTGATCACCTGGCCGCCACAGAAACTAATTAGCAAATTAAACTGAGAATTAGCATTATGTGTCACTTATGTATACTGTGCCACTAAACCAAAAAAAAAGTGGAGGCTCCAAGATGACTATAGCCATGAAAGACATTTGCTTCTGGGGAGGAAAGCTATGGAAAGCTTGGACAAGCTAGTAAAAAGTAAAGATATTACACTATCAACAAAGGTCCATATAGTTAGAACTATGGTATTCCCAGTAGCAACACACAGATGTGAGAGCTGGACCCTACAGAAGTCTGAGCACTGGAGAATTGGTGTTATAGAGTCCCTTCAACTGCACAAAGATCCAATAACTCAGTACTTCAGGAAATCAAGACGAACTGTTCACTAGAAGATATGATCATGAGGTTGAAGCTCTAACATTTTGGCCATATCATGAGAAGACAGGATTTCCTAGAGAAGATGATGTCAAGAATGACTGGAGGCAAAACAAGAAGGGGACGACAGAGGCAGAGATGAATAGATGAGGTAATTGAAGCAATGAGCATGAGCTTGCAGGAGGACAGAGAGGCAGAGGCTGACTTATGTACCTGGTATGCTGCGGTCCATAGAGAATCAACATGATTAAACGACTAAACAACAACAACCAACAAGAAAATCAGTGTCTGGTTAAGCAGACTGTCTTTTGGCCTTAAACTTAAACAAAAATCAGCTATTCATATTTTAATTCCAAGGCTACAAATGAGGAAAAAAACATACTCAAAAGCATAAAAAACACATTAATCCAGACAATGCTGTAACCCTGTGTTTTGTTCTATTTTAGGAACTCATAGCTATTGGCCTCAGTAACTTTGTGGGAAGTTTCTTCCAGTGTTTTGCCATCAGTGGCTCCGTGTCCAGATCTCTGCTCCAGGAAAGCACAGGAGGAAACAGCCAGGTGAGTGCCCCAAGTTTTGTACAAATAATATTACATCCTGATAATGTTGTCTTAAAAAGTATATTAATATTATAAATATGTTTATATAACAATAGCATATCTATATACTATTTATCTAGATCCATTTTAACAGGGGGTATCTCTGTAGGTTTGAGAAACAGATACGTCCATGGATAAAATTAGAGGTAGACATTATAGGTTCCGATTTGATATATATGTGTGTGTGTATATATATATATATATATATATATATATATATATATAGTAAATAAATAGTACATCTGTGTTTACATTTGAATGTCTAAAGCAAGTAAAAAAAAACCTGCTTCCAGCTCAGAATTCCGAGAAAAACAGTTATTACTCTGAATTCTGGGAAGCTGAGCTGAGACTTGCAACTGTGCCCACAAATGCCTCGCTCTTCAATCCATAGCCATTATCAAACAATATATATATATATGTGTGTGTGTGTGTGAATGTATGTATATGTATATATATAGAGCCCTAGGGCACCCTGTTGTTCACCTTTGGTAATCTCTGCAAAATACTCCTAGAGTTTTACTTTAAGATAGAATTGATTTTGCTGGTCCGATATGCTAATGTGTGGCTCAGTATGCTAACGTGCAGCTAAATAGATTAATGTGTGGCTCAGTATGCTAATCTGTGGCCCTGTGTATTAAAATATGGCTCAGTATGCTAATGTTCCACTAAGTATATTAATGTGTGGCTCAATATGCTAATCTGTGTCTTAGTATGCTAATGTGCGGCTCAGGGGTATGCCAGATAACATTGGGTCACTTTATTTTGTCCACTGCAAAGACAGACAAGAAGACTATAATCCTAATTACCACATCAAAAACAACTAATAAATATGCATTAGCCTCTCATTTGCATATCAATACAGAAACAATATGACATTTTCCAGGATTTATTCACTTTAGAAAAAAATAAGTAACACAACATATAGCCAGTTTTTTCATGCTCTTTAGGAATTACCAAAAAAACTTGATTTCGAGGTGACAGAGTCTTTTTAAGTCCAGGTATTTAGTATATGTCTAAACTCTTTCCTGTGATGTTATCTATATTTAGGTGGCCAGTGCTGTGGCTTCATTTGTCATATTTGTAATCATCCTGAAGGCTGGGGAGCTCTTTCAGGACCTTCCAAAGGTAAGAAACGCTCATGTCCATCATCTGCTTTATTTATTTGTAATTCAAAGAACTGGGGACAATCTCCAGTGTTTCCTGTCACGTGATATGGAAATGAAGGGTTAAACACCCATCTCTTTGTATCCATTTGTGTATGATACTTGCTACATATGGTACAAACTCTCTATTGTATCAGATTCTATTGGATACATTGTGTA
This sequence comes from Discoglossus pictus, assembly GCA_027410445.1. Taxonomy (NCBI): domain Eukaryota; kingdom Metazoa; phylum Chordata; class Amphibia; order Anura; family Alytidae; genus Discoglossus; species Discoglossus pictus. The sequence goes on along the minus strand of CM050169.1, from coordinate 14,051,953 downwards.
GATGGCACATTATTTCTAATCAACATCCTGGCATGATTCCAGTGCTGGGAATCATGTGACTGGACCATATTCACAAGAGATGGAAGTACGCTTGGAGATGTCAAATCTTAGTACATGTGTCCCAAGGAATAATATAAGAATTGAGACAATTTTCAAGACATCTGCCGAGTTTTGCAACAGTTAGCCTATTATTATATACAACCAACTGCACTCCTATATCCTCCACTTACTGTGCACAGTAATCAGTAGTCTTTATTAGATACGACTAAAATTGACACCACGCCTCTTCCTACACTGACCCAGAAGCAGAACTTTGCATCAAAGGGTGCAACCACAGCTCTCCAGAAATGCAAGTACCCCTCCCACACACACGTTTCGCCAGTATATCATGGATCTCAGATGCCTCAACATTTATTTATTATAATTAGTGAGATTGATGATGCAGAACCCACAGTTTCCTATAGCCATCCTTACACTTAAGTCTGGTCTGCTTGTTTCATCTTGTCAACTCAATCAAAAATTGATGGGGCACTTAACCATAATGATGTCCTCTTCCCCTGAGCTAGTTATTTACCTCCAGTCACTCAGCCTTGACTTTTAACCCTTTTGATGCAGTGCAACTGGAGAGTTCCATATTCCTTTAAAGACGAATATCATTTTAAATTGTCTTTTTGGTTGTTTTGTGGTAAATGTACACAATTATTCTTCAGTTTAAAAGATACTAAATGAAGTATTGTTTTGCAGGCAATATTAGCTGCTATTATTGTTGTCAACTTGAAGGGGATGTTCAAACAATTCAGTGACATCCGAGTTCTATGGAGGACCAATAAAACGGATTTGGTAAGAACCGGTTAAAGAAAACTAGAACATTTAATAAAAACTTTAAAGGACACTGCAACATACTGTAAAATTATATTTTTGCACAAAAAAAAATGATGTATATTTTACAAAACTAGCATTGGAGTTACACAGAAATAGCTAAAGAGCAGAGTGTTTGCTCCTCCCCTAACCAAGGAAGAAGCTTTGGTGAGTGATCATAAATCAAATAACTATGTTTTCTGAGCCAGTAGAGCATTGAAAATAATAGTATTGATTCAATAAAGTTTAAATCGCCTCCCAAGACCTTATCCCACCTTGAATCACTTAAAAATTAGGTGAGCCAACAATTTTCCCCTCTATGGCTTAAATAGAAGTTTTCATGGAAAAAAAAACATTTTTAAATCAAGATAAACATGTATTGTAACGGAGTTGGAACACGAATCCAATATCTCCGCTGGTATACGGTAAAATACCCACGAGGCACTACAGTTTCACCATTCCCGACCTCCCATATTGGACGACACACAATTTGGGAGTCAAATGAATACTGACTTTATTTTGTTATGTGCAGAAATATTTATACCCATCTCTTCCCACAGGCAATACACATCCCTCATAGTTGGCCACACAATACACATAGAGGGACAATAGGTGGGTCACACCTCCCTGAGGCTACCTGGCAACTTTGATACAATCAGACATGGATTAGATCATCCTTCTTTGTTCTTATGTCTGAGAATGAAAACACTTTATACAATAGACTTCCTTATCTTATGAGGAGTCTCTGTAATAGGATTATCTATTATGCCAAGGTCTGCAATAGTCTGGGCTAATATTCTGCAGAGCATAAACCAACATACATACAGTATAACAGTAGGATCATATTTTAACCAAGAATTAAATAACCATAAAACAGGGTAAAACAGTGATGGGTTCCGTTACATGTATGTTTGCAAAGAGATACCAAATCAATTTTGAAAGACATTTTCACCTTGTAGAAAAAAGCATGTTTTCCACATTTTTGAATGAAAATTAGTAATCTAAAGACGAGAATATTTTTTTTACAGAACAGGCAGATTACAATTGTGTCCAGCCAATCAAGGCTTGGGTCAGCATTGTGTCAATACACTGTTAGAAGCTTCTGCTGCTTACACAGGGTAATACCTATGGGTGGAAGTAGCAATTCTGGTCTCTGACTGGCCCATATTTTCTACTTGTAGTCTAGTTTGAGCGTCAATAATAATAATAATAATTATAGGCAAAAAAAAAACGTACAGCTATCAGTATTCCAGTCACTCGGTCTTCTGGGGAGAGTCAGGAATTTGAGATTCTGTATGTGGGACAATACAATTGTGACACTGGGGAGCAGCTGTAAGGGGCTTTGTACAAATACTGCTACAAGGAGAGTCCTCAGACCACCTAATAAGGTATTTACAGATAACTGATTTGTAAACAATGAACAGGGAAAGCATTGCTTTCTTCTTCAAACACTGCAAATACATGTCTGCATGGACTGGCATCTTTGATTACACAATCTTTGTAATATTTAAAAGGATACCATAGCCTCATATTTGCAATACTCAGTTTTAAAATACCAAATGAATACTGTTTATTTGAATACAAAATAAAAACAACATGCAGTTTATCACCACTTATATGCAAATATACAGTATAAAGTCTGTGTTGGTCATCTCCATTTTCTCCTTATCTATCATACAGTTGCAAAAATAGGTAATAAATGTAAAAAATGTTTCATGTTTTTACTTTACTAAATGTCTGATGAAAATAATTTATCATTTGTCATATAGATATTTATTAACTGCATCTGTTATTTTACAGACATGTGATGAATCTGTAATATTTGTGAATTAATCTATTTGTGATACTTTTATGTTGCAGCTTATTTGGTTGGTAACATTTATTGCAACAATCTTTTTAAACATGGACATTGGGTTGGCTGTGTCTGTGGCGTTTTCTTTGCTGACCGTCATCTTCAGAACCCAGCTGTGAGTAGCCTTTTTGGAGTTTGTGATATATTCAGGAGATTTGGAATTAAAACTGTGTAAATTGATAGCTGTTTGCCAGTGAAAAACCCAATTTTAAATATTTACGTCTAATATTGTTAATCAAAATTGTCAGGTTTGTTTTGCTGGACTACAATGATTCACGACTACATCACCTACAATCCTGTTTGTCCAGAGCCAAATTTCCCATTAGGCAGAGTAGGCAGTAGCCTAATGGTACTGTCATGACTGAATTTTAGGGCCAGAGTGAAACTCCCCTGAACCCCACAAGCAAGGACCCTGTATGGCACAAAACCATATTATCACAGCTCTCTGAACTTATGAGCTTTAGTATTTGGGACCCTAGACCATGTGGGCTTTTACAATGAACATTCAATGTGTTTTAAGGACTGTGACAAATTGTCTTTCATTTATGTGTAATGTTCAAAGAATTTATGTGTGTTCAGAATGTGCTCTGAACTAGTGCATTGTTTTAGTGGTAATTATTATAAGTTGTTATCTTCATTAGTTAGTTAGTAATAATAGTAACTGCAAATACATTGTTGCTTATTTCATTTGTGAAATAGTTTGCCATCATTGTTTATTGTGTGAAATATGGTGGATGTAAATGTATAAGTGAACTTTAAACTCCCATGTGTGGTTAAAACAGAGGGTCATAAAGTTGATAAGTAGTAAACCATGGAATCTGGAGAAAGGGAGAAACCTGACCCCTGACCTACTGACAATACTAGATGAGCTCTGTCTAAGACAGAGAAATGACAGCGGCACCAGCCTGTCAATCAAATTTAGGTAGGGGAAGGTCTAACAAGTTATTAGCAATTGGACACAGACTTGGGCTATACTGTGGGTTGGTTTTGTTAAAATATCTGTGCAAGGAAAATGAATCTCTGTATACCATTGTTATTATTATTATTATTAACTTTTATTCGTAATGCGACAACATATTCCATATAGAGCTGTACAGGGGATAGATTGTAAGTATCTAGTTTTCTATCTTGTAGGGTGCTTTGGAAAAAAGCACTTTTTACAAGACTCGAAGCTCAAAACAAGGACCTCCATTTACTGCAGTTGTCAATATTGTATATTTCCTTGTTCTTATCCCCTGTACAGCACTACGGAAAATGTTGGCACATTACAAATAAAAGTTAATAATAATGATAATAATAATAATAATAATGGTGTACAGACAGAGACTCATTTTTCTTGCACAGATATTTTAACAAAACCGCCTCACCACTGTGTCTCTTCCCCCCTCTGCTTCCCCTGTGTCTCTTTCCCTCTTCTCCCTCCCATGCCTCTTTTCCACCACTCCCTCCACTGTGTCTCTTCCCCCCTCTCCCTCCCCTTTGTCTCTTTGCCCTGCTTTCCCTCCCCTGTGTCTCTTTACCCCCTCTCTCACCCCTGTGTCTCTTCCCTCCCCACTCCCTCTCCTGTGTCTCTTTCCCCCCTCTCCCCCCTCTCCCTCCCCTGTGTCTTTTTGCCCTGCTTTCCCTCCCCTGTGTCTCTTTACCCCCTCTCTCACCCCTGTGTCTCTTCCCTCCCCACTTCCTCCCCTGTGTCTCTTTCCCCCTCTCCCCCTCCCCTGTGTCTTTTTTTCAAGCCTGTAACTCGGAAGCCATTTGGAGGCTGCCAAAAGATGCCAATTGAGTAGCAAATTAGCTTTCAAGCTCACTTATGAACTCCCTGCCTCAGGGGGAGGCAGGGAGCCCATAAGTGAGGTTGCAAACTAATTTCCTCTTCAGTTGGCATCTTTTGACGGCCTCCCAACAGCTACTGAGTTATCGGCTTGAAAAGAAAATGACGGCAGTAACAATTTCAAGCTTGTATTTTGGGCCTCACGATGAGCACCTTTGGCGCTCATTGCAAGTCTCTCCCCCCTCTAACGTTTGGACCTACGGCGCTCATTGTCTCTCCCCCCTCTACGATACGGACCTCGCGATGAGCGCCTTTGGCGCTCATCACAAGCTCTGCAATGGGCGCTCATTGCAGGCCTCGGCATGCGCAAGCACGTAACTTTGAGAAAATTTGCGAGTGTTAAGGACGAATTCGCAATTATGACAACTATATATGTGATATATCTACTTGCGACTTGTCCGTCAAAAATAACGGCAATCAAATTGTAAGGCAGGTAATGCTGTTTTCCACACAAAGTAAGGCTTTTGGTCCTCTTTGTACCTTCAGCGCTCATTTAGAGCCTCTCCCCTTGTCTACTTTCGCTCCTCTGAGCACCCTTGGAGCTCATTGTGAGCCCCTACCGAGCTTATTTTTTTATATATATATATATATATATATTTTTTTTTTTTTGTTTTGTTATGATAATTAATTAATTAATTAGCTAATACATTAATATACTTTACCTATTTGTAAATAATATGCCAGCAATCAATATCCTGAAGAGCTAACAATCTGTTTTGATTTTCCTGCAGCTTACAATGTACATTTGCACTCTTGCTGACCTGAGGTGTAAGTGTTAGCAATGTGCCAAGTGTGCAGTGTAAATAGGCTGCGTGCACGAGGCCAAACCGTTTGTTTAGTTGTGTAAATCGCCATTTTAGAATGGCAATGTTATGAGTTGCAAGTTAGTGTTGTAAAATGGCGGCGATTGTCTATGTGTTACACGGGTGTGGATCATTTTCCGTCCTTTCATAATAGTCTATTTTGTACCTCGTACATACCTGGGTAAAAGTCTTATGTGCTTGGCGTTGTTTTGCGTGGTAAGGGGTCGTGTAGTCTCGTTTCATTTTTTTCTTCCACCATTTTTCTTCTCGCTTAGCCGATTTTCAAGTGCCGAAAATGCTTAAATTCGACTTAAATTTGCGTGCAATTTCGCTCCCAGACGTCCTGGCTGTCCCCCTGTGCTTTTGCTGTGTTTTTGTTGTTTTTCAATGTACGCGTTTCGGCCGTTAGCTTCGTATTTTTGCAACCTCATATTTTTATTTTTTTCTAACTCCCGCGGATCATATTTTTTTTCCAAGTCTCGTTTTCCTCATCCCGCGGGACTTTTTTTTTTTGCAAGTCCTGCAAATGCGGACCTCGTGAGCCTTTGGTTCATTGCAGTTTATATCCCCCCGCAAATGCGCCTTCGGCTCATTGCAGCTGACATTGGAGCCTTCACCTCCGCAAATGCTTCCCTCACTTTGCAAGGTCTGCATTTGCGGCCCGAACTGCGTCCCTCGTGACAACGACTCAGAGTTTGACAATTATAATATGTAATTATATATATATATATATATATATATATAAACACAAACTTATAATTTTACATAAAGAAAGGCGAAAAAGGAGCTGAAGTTGGGGCGCACTAATCAGAATGACCAAGGGCGCCATAAAACCTATATAATCCAATGTACAGGAGCATTCTTACTTTTCTGTTGATAAGACAGACTTTGTATTTACATTAACTAAATCAAAAATCTCTATTTTGCCATTTCAGATCTAATTACTCGATCCTGGGCCAAGTTTATGAAACAGATATTTACCGTGACGTGACTAAACACCAGCAGGTAAACAGCTGATAAAGCGTCTTAGCAATAATGTCACAGTTTGTAAGGAGCTCAGTGTCTATAAATAAGGAAATGTGCGGTATATAACAGGTCTTACAGATTAGTAGATCTCACATGCTGATAAACACATATCCTTCAAATGCTAGAGGTCACGTATTGTATATGCCTTGACGAGCGCGACAAATGATCGTGTTACCTGGGTATTGGCAAACAGGAGAGATTGAGTTTGGTGTTATTCTATGAAGCTTAAAGGGATATGGAGCTCTGTTTTTTGTCTAAAGATACACCAGGTATCTGTCGTAGTTTGAATCTCAGTATTCTTCATGACAACGCTACACTAGATCTAATACCTCTGTCTATCTATCTATCTACCTGTCCGCCTGTCTACTATATAAACCCCTTCCCATCGCAAGGAAGGGGTTAAATCAGTCGTTCCCAAACCTCTCCTCGGGTCGGGGTTTCAATGTAACACTGTGTGAACAAAGGTGAAGCAATCAGAGGCTCCATTGACTGTTGAAAACAAATTTCCTTACCTGTGTTCACACAATGTTACATTGAAATCCTGACCTATCTGGGGAGCCCTGAGGAGAGATTTGGGAATTTGGGTTAAATGATAAAAAAAAGGAATGCATGGGGTATTTGAAGTTGTCAACTATGGCCTCCTACCACCAAGCCTGAATATCCCCTGCTGCAAACTTCCACAACACTTGGGGGCCATCGGCCCACCTCCCCACACCACTTGTGCCGTGGGTTGTCCATTAAGCCCATGGGGGTCCCAATGGATACTTATGGGGCCTTTAACCATAACCATTGGTATTACCGTGGACCCACATGGTACCAAAAATAAACCCTTTACCATGGGTGGATCCCCATAGTAATCTAATGTAGGGACTTCCATGGTTTTAGAATAGAATGCTAACTGGTTAACTTTTGTTTACCATGGGGGTCCATATGGATTCACTATGGTGATGGGTTAATTATTGGTGCCATGGGTCTATAGGGATGACCATGGTTATGGTTAGAGGCCACATAGGGGTCCATAAAGACCCCATGGTGATAATCCACAAGAGCGGTGGGGCCCAAGGTCCCCCCTTAGAGTTGAAATGGGTACCGGGGGATACCCAGGCTCATGGGGGGCGTAGTGGTCATTGGCAGTACTAGCCCATTAATTGTGTTGGATTTGTGCAAATTCTATAAAAATGACTGTTAGCTCCTTCATAGCATCAGATTTGAGGCATACAGGCTTCTGGGCCTTTACAGGCGGGTTGAAGGTACCCGGAAACATTTTGAAAATGTTAAGCACTTCGCGGTAAACGTCCAAGAGCTTGATTATCATCCGAGGATGCATGTGACAGCAATCTGGAAAATTGTTATGGGATAGCCACTCGGGTCTTGAGATATTTCAGAAATTTCAAGCACTCGGGTGGTAGTTTTCTGGGTTATATTTAAGTGTGAAGTGATAGCTTGGTGGTGTTTGGCTAGTGGACTTCACTCATTTTTTTGCTTACAGGAGCCATATTAAATACTTCAGAGACTTGAAGTTTTTCCCAAACTGCAGTGATCAATTCAAATAAAATTTCACAAAAAGAGTAAATTGGAGGATTTATTAGATTTCTTTTTTTTTAGGCAAAAGAAATCCCAGGAATAAAGATCTTCCATTCTTCAAGCACAATCTTCTTTGCCAATGCTGAGATGTACACAGAGGCTCTCAGCAGAAAGGTAACAAGAAAAAAAAGGATTCTAGGTTTGGGAGATTCTGGTTTAATTAAATTACTTTTTGTTTGTATTTCATAAAATGAACTAAATTATAAAATGAAAACAAAAAATCAAAATGTGTCAATAAAATGTAATTAAATATTAGAAGACACAATATATATATACTGTATATCACAGTTAATAGTTGTGGATATATGGGCCGTTGGTCACGCTTTGCGTAAGCCATTGACGGTTGCTGCACGCGGGACTTCGGCTTCATTGCATTGCGAGCATGGCGAAGCAAGGCGAGCAGTTGCGGCAAACGCGGGACATAGGCTGCAATGAGCGTCGGACTTAGGCTTTGCCCGTGGAACTTAGCGAGATACGCAAAATTATGGTCCCAAAGCACGTAGATGGACTGCGGGGCTTGCAAAAATACGAATTTAACGGCTGAATCACTGAACAGTAAAAAGCTGAAAAAACACAACAAATGGGCCTCAAATTAACTTACATATTCACACAGAGCACAGGAGGAGAGCAAGGGAGCCTGTGACTGAGGTTGCAATTTAATTTGAGGCATATTTGCTGTTTTTTCACGATCGAAAATCGCCTAAGCGAGTAAAAAATGACGGCAGAAAAAACACAAAAGGATGAAAACGAGGCTGAAGCTCGCAAAAAAGAGCCCCAAACACGTAACACTTGAGGAAAACTATTAACACTTCCTTCACAACAGTAAGACACCAACGCAGTAATACTTCAGTAACACTTAACCCAAGCCAGTAACACTTAACCAAAGGCAGTAACACTCATGGTGAGGCCCCTAAACTACACGGGGGGATAGACTCGCAATGAGCACCACAGGTGCTCAGAAGGCCCTTAGCCTCGCATTGTGTGGCAAACAGCATTGCCAGGCTTACAATTTTACTCCCGTCATTTTTGACGGGCAAGTTGCTAGTAGTATATAAATAGTACATTTGTTTCCACATTTGAATGTCTAAAACAAATTTAAAAAATTGTTTCAATTACACTGTATTCTGGGAACCTTGGCAGGGACATGCAAATGTGCCCACAAAGGCTTTGCTCTTGCGATCCATAATTATTTCAAACATGGCTTCCCTTAAGCATATGCCCGCTGTATCAAATTGCTTTGAGCTAATGATAGGCAGTAACCTTGAGATAGCTGTATATGGGTGGCATTCCTAGTTTATGTATAATCCAACCCTGGCTTTGCTCAAAGCTGTTTGATACAGCGGGCATATGGTAACTGTATTTCTCGGAATTCTGGGCATGATGCAAGTTTTTTAACTTTTTTAAGACATTGAAATGGGAACACAAATGTACTATTTATTTACTGTACTGTACGGTGGAGGGCTTCTATTGCTCTTTTGGCAACTATATATGAAATGATTGTTGTATATATATATATATATTATTTTTTAGTATTTTTTTTAATGGAACATAAATATTCTGTTGTGATGGTTTCTAGATTTATTTTTGGTTGATGCACTGAGCCATTGCAGGCGGAATCAGATTATAGCTTAGTATATATGGTACAGAGGATTGTCACATTTCAATTAAAACTGCTAAACACTTATCTACATACAAGGTTACCTTGCACATCTGAAAGCAGAGTAAGAAAAATAATAATGTCTGCCCCCACTACAGAATTAATGCAAATAATAGTTAATTAATTCAAGATTGCATTTTTTAATACAAAAACTGATCATCGAGTGTAGACTTTCCCAAACAGTAGTCCATCAGTGGTCTGTGAGCTTAGTTCAGGTGGTCCATGGTACAACTGGGATTACAAAACAATTCTGACAAAAAAGTAACACAATTAATAAAAATGCAGAAAAATCCATTCAGAATTGTCCAGATACAAAATGTTATACAAACTACATGTTAATTAATTTGATGGTCTGCAAAGAAGGTCAGCATTATTGTGGTCCCCAAGATCCTGGTCAACTTTTTAGTGGCCTATTGAAACGTGGGGACCACTGATACTGTATAATTCTTTGAAGCATAAAATCCTTTAACACAGTCTTATAACATGGCAAGGGTCTTATTCAGAAAGACGAGAAACCAGAAAACTCTTCAAAATCTTCAAAAGATAGAAATGTTGGTTTACATATGACAATATTTAAGGTGACACCATTTAACCGTTTTTATTACTGCGCAGTGCGGCATCGATGTTGACAGACTCATTGAGAAGAAGAGAAAGGCTATCAAAAAACGAGTAAAGAGACAAGAAAAGGCAAAAAAGAAAGCAAAAAATGAGCAGCAGCAAACAAAGGTGAGTGTGACAATGGGATAAAGATTGTGCGCATAAGATAGTAAGTGAAGAATTATTACACGAACAATGATACCTGTACAGATTCCTTTAAGGGATACTATAGTGATAAAATAGTCATGGCCTTTATTCAAATAAGTTACAATTAATCCAATTATATAAGGCTATTAATTGATAGCTATTTTAGGTTCTCACCTCTAGGAGGCTGCCATGTGGTTTCCATCAGTCCTTCCATACATTAGGTCACCAAGCAGACACAAGCTTGAGATGCCCAATGAATCTCCATATTGCATCTTCTAATACAGTGAAGGGTCTCATTTGTGACCACAGAGTCCCTAAAATGACCTCACTGTGATTGAAACCATTTTATATAACACAAAGTAAAATTGTGAAATTGTTGTAGTGAATGAATTTACTGATGATAGACATAGATAATGAGGAGAAGTCTTTAGGAGTACCACTGGGCACTGCTTCCTAGTTTTCGGGAGATATAGACTATGTATTGTTGAAGGGGGGCATGCTCTCCCACAACAGACAATGGGCTGGGGGCTACAAGGGAAGTTATTGAGGGTCATATGCACCTCATGGGCCTCCTGTTGCCCACCACTGTTCTAATATAACCACAGCATGGCCATCAGTATCCTATTAGTCTACTGGGCCATGTGGTATAACCTCTAGCATTGGACCATTTGGCAGTGTGGACCAATAGGAAGGTTAGCTGTGCTGGGTATTAAAAGATGCAATATGGAGATTCAATGGGCATTTATAGCTTTTTACCTGCATATGCCACACGGCGACACACTCTGTAAGGTGGGAGCAGGAAGAAGAAGACAACATGGCAACCTCATAGAGATCTGCAGAATGAAATTAAAAGTACATTGTAATATTTGATTGCTTTATATAATTGGGCTAAAAGGGCTTTCATTTTTGTTATTAGCAACTAGCACATTTAAAGGACCAAGACTGGTTTTAACATTGCAGTGTCCCACTCAAAGTATTTATTAAAATGGCATTATTTTAATGGGGTGCACAGAGAGCCATGATGCGTTCTCCAACTCTAAACTCAACTAAACTTCTTGGTTCCCCCTGTCTGTGCTTGTTCACCCCCCACTCCCCCCTCCCCTCCCCATTGTACCCTTCGTGGATCACAGATACTTAATTTCACGTCTGCATACATTCGACTCTACAGTTACTTTAGACAATTGCTATCGGTTGTGTTTTTATTATCCTACAGATAAGTTTGCTTTTAATGCACCAGTTTTTCTGCTTTCAATATATCCAATAAATATTATTATTTTTTTCCCTTTTTTATTGTTATTGCTTTGATAATATTTAATTAAAGGTATATATAAGTTTTCTGGCTTTCAATGTTTGGTATGAAACGGGCAGTGATTATGAGAATAATATGTGTTATATAGATTAGTTCAGTGTACTTACAAAGCTATATGCAGGAAAGTAAAATCCAGCTTTGCACACCCACAGGAAGATTACATAACCAAGTACACTGAAGAGAGCAGCCAGGTAGAGATGGTTGGACCTTTCTGGTAGAGACCAAAGGAAATAATGCTCCAGGGTGGAATCACATGGTTGGATGGGGTCTGAGCTCAAAGCTGAATCAGACCACAATGAGATTCTGAGACTACATATCCCAGGCTGATTTGCAACACAGGAATCCCAGAGTATGATACAAATGTATCAGCTAACCTCTGCTTTCTCTTGATTGGCCAAAATGATTTATAAATGTAATGCTAATCTTAGCAGGGATTTTCAGGGGTGTCAAATAACAAAAGCCTCAGCTTGGAAATTGAAAGAAAATAGCAAAACATCAGGGTGAGTTTGTAAATGTTTATTTTGGTATTTTTTCATGCATAAAAATATTTGCATGCACAACTGATTCTCCTCTATCAGATACATTCATAATCCAGGAAGCTTAGATATGCCTTTAAATAGTCATTATGGTATCATGTGTTCATGTGTAAACATCCTTGTATTTCATTGCATTATTTACTCTATCTCTGATGCACCTCACATTGACAGGTAACAGGACACGACAATATTGGCTTTGAGGATTTGGAACTGGGAAATATCCCACAGGAAACAGAAGAGGTGAGTGAGAGAAATAAAATGTAGCTACACATGAGTTATTTATATATATATATATATATATATATATATATATATATATATATATATATATATATCAGATATATGCACCGTTTTTATTTCATAGTGTTCTATTTGAAGCTGTTTGCAATAGGAACTATTGTTACTATTGTTAATTATATTCACAAAAATAAGTAACATTCTGAGAGCAACCTCATCTCCCTTGTGCTCTTTGAAACGTACATCAGTCGATAACAGGAGATCACTCTATTGGGTGAGGCCAGACTGATCTCCATGGGCGTAGGAGCCCCAAAAAAATCTGGGGGGGATAATTCAACTGTACACCCAGGCCAGGAAACAGAGAAGGATATACATTATAAGATAAATTATAGCACAAACCATACATGGAAAGACATACTGCTCCATAGCACTGGAGCCCCCATGGTAATGCACAATCAAGTTTAATTTTGCTATTTTTTGTGTCCCTTATTCATTTGACCTAGGGGGATCCCCCATTCCTCCAGTTCCGAAGCGCCTGCCAATTATACCCCAAACTGCCTCTTCATTCTGCTCAGGATCTACCTCTCTCCTCTCTAGTTACCTCCTCGCACCCCAGCCTATAAGAAACCTCTTGTGCTGCTCTTTGTTATTGGTGCTCCCTACCTTGCTCTCTGAGGCCCTCATTCAATTGCATTTTGGCCAATTGAATAGGGCTCTAAATAAGCACATAACATATTTTTTTAAAGAACTTTTTAGTTAGTGAGCATCTATCCAAAAGCAAGGTTTTCACTAACTAAAAACTTATTTTAAAAAAATATGCTATGTGCTTATTTATAGCCCTATTCAATTGGCCAAATCACAATTGAATGAGGCCCTCAGACTCTCCCTCAGCTTTCAGAGCTATAAAAACCTCTAAGAACCTTTAAAATCCAACTTTCAAGGAAGGCCATCACATATAGCCATACACCTACAGCAGCCTGTTGGTTCATTCACCAAAATAATACAAAGCCTCAACCTACTACCTAACCTAAGTGGTAGGGGCCTCCCCATATAAATGTTGCATAAAATGTTGGTGCTTTATAAATAAAGGTTAATAATATTAAAGGTATATGCAAGTCAACTGAGTCATGAATGCATCTGGTAGAGGAGAATTAGTAGTGTATGAAAACATTTGTTTGCAGGAAAAAAATGATAAAATAAAAATTTAAACAGTTTGCTGAATGACTGTTTTCTATCAATGTTGACACCCCGTGAAAATCCCAGGGAAAATTAGCATACATAATATATTGTATTGTATATTGTATCTTTTTGTGTGGAGATGGGGCTGCAGCTTTCCTTTAGATTTCTGTAATACACAGAACAAGGTCTGTGTCCTTTCATTCACTGATTGTTTTATCTACATCCCAGGTGATACTTCCCCCAGGCCCAGTGATTTGCACCTGTACCCATCACCTCCCCCATCCCCAGTGAATTGCCCCAGTGATCTCCCCAAGCCCCAGTGAATTGCCCCATCACCTCTCCCAGTCCCAGTGAATTGCCCCATTACCTTCCCCAGCCCCAGTGAATTGCCCCTGAAATCTCTCCCAGCCCCAGTGAATTGCATGCATTCACTCACACAGCGACACATGCACTCACACAGAGACACATGAACAGAAAATATTGCAGGTCATTGCAGGACCATAAATCAAGCATAAATGCTAATTTGCCTTAAAGACAAATAAGAATAGGAAGAAGAAGCTGAAATGTTTGATTTCAGTACAATCATAATTTGTCCGAATTTATCAAGGAGAGGTTGTATGTCTAAAGAACAACTGTGTAACTGCTCAAGCATTTTTACTTGAATGTCCTTTCAAGTAAAGTCAGCAACACTGTGTCTTTTAAGAACCCAGTGTAGCAGACTCATCTAGCTCTCTGCCTACAGCATTGCTGATTGGCTGCACAGCTGAGCATGCTCACATGGACAGGGTACACTTTTACAAAAATGAACCCTCTCAGGAGCCTAGCTCAATCCTGGGGATGTAAACATAACCTGCAACCATTTTTTTTATGCAAAGCTAAAGAAACATAGTGCATGTAAATACATTTAATCATACACTACTAATTCCCCTCTATCAAATGCATTCATAACCCAGCTCACTTGCATTTACCTTTAATAATAATAACTGCAAATTATCTAGTGTTCATGTAAAAAATAATCCTCTACTGTTTAAACAACCTTCTTCTAAATATATTATGGCATATTTGTAAGTGCTACTGAAAACTAGACTTGGCCACAGATAACCAAAACACACATCTAGTCTGTCTATTTTTCTATCTCTATCATTTGTGATCTGTTAGGAGAAGCAGCAGGGCCTGGTGGAGGGAGCCATCACAATAGTACCAGGACATGCAACTAATGAAGAACCACAAGGACAGACCACCCTGCAGTCCCTGGGCCTGGAGAAGCCTAATTTTCACTCACTGATACTGGACTTTTCTTCAGTAAACTTTGTTGATACAGTCTGCATAAATACATTACAGAAGGTAGGTGGAAGTATTAATTTAATTCTGCAGTATGTATGAAATGACAAAAAAGACACAGCAGAAGTTCCAAATATATAATAACATACAACTGATCAGCTATGATTGCATTATGTTTTGCTAATTACTCTCTGTGGTCTGCATGTTTTTAGGTCCCTTACAGATGCTTTTCAAAAGATCCCTTAGTACTTTAGGGGACCTCCATTGTAAACAGTGACATTTAAGTGTCATGGGGGTCCATAGGACCCCATGGTAACAAGGTAATATTTCGTGCCATGGGGGCCCCATGTTATACTTTATTTGTGGGAAACCTTAGGGATATGAGCTAACCATGTTCACCCTAAAACCCTCCTGCCTTCTGCCACAATCTAAATTGGTACCCAGCATGGCAACTTAGATCACACAACCCAGGAAAACTCTGGAAATCACAGGTTACGGGCTCAGGCTCAGCTCAAAGGTTACTAGCTTATTAAAAAAAAAAAAAAAAACATTTACCTTTTCCCATGTCTAGGATAGAGGAGGATGCAAGATGTAAATATATACCATTAATAAGTGTTCAGACAGACCCAACCCCCACAAGCCCCCCTCACTGGGCGACCCACTTTCCAGCCAATCACTAATAGCTGGTCCAATCCCAACCACTTGATTTTGATTGACAGGCTCCCTGTAATTTCTCTTTCATAGACAGAGCGTACCTTGTATTTTCTGCTGTCAATAGGTTATGGGGTCACGTTTCTCCTGGTCTCTGTTTCTTATATGTTTATTAGGGTTTCTCTTTACAATTCTAGTGGGGGCAATGAACTATCCAACATCCTGTGCTATGATACTTTTGTTACCTGATTTATCCTGCTCTTTCTGGGACCACCCACAATATTTCCCAAATAAACAATGATGGGAAAAAAAGGCACAAATTAAATAAGCAGCAATGTATTCACATTAGTCACTTTTAAAATAACATATTTCCAGTTACTATTGTTGCTAACTAGTGAAAATAACAACTTACAATCATTACCACTAAACAAGTCACTATCACAGCACATTCGGAACACATATAAATTCTTTGAACACTACACATAAATGAAAGACAAATTGTCACAGTCCTTAAAACACATCTCATTGTGTGTTCACATGGGCCAGGTCCCAAATGCCAAAGTGCCAGGATGCTGTGACCATACGGTTTTTTGTCATCCAAAAGTCAGTCATGACACCAGGCTAATAGGAGGTAGTGGAAATTAAGATGTAATTCTGGAGGATAATCAGGCTCATAGAGATAACGGGTATTAAGGGGGAATCAGGGGATACCCAGCTTATTGGGGTATTGGGCCATATGCGGAGGAGTCATTCGTTATTATTATTATTATTTAAAACCTGCCATAAGAAGGGGTTTCTATAGCTAGATAGGCAAATGCCAAAGTGCCAGGGTGCTGTGACCATACGTTTTTTGGCTATCAACGGCCCTTGCGTGTGGAGTTCAGGGCAGTCATACCCTGACACCAAAAGTCAGTCATGACACCAGGCTAATAGGAGGTAGTAGATATTAAGATGTAATTCTGGAGGATAATCAGGCTCATAGAGGTAACGGGTATTAAGGGGGAATCGGGGGATACCCAGCTTATTAGGGTATTGGGTCATATGCGGAGGAGTCATTTGTTATTAGTATTTAAATCCTGCTATAAGAAGTGGTTTCTATAGCTAGATAGGCATAGGGGAGATGTAAGGGGTATGGTGGTGTGTTCAAGTTAGTAGATACCATTCAGTAGTGTTAATTTGAAGATTACTCAGATTCAGACTTGGAGTCTTCTGTGAGCGGGCTGCAAGCACATGTTATAGCTAGAGAGTTACAGGCAGATTCCCTGGGTGCAGTCAGCGAGTTTTACAAGTTCTTTTTTTGTGGGAGCCATAGAATAGCTCTGGAAATTAACTTTTCAAAACTTCCTTAGCTACAAGTCAGCTATCTGAGAGTTCTTACAGGAGGACAAAATCACTAATATAATGATGTGTGTGACTGCTGGGTGTGTTCTGCATCCCACTCCATTTTTTATTTGCCAAATAGATGGAATTGAGATCACTTGCCAGATGTCAATGTCAAGGTCATGCCTTTGCTCTAATGTATTGTGGCAGCTCCAGTAATAAATAAGTAGACGGGATACAAGCCAAGGTAGAGACAATTCCAAAGAGGAAATAACTACACTGCGAGGCAAACTTCCTGGAACAACATCTTATTGTGTTTTGTCATCATACTGTAAGTCTCTCAGTATTGTCCCACGTGAGGTCCTCAGAATGTCTGCCAGAGACCCACAGAACACGTTACAGAGCAGCACATGGATTAGAGACTGAAAGGCTTTCTACATAACTCTAGTGTATATGTGGGACTCACTGACCAGGGTATACAGACTGCCATTCTGTATACACACGGCTCTAATACATACAGTACACACCCCATATGCAACATGGGTAATGTAGACGTAGCAATAAGTTTATGTAGTACAGCCCCCATATACAGTATAGACCCCATATACAACACTGATAGGGCAGCCCTAATGACAAGGTCATGTAGTACAACCCACTCATACAGTACAGGCCTCATATACAAAATGGATAGTGCAGCACTAACAATCAGGTCATGTAGTACAACCCCATCATACAGTACAGACCTCATATACAAAACAGATAAGGCAGCCCTAATGACAAGGTCATGTAGTACAACCCCATCATACAGTACAGACCTCATATACAAAACAGATAAGGCAGCCCTAATGACAAGGTCATGTAGTACAACCCCATCATACAGTACAGACCCCATATACAACACCGATAGGGCAGCCATAATGACCAGGTCATGTAGTACAACCCCATCATACAGTACAGACCCCATATACAACACTGATAGGGCAGCCCTAATGACCAGGTCATGTAGTACAACCCACTCATACAGTACAGACCTCATATACAAAACAGATAAGGCAGCCCTAATGACAAGGTCATGTAGTACAACCCCATCATACAGTACAGACCCCATATACAACACCGATAGGGCAGCCCTAATGACCAGGTCATGTAGTACAACCCCATCATACAGTACAGACCCCATATACAACACTGATAGGGCAGCCCTAATGACCAGGTCATGTAGTACAACCCCATCATACAGTACAGACCCCATATACAACACAGATAGGGCAGCCCTAATGACCAGGTCATGTAGTACAACCCACTCATACAGTACAGACCTCATATACAACACTGATAGGGCAGCCCTAATGACAAGGTCATGTAGTACAACCCACTCATACAGTACAGACCTCATATACAACACTGATAGGGCAGCCCTAATGACCAGGTCATGTAGTACAACCCCATCATACAGTACAGACCCCATATACAACACTGATAGGGCAGCCCTAATGACCAGGTCATGTAGTACAACCCACTCATACAGTACAGACCTCATATACAAAACAGATAAGGCAGCCCTAATGACAAGGTCATGTAGTACAACCCCATCATACAGTACAGACCCCATATACAACACCGATAGGGCAGCCCTAATGACCAGGTCATGTAGTACAACCCCATCATACAGTACAGACCCCATATACAACACTGATAGGGCAGCCCTAATGACCAGGTCATGTAGTACAACCCCATCATACAGTACAGACCCCATATACAACACAGATAGGGCAGCCCTAATGACCAGGTCATGTAGTACAACCCACTCATACAGTACAGACCTCATATACAACACTGATAGGGCAGCCCTAATGACAAGGTCATGTAGTACAACCCACTCATACAGTACAGACCTCATATACAACACTGATAGGGCAGCCCTAATGACCAGGTCATGTAGTACAACCCCATCATACAGTACAGACCCCATATACAACACTGATAGGGCAGCCCTAATGACCAGGTCATGTAGTACAACCCCATCATACAGTACAGACCTCATATACAACACTGATAGGGCAGCCCTAATGACCAGGTCATGTAGTACAACCCACTCATACAGTACAGACCCCATATACAACACTGATAGGGCAGCCCTAATGACAAGGTCATGTAGTACAACCCACTCATACAGTACAGACCCCATATACAACACTGATAGGGCAGCCCTAATGACAAGGTCATGTAGTACAGCCCACTCATACAGTACAGACCTCATATACAAAACAGATAAGGCAGCCCTAATGACAAGGTCATGTAGTACAACCCCATCATACAGTACAGACCCCATATACAACACCGATAGGGCAGCCCTAATGACCAGGTCATGTAGTACAACCCCATCATACAGTACAGACCCCATATACAACACTGATAGGGCAGCCCTAATGACCAGGTCATGTAGTACAACCCCATCATACAGTACAGACCCCATATACAACACAGATAGGGCAGCCCTAATGACCAGGTCATGTAGTACAACCCACTCATACAGTACAGACCCCATATACAACACTGATAGGGCAGCCCTAATGATCAGGTCATGTAGTACAACCCACTCATACAGTACAGACCCCATATACAACACTGATAGGGCAGCCCTAATGACCAGGTCATGTAGTACAACCCCATCATACAGTACAGACCCCATATACAACACCAATAGGGCAGCCCTAACAATCAGGTCATGTAGTACAACCCACTCATACAGTACAGACCCCATATACAACATGGGTAATGTAGACCTAGCAATACGTGTATGTAGTACAGCCCCAATATACAGTATAGACCCCATATACAACACCGATAGGGCAGCCCTAACGATCAGGTCATGTAGTACAACCCCATCATACAGTACAGACCTCATATACAAAATGGATAATGCAGCCCTAACAATCAGGTCATGTAGTACAACCCACTCATACAGTATATACAAAATGTACAAAATGGATAATGCAGCCCTAGCAATCAGGTCATGTAGTACAACCCACTCATACAGTATATACAAAATGTACAAAATGGATAATGCAGCCCTAGCAATCGGTTTATATAGTACAGTCTTATCATACAGTACAGACCTCATATACAACACAGATAAGGCAGCCCTAATGACAAGGTCATGTAGTACAACCCCATCATACAGTACGGACCCCATATACAACACTGATAGGGCAGCCCTAATGAGCAGGTCATGTAGTACAACCCACTCATACAGTACAGACCTCATATACAACACTGATAGGGCAGCCCTAATGACAAGGTCATGTAGTACAACCCACTCATACAGTACAGACCTCATATACAAAACAGATAAGGCAGCCCTAATGACAAGGTCATGTAGTACAACCCCATCATACAGTACAGACCCCATATACAACACTGATAGGGCAGCCCTAATGACCAGGTCATGTAGTACAACCCACTCATACAGTACAGACCTCATATACAAAACAGATAAGGCAGCCCTAATGACAAGGTCATGTAGTACAACCCCATCATACAGTACAGACCCCATATACAACACTGATAGGGCAGCCCTAATGACCAGGTCATGTAGTACAACCCACTCATACAGTACAGACCTCATATACAAAACAGATAAGGCAGCCCTAATGACAAGGTCATGTAGTACAACCCCATCATACAGTACAGACCCCATATACAACACCGATAGGGCAGCCCTAATGACCAGGTCATGTAGTACAACCCCATCATACAGTACAGACCCCATATACAACACAGATAGGGCAGCCCTAATGACCAGGTCATGTAGTACAACCCACTCATACAGTACAGACCCCATATACAACACTGATAGGGCAGCCCTAATGATCAGGTCATGTAGTACAACCCACTCATACAGTACAGACCCCATATACAACACTGATAGGGCAGCCCTAATGACCAGGTCATGTAGTACAACCCCATCATACAGTACAGACCCCATATACAACACCAATAGGGCAGCCCTAACAATCAGGTCATGTAGTACAACCCACTCATACAGTACAGACCCCATATACAACATGGGTAATGTAGACCTAGCAATACGTGTATGTAGTACAGCCCCAATATACAGTATAGACCCCATATACAACATGGGTAATGTAGACCTAGCAATACGTGTATGTAGTACAACCCCATCATACAGTACAGACCCCATATACAACACCGATAGGGCAGCCCTAACGATCAGGTCATGTAGTACAACCCCATCATACAGTACAGACCTCATATACAAAATGGATAATGCAGCCCTAACAATCAGGTCATGTAGTACAACCCACTCATACAGTATATACAAAATGTACAAAATGGATAATGCAGCCCTAGCAATCGGTTTATATAGTACAGTCTTATCATACAGTACAGACCTCATATACAAAACAGATAAGGCAGCCCTAATGACAAGGTCATGTAGTACAACCCCATCATACAGTACAGACCCCATATACAACACCGATAGGGCAGCCATAATGACCAGGTCATGTAGTACAACCCCATCATACAGTACAGACCCCATATACAACACTGATAGGGCAGCCCTAATGACCAGGTCATGTAGTACAACCCACTCATACAGTACAGACCTCATATACAAAACAGATAAGGCAGCCCTAATGACAAGGTCATGTAGTACAACCCCATCATACAGTACAGACCCCATATACAACACCGATAGGGCAGCCATAATGACCAGGTCATGTAGTACAACCCCATCATACAGTACAGACCCCATATACAACACTGATAGGGCAGCCCTAATGACCAGGTCATGTAGTACAACCCCATCATACAGTACAGACCCCATATACAACACCGATAGGGCAGCCCTAATGACCAGGTCATGTAGTACAACCCACTCATACAGTACAGACCCCATATACAACACTGATAGGGCAGCCCTAATGATCAGGTCATGTAGTACAACCCACTCATACAGTACAGACCCCATATACAACACTGATAGGGCAGCCCTAATGACCAGGTCATGTAGTACAACCCCATCATACAGTACAGACCCCATATACAACACCAATAGGGCAGCCCTAACAATCAGGTCATGTAGTACAACCCACTCATACAGTACAGACCCCATATACAACATGGGTAATGTAGACCTAGCAATACGTGTATGTAGTACAGCCCCAATATACAGTATAGACCCCATATACAGTACAGACCCCATATACAGTACAGACCCCATATACAACACCGATAGGGCAGCCCTAACGATCAGGTCATGTAGTACAACCCCATCATACAGTACAGACCTCATATACAACACTGATAGGGCAGCCCTAATGACCAGGTCATGTAGTACAACCCACTCATACAGTACAGACCTCATATACAAAACAGATAAGGCAGCCCTAATGACAAGGTCATGTAGTACAACCCCATCATACAGTACAGACCCCATATACAACACCGATAGGGCAGCCCTAATGACCAGGTCATGTAGTACAACCCCATCATACAGTACAGACCCCATATACAACACTGATAGGGCAGCCCTAATGACCAGGTCATGTAGTACAACCCCATCATACAGTACAGACCCCATATACAACACAGATAGGGCAGCCCTAATGACCAGGTCATGTAGTACAACCCACTCATACAGTACAGACCCCATATACAACACTGATAGGGCAGCCCTAATGATCAGGTCATGTAGTACAACCCACTCATACAGTACAGACCCCATATACAACACTGATAGGGCAGCCCTAATGACCAGGTCATGTAGTACAACCCCATCATACAGTACAGACCCCATATACAACACCAATAGGGCAGCCCTAACAATCAGGTCATGTAGTACAACCCACTCATACAGTACAGACCCCATATACAACATGGGTAATGTAGACCTAGCAATACGTGTATGTAGTACAGCCCCAATATACAGTATAGACCCCATATACAACACCGATAGGGCAGCCCTAACGATCAGGTCATGTAGTACAACCCCATCATACAGTACAGACCTCATATACAAAATGGATAATGCAGCCCTAACAATCAGGTCATGTAGTACAACCCACTCATACAGTATATACAAAATGTACAAAATGGATAATGCAGCCCTAGCAATCGGTTTATATAGTACAGTCTTATCATACAGTACAGACCTCATAGACAACACAGATAATGCAGCCCTAGCAATCAGTTATTACAGTATAGCCTTCTCTTTACATTACACATACAACATAAATAATGCAGTTGTCATAGTCAGTACATATAATATATATCCCACATACAGTACAGACCATATATACAAAATGGTTAATACAAACCCAACAATCAGGTCATATAGTACAGCCCCCTCATAAATAAGAATCCAATATACAACACAGAAAATGCAGCCCTAACTATCAGTTCATACTGTACAGCTCCCACATACAGTACCGACCAGATATACAACAAAAGATAATGCAGCCATCACAATCACTACATATAATACATATCCCACATGCTGTAGAGCCTCACATACAGTACAGAGCCCATATACAACAAAGATTATATACCCATTACAATCACTACATATAATACACATCCCACATACAGTACAGTCAGTCAACACATACAGTACAGTACAGATGCCATATACAACACAGATTATACAGCCATCACAATCAGTAGATATAATACATATCCCACATACAGTACAGCCCTCACATACAGTAAATCAATTAATACAGAACAGCCCCATATAGAAAATGTATAATGCAGCCCTGTCAATCAGTTTGTACAGTACAAATCTCATACACAACAAAGGTAATGCAATCCTAACAGACCTTCAATACAGACAAGCCCACAAATACAGTACAGACCCCATATACAAAAAATCCTAATGCAGCCATACAGTTCAGTCTCATACAGTATATAAAACATATAATGCAGCCCAAATGATGAGTTTGTACAGTACAGCCCACGTGTACAGACCCCATATACAACACAGATAAGGCAACTATGTCAGTCAGTTCATACAGTACACATCCCATATACAACACAGATAAGGCAGTCCTATCAGTCAGTTCATACAGTACACATCCCATATACAACACAGATAGGGCAGTCCTATCAATCAGTTCATACAGTACACATCCCATATACAACACAGATAGGGCAGTCCTATCAATCAGTTCATACAGTACACATCCCATATACAACACAGATAAGGCAGTCCTATCAGTCAGTTCATACAGTACACATCCCATATACAACACAGATAAGGCAGTCCTATCAGTCAGTTCATACAGTACACATCCCATATACAACACAGATAGGGCAGTCCTATCAATCAGTTCATACAGTACACATCCCATATACAACACAGATAGGGCAGTCCTATCAATCAGTTCATACAGTACACATCCCATATACAACACAGATAAGGCAGCCCTATTAGTCAGTTCATACAGTACACATCCCATATAAACCCCAGATAAGGCAGTCCTATCAGTCAGTTCATACAGTACACATCCCATATACAACACAGATAGGGCAGCCCTATCAATCAGTTCATACAGTACAGACCCCACATACAGTACACATCCCATATACAACACAGATAGGGCAGTCCTATCAATCAGTTCATACAGTACACATCCCATATACAACACAGATAAGGCAGCCCTATCAATCAGTTCATACAGTACACATCCCATATACAACACAGATAGGGCAGTCCTATCAATCAGTTCATACAGTACACATCCCATATACAACACAGATAAGGCAGTCCTATCAGTCAGTTCATATAGTTCATACCGCACATACAGTACACATCCCATATAAACCCCAGATAAGGCAGCCCTATCAGTCAGTTCATACAGTACATACCGCACATACAGTACACATCCCATACACATCACAGATATGGCAGCCCTATCAATCAGTTCATATGGTACATTTCTAACACACATTTATTGTTTATACTACAGTTTCCCACATGCAGTTTATATGTTTTAGTTTATCATATACAGCAGTTAGTGACATACAGCACATACTACAGTTCCCAGCACACAGCATTTATACTACAGTACCGTTCAACACATACAGTAAAGTACAAACCCTCATATACAAAACAGCTCCTCACATACAGTAGAGATCTCTAAGTAAAGTACACACAGCACACAGTATAGTACATTTTTATGGTACTGCACCCAACACACAGTACATATAGAAAATGTCCTTCCATACAGTATATATGCAACAGTTCTCACATACAGTATGTACATTACACTTCATACAGGGCCGTTTCTTACACACAGTATTATTTATTACCCCCTACAGTCTGTACCAGTAATAGTACCTGGCATACAGTGTAACCCACACATGTGTGTGTGTCATACAGTCGTGTCCGACTCTCCGTGACCTCATGGACTGCAACACACCCTGCTGATCCACTTGGTATTCATGGCAGAGATACTTCTCCAGTGGGCCACAACATACAGCTCTTGGTATTCCTAGATGATCACCCATCCAAGTACTGATCATGCCCACCCCTGCATGGCTTCAGGGTGGTGTGACCTCTTGGTTCCTTGACTGGAATCAAAGCCAGGCCACAGCTGTGAAAGCACCGAATCCTAACCACTGGGCCACCAGGGAACCCAACCCACACATACAGTGCAATAATAGTTTCTATATGCAATGTAGTGTAATTAGGAAATGCCTAAAGTTATTTAAATTCCATTATAAATAAATATTTAAATACATAGAGCCTCATTCAATTGAGGCATCGGGAGATCCGGGCTTCCGTAATGGAGGCTGTAAGTTAATTTGCTATTCAATTGGCGTCTTCATGCGGGCTCCTATTGGGTTACGGGCTCTGGCCTCCGATTCCTTGCGATGGTTAACATTGCAAGTTAAGGCCCCTCCAGGCCTTTGATCTTTCACGGCCGCAAGAGTTACGATCACTAAAATCGCAAATCCCTTTTCAATTGCTCCGAGTCCCCCTCGCTAACCATCTCGCCAAGGCCGTAAATGGCAAAGGTCAGTCCACAAGTTACAGGTTCCAAGGAGGCCTCGCAAAGTGCTCAAGCCCGCAAATCGGCAATCAAAATTAATTTATTTTTATGTTTCAATTTGGGGTTAGATCAATCTTGGGAATCAATAAGTTAATACATATCAGGCCACCCACATGGACTATCACATTGGCCTCATTCATTTCTATTAATTTTGAGATTGCAGGTTTGCGGGGCAGATCGCATATCGGACCCCGAATCTCTAGTTGATTGACATGTCAACTCCATGTTGTACGGCCTTCATGATGACGGGCTCCTTTTCTATTGGCTGTTTCAGCATCAGGAGTTACGATCTTACAGCCTCCTAATTGAATGAGGCTCGTCATTTTTAATGCATAGTAGTAGCTTTTTGTAGCGTATATTTCCTACATCTTTTCTACTCTAAACTGTGAAAATGAACCTGCCAGTTAATTAGTCTGCAAAATTTCAGTATTTCCAGAATTCCTGAATCCACATTTAAAGGGATACTGTGACAGTCCAGTTTTCAGGATTTGAGCAGTAAATATTACTATAAACAACCTTTAAATGTACTGTGATTAAACCAAATTATAGTTCCTCCCATCTTTGTCAAACTGTGGTAGGAAGTGCAGCATCTTTCCCCAGAATGTTAGTAAAGCTGTGCAGTAAATCGGAAGCTGCAGGCTGTGACACAGACCGAATTGATAAGGTTCAACTTTAAAACACTTTTTTTTGCACAAAAACAACAACAATCTCCTGTTATATTTAAAACATTTATTAAATGATATAGGATCTTATAGGATCTGTGTCTGTTTATTAAAAGTTTGTATTCATTTTGGGAGAAAAACTAATCTTTATAGGTTTTTTGCAAAAAAATATTACATTTGTCAGACAAATATTACGTTGATGTAAATACCTAGGTATATATATATATATATATATATATTACTTTATATATCTTTTGTATTACAGATTTTCCATAACTTTTCTGAAATTGAAGTGGACGTGTACTTAGTTGGCTGCAATGGTAATTATATCAAGTCCCTCTAGTTTGGCCTTCATAAAAAAAATGTATTTTACACAACAGATTTAAAACACTGTTAAAGAATTTAACAAATGAAGGAAGTAACTTCAGACACACAGGGATGCAAGAACAAGAGGTTATGATTTGAAGATGGAAGGTGGCAATCTATGGGTAGTGTGGGTTGTAGATAGGTGGAGCAGCCTTTCAGCGGAAGTGGTGGGACAAACACCCCAAATCGAACTGATCTTTATTATAATAAAATATAAAAAATATTAAAATGTACTTAAATGGAGACTGTTAGTAATAATCCCCTAGTAAATGCTGACTGCTTCTGATGGCCAAAAAGGATCTTTAATAATAGTTTTATGGGTAATAGAATTAACAGATATATCTCAGCATACTGGCTCACTAGAGAGCCCTAAAGCTCTATATGTTTTCCCTTCTATAGTAGGAAATTGCTCCAAGGATTATTCCCACTTGGTCTAGTTGTAGTATGAATTTAAAGATTTCAAAATGCTAGATTGTAGTTTTGTATATATTAGTAACAGAGTTAAGAGACTTCGCGTTGTCAAATGGCAGCCCTAATTGGTATCTCTGTGAATACCACACTCTGCAGGTTGGAATTTTAGAGGCTAAACAAAAACCTTCAATTAAATAATGAAGTAGCATTTGACAAAGCCGATTAGAGAGGTGAAATGTGCACCAGCCAAACGTCTGACGTCAGACGCCATCCCAGAGATTGTACCCTTAACAAACAGACCGGTGGTGCAAGATAAATTGGCAGTAAATTCTTAGCTGCCACATTAAATTCTACCCCTGTATGTGCAGTGGGAAGCTTGCAACGGCTGCGAGCTTGAAGAGTTGCGGATTTATGGTGCTATTAAATTAGAAGTGGCTGCGAGTTACGGGCTTGAGAGGTAAACCCGTAAACCACACTTTGTTCATCGGATGTGCGGCCATGAACATGATCAATTAGTCTAACTTGTAGTTACTAGTTGGGATGGAGCCAATAGCAACAGAGATCGTCAGAATTATGTCACTGACAAATGGAGGTGGGATTGTCAAAGTCCTGCCCGGTTCAATTACGAGTTACGATCAGACCCACATTCCAGATATAATGCAATATTCATAAAGCCGTAAATCAGATATTCTATCACAGGCGAGTTACTGTATATGTATTAACACATTGATTACCAGGATCGATATAACACAAAAGTTAAATATAAAATAAAGTAATTTAATAAAAGTACAGTAGTGTGGCAATATTTGCATTTAGAGTTGGACTTTACCCCCCTTGTGGGTTCTCTCCAGTACTCGTAGGCTTCTTAACTCCATTTGTGAGTTACATGTTTGAACGCCAGTGGTTTTGATGGAATTTAATAGCTAGCGGTTACGGGCTTGTAAAAACAAAGGATTTGCACCCGCGAAGTTGCACGTTCCATAGGCTTTTTTCAGCCTTGCTGTGTCTTAACCCACAAGTTGTCTGCTGGGTGCTTTAAGAGGCTAATTTAACAGCCTTGGGAGCTACGCTACGAGCTACGATTGATAAAATCGTAGCAATTTAATGGGGCTGTTCGTTAGCATGTAGTATAATGTAAATTGGATCTACTATGTAACTAGATTCCTAATCGCGACTTTGATTTCATTGAAGGCTCTTGTTTAGCCTCTAAAATTCCAAGTAGCGATTGGGAATCTAGTTACATAGTAGATCCAATCTGGCTACATTTTAAACATTATACTACATGCTAATTAAAGCATTTATTGGTACAGTCTCTGGTATGGGGTCTGTCATCAGGAGCTTGCCTAGTGCTCGTTTCACCTCTCTACTCGGCTTTGTCAAATGCTACTTTATTATTTAATTGAAGGCTCTTGTTTAGCCTCTAAAATCCCACTCTGCAGAACAGGAATTAGGGCCGTTACTAAACCTTAACAATATTACCATTTAGCAACTTGAGGTCTCTTAACTCTGTTACTAATATATACAAAACTACAATCTAGCATCTTGAGATCTCTGGATTTATATCACAACTAGACCAAGTGGGAATAACCATAGAAGCAATTTCTCTTTACATACTATAGAAGGGAAAACATATATCGCTTTAATGGTCTCTAGTGAGCCAGTATATGTTATCATATAGAAAATCATTGCATTACTGCACTATATAACAGTATATAGTATATTACACATACAAGCATTATTAAAGATCCATTGTTTTGCAAACAGAAGCAATCAGCATTCACTGAGGGATTATTACTGATAGTCTCCATTTAAGTACATTTTAGTATTTATGGCACAACTGACTATTATTATATTAGGAATCAGCCCAGATTTAGGTAATTTGCTACATTTTCCAGTGCGGGATGAACCTCTTTGGGGGTTCGTAGCAATAACTGCTTACTTACCCTATTTAGTAGTTACAAGCAAAGGGTACTCTACATTTCCTTTTTTAATGATTTTACTTTTGTTTTTAATCTGCACCACTGTCAATATCTAATTAAAATGTTATTTTTTCCCATCCCTTTTTTTATATTATATACCTAGTACAATCCAGAATACAGATTGTATTATCATTCGCACACGCGCAGATTCTTTTATCTGTCTCTAGCTTTTCTGTGTTTGTTTATAGCAACTTTTCTAAAATGTAAAAAATATAATATATAAAACATTACTTTTTTTAAATAAATGATATGAAAAAAATATTCCAGTTTATAAATTAATTCTTGTTTTTTTTGTACTCCTCCTGCAGCCACTGTGATTACTGGACTGGAGAACGGGAACTTATTCAGTGAGTCCATCTCTAAGGCCAAGGTGTTTTCTTCTATACATGATGTGGTCACTTACCTGACCAGGGAGCCGGACCACATCACACTGCAGGGTGTCCAAGTGAGTGACCGCCTGTCCATCCAGCGCTCCTGGCCCCAAATCACAGCACGGGAAGCAGAACAAGTCAGGGAATCGTTTAGTCCTAACCCATTTAGGCCTTGTCTAGGGGGGCACATTTAGGCAGAAATGTGTATAAAAGGCAAAACATGACCACAATAAACAACAAGCATTTTTTTTTTATTAATGGTATCTCCATATTTAGATACGTATAGCTTTGTATCTAGTTAGTCAAGTATCTATCTATTTATATCCATATCTATCTGTCTATCTATCTGTTAGTCTGTCTAACTTTCAGTATTTATCTATCTATTTATCTATCTATCTGTTAGTCTATCTATCTATCTATCTATCTACCGGTCAGTATCTATCTAATTATCTGTTAGTCTATCTATCTATCTATCTATCTATCTATCTATCTATCTATCTATCTGTTAGTCTATCTATCTATCGATCTATCTATCTATCTATCTATCTGTTAGTCTATCTATCTATCGATCTATCTATCTTTCAGTATTTATCTATCTGGCTGTTAGTCTATCTATATATCTATCTGTCAGTATCTATCTATCTATCTATCTATCTATCTATCTATCTATCGATCCATCTATCTATATTTCAGTATCTATCTATCTATCTTTC
Source organism: Discoglossus pictus (assembly GCA_027410445.1). Taxonomy (NCBI): domain Eukaryota; kingdom Metazoa; phylum Chordata; class Amphibia; order Anura; family Alytidae; genus Discoglossus; species Discoglossus pictus. The sequence continues at coordinate 14,021,506 of CM050169.1, read as the reverse complement.
TATCTATCTATCTATCTTTCAGTATCTATCTATCTGCCAGTATCTATCTATCTATCTATCTATCTATCTATCAGCAACCTGGAAACAGCTCCATCTCAATAATTATATTTTCTCACAAAAGATCAGTTGCATGTAATACTAAAATATAAACACTATCTTGTTGAATAAAATTGTATCTTTATTTTTTAGGGCGGCCAAGATACCAAACTGTAATCCTCAATACTGGAATGCAGGTTCTGTCCTAAGCCTGGCAGTGAGGATGGGAGTGTACAGTGAGAATATTCTGCTAATTGGTCTTCAAGAAGTGTACGATGTATAAAGTGAGAAAGTACCACATATGGTATAATTTAAAACTATAGATAAGAATTTGCACTTTACCAATCAAATCAATTATCTTTTTTTTTAAGTCATATAAAACAAAATAGACTGGGCATGCTTGTACCTCAGGGAGTAGTTTATCTAAGCAGAGTACTGATTCCATGGGGTCTGACTATATTTGTTTTGATTATGACTTGCGCTGAAGACAATAGATCCAGAAACTCAAGAGGTAACCCCCAGCAACAGTAAGAGATAGAAAGTATTTAGTAGGTGGATCAGAAAGGCTGACAGACAGATACAAATTACAAATAATTGATAAAGTACTTGTTCTTACTTATACCATATTTGGAACCTCAGCTGGGTCACATTTAAATTAGTTTTGACTTTTGTAACATTGAAATACTGTGACTATAGTACAACAGCTGCTGATAGTTTTAAGTGAATTTTGATATTTTTACTGATAATGTGTCTTTCTGCTCTATTCAATGATTAGCAATAACTCCAGATAAGGATTAAACTAAACAAAAAACTCCAATTCCTTACAAGACAATTATTCCTAGCATCAAAGGGAATCCTGTCTTCTCATGATATGGGCAAAATATTTGAGTTTCAGCCACATGATCATACCTTCCAGTTAATAGTTTGTCTTGATTTTCTGTAGTTCTGATTTATTGGATCTTCTTGCAGTCCAAGCAGTTTTCTCCAACACTACAATTCAAAGGCGTCAATTCTATGGTGCTCAGTCTTCTTTATGGTCCAGATCTCACATCCATATGTTACTACTGGGTATACCATAGTTCTAAATATGCAGACCTTTGTAGATAGTGTAATATGCTTACTTTTTACTAGCTTGTCCAAGCTTGCCATAGCTTTCCTTCCCAGAAGCAAACGTCTTTTAATTTCATGGCTACAGTCCCCATCTGCAGAGATCTTGGATCCCAGGAAAATAAAACCTGTCACTGCCTCCACTTCTTCCCCGCCTATGTGCCAGGAAGTGAGATTGCTGTTTGCCATGATCTTCATCTTTTTAACGTTGAGCACCAGGACAGCTTTTGCACTCTCTTCTTTTACCCTCATCAATAAGTCCTTTAATTCCTCCTCACTTTCACCCATCAGATAGTATCATTGGCATATTGATATTATTCCCAGCAATGTTGATTCCGGAATTGCCTGGTATTTCAGGGCTGGATCACTCTTCCGAGTGAGACCAGACTGATATACTACAGGATATTTCTCCTAAAAGAGGCTGCTCTCTGAGGGCCTCATTCAATTGCGATTTGGCCAATTGAATAAGGCTCTATATAAGCACATAGCACATTTTTTTACAGACGTTTTTAGTGAGTAAAAATCTTTCTTTTGGATAGAAGTTAATTAACAAAAAACTTCTGTAAAAAAATATGCTCTGTGCTTATATAGAGTCCTATTCAATTGGCCAAATCGCAATTGAATAAGGCCAGAGCCTATAAGCACTTCCTAATAAAAAAGTACATAGAAGTAAATAGATACACAGGTATATCATATACCTAGTAAAATCCTGAAAACACCCATATCTTTTTACATTTCAAAACAGTTTTCTGGTATATAAAAAAACCTCAAATATCCCAAACACTTTCTGCAATAATACAAAAAATAATAATAATTTTAGAAAGCACTTGCCTTAACCAAACAGAAAGTGCCTCTGTGCGCAGTCTGTAGGTCACAGAAGAATGACTTATATGTCTGTAATTCTATTGGTTGACAAGCCTCAAGGTGCATTATACATCCGCAGCATTTTATTTTGCTCTAGGACCTTCATAGAACAAAATATACACACTGTAAACATTACCAAGGTTGTTATTTCACATGCAACAGACAAAAAAAAAACTTTCCATAGTGAATGCATCAACAAAGAAGTATTATAGAGTATATGCATATATACAGTGTGATGTCAGCTGACACGTTCTATGTTAACCCTTTTTCTTATTGACATATATTAATGTATGGCTAAAATATGTAAAGTGTATTTATCCGACACAGAGATAGTGAAGCTTGGAAACACTTTTACTTTAAATAACGGGTGTGTTTTTAGTTATGATTTTATGTTGTATATGTATATTTTTATATGTCATTCATGATTTATATGTCATCATGCATTTCAATAAAGAGCTGTCACAGATCTGCTTCCATATTCATTCTGTGGCGCTTCACATATAACGGAGATCATTAGTGGATTATAATTATCACATATAATAGTTGTCAAACTACGAAACGTTGTCACGCTTTGCGAAGCGAGGGGCCTCACAAGCGGTTTCAAACACCCACCGAAGCGGGACTTTGAAAAAAAAACTCTAACACGCAATGACTAAATACGGACTTACACAAAAAAAATACGAGCCGTGGGACTTAGAAAAAAAAATTACAAACTCGCAAAAATACGACCTTAACGGCCGAACTGCGCACATCGGAAAACATAAAAAAAAACACTAAGGGCCTCATTCTATTAACGGCCGTAGGAGATGCGTGGCCACAAGGACCGGCTGCAGGCAATTTCCTATTCTATTCCGGCACCCTGTTATCCCTTGCGGCCACACGCGCAGCAGGAAAGCCTTTGATTTTACACGGCCGCAAGAGTTTCGGCCGCAAGAAAGCCACGGTAGCTATTCAAATGCTACGTAAACCCTCTCATCATGGCCGTAATTATCTAAAACCGAGCCGCAGCTTACTTGCACCAAAAAGGTCCCGCTAGCACTCATTAAGCACATAATAAAGCCATCCTGCACTTTGATGAGACGATAAAGTGATTGGAGGTGTTAGCATTCATAGCACAACATTCCCCTACACTCAAATCCGTAAATCATTTTTATTGTAATTTATGTAAAATGTCCGTGGACAAAGTCCCGAGGGCTTGGAGCACCTCAGACCCGCTAAGGCTGCGGGATTAGCCTCCGTCAAGTCCGTAAATGGGTAAAATAGACCCATGGGTCGTAAAGGGCTTACTTACAAGTCGTAGCATAGAAAAGCCATCCTGTACTTTTATTAAAAGTGAAAGTGATGTTTGGTTTTAGAATTAATAGCTCAACATTCCCCTACTCTCAAATCCGCAAATAAAGATATTTAACTTCATGTTCAATCTTCGTGTTTTATCTATCATGCAAGCCCACACGGGCTTGAATAAGGAGCTACGGGCTTGAATAAACGAGCTACGGGCTTGATCATTGAAGTCAGTGGGACTTGGACGGATTTTAAAATCGAAGTACAATTTGGCGATGTGCAAGCTTGAGAATGTTTGGCTAGTAATCCTCATGCCCCCCCATTATGTTCCCCATCATTTACAGTGCTTTGCAGTGCTGGATTGAATATATATTGGCTTCTACAATGCTTTGTTTGCGGCCCTCAACCTCCGAACCCGTACAGGTTTTAACAAGGACGAGCCCGCAGGACTTCGGGAAGGAAAATAAACCGTAAATGATATATCGGATTTGGGCGATGTGCAAGCTTGAGAGGGTGTTGCTATTAATCCTCATGTCCCCCATTATGATGCCTAGCATTTACGGAGCTTTACAGTGCCATCTTGAATTTATATTTGCATTTACAGTTTTCTGACTTTGCGGACGGAAAACAAGATTTACGGGAAAGGGAAAAACGCTTGCGGACGTTTGCATGATGTGCGGCCGGCCGTAAGGGGTATATCCTTGCGGCGCCGTCCATTTGAATAGCAGGGTAGCAGTAGCTCTACATGGGGCCGTAAGATGGCCGCAAGGAATCGCAGCTTTGCGGCCATTTTACGGCCGTTAATAGAATGAGGCCCTAAATACACACAAAAATGAAATAAAAGCCTAACCCACAGCAAGGGGGACACCCAGGACATCTGGAAGTGAGGTTACACCTCAATTTAAGTCCAATTTACTGAGTTTAGACACTCAAAAATCCCGTACGTAAGAGAAGAAATGGCCGACGAAAAAAAAGAAAATAAGGCTACACAACTTCTAAAGCCGCAAAACACCGCCAAGCACAGGCGACTTTTACAATAACCCGTACGAGGTACAAGATATACTATTAGCAAGGACGCTAAATCATCCACACTCGCGTACCACATACACAATCGCCGCCATTTTACAACATTAACTTACAGAATGCGGAAGTACACAGCTACCCTAACGGCTTCCCCTCGCGCACGCAGCCTATTTACACTACACACTGAAAAAAAAAAAAAAATATATATATATATATATATATATATATACAACATAATTTAGCTTATGGTGGGCAAAAGAGTGATAGAGGCCTTCAGTACACAATGAATAAACAGTACATTTGTGTTTAAGTTTAACTTATTTTTAGATATTCAAATGTGAACACAGATGGACTATTATTTATATATGCACACACACACATACTGGAGTGGATTGCCTGTCCCTTCTCCAATGGACCACAATGTTTCTGACCTCTGCTATGACCTGCCGTCTTGGGTGACTCTACATTGTATAGATCACAGCTTCATTGCTTCATTGAGGTACACAAGCCCCTTCACCATGACAAGGTAGTCATCCAGAAGGGGACGCTATTAAATACTGTCTACTTAAAAATGATGTTATCCCTATTTTTCAGAAAAAATGTATAAAGAATTAAGATTTTATTAATTCTAGAATATAATTATTTTACCTTCATGGAACAATTCTACTTGCAATTACAAGGAACTGTGATGGATACTAAGGGCCTCATTCAATTGCGATTTGACCAATTGAATAAGGCTCTAAATAAGCACATAACATATTTTTTTTAAAGAAGTTTTTAGTTAGTAAACATGTATCCAAAAGCAAGGTTTTCACTAACTAAAAACATCTTTAAAAAATATATGCTATGTGCTTATATAGAGCCCTATTCAATTGGCCAAATCGCAATTGAATGAGGGCCTAAGTGTGCCCTGAGCTACGCCAAACTGTTTTTGGGTTGGTGGGAGGAGTTTAACCTTTGGTCTAATAACACCCTCCTAAAAAAAAAAATATGTATACTAGATTTATAGATGACATATTGGTTATATGGAAGGAAACAGAGGAAGAATTAAAATGTTTCTAGAAATATATATTAATGCTAATAATTTAGGGCTAAACTTCATAATAATATACAAGCCACCATTACCGACTTTTTAGATATAACCATCTTTGTTTAAAAAAAAAGGCATAACATGCACTAAATATGACATCAAATCAGTGGCAGGAAACACCATTCTTTGGCCTAATAGTAACCAGTGATTAAAATATACCTTATTATACGATTTATTAGGCTACACTAAAATTGTTGTGAAGTGGAAGATTATTGTTTACAGGCAGATGAGTAAATTAACAAATTATCAAAGGGATACAAAACTTTGGACTTGAATGAGACCAAAGCACTACCTATGTATATACAACAACTAATACAGATGAAGCGAAACAATCCAAAAAGTCAACTGAAGAGTGATAAGGTTTCTTGTAACAACCCAGAGGAGGGGGGCTGCTTTACCCCCCAAAATTCCTTCCTTTCAGTACAGGCATTCTCTCTCAGGATCATGAGGGTTGGCTTCTCGGTGCCCGGGGATCATATCAGGATTATTAGCAGAAGAATAAGGAGCACAGGGTAACTTGATCATAACCATCATAATCTGCTCTTCAGTGGGCTTCAAAAGTCCAAGGCAACCAATCCTACCTGCAGATCTGGTTCTTCAATTCTTTCTTCCAGGTTAGCAGCAGAAGTTCAGGATACCAAAGTGATTAATAATACAAACGGTTCATCTATCATCTGCTTCTAAGATAGCAGCATCAGCTCAGGTTTAAAGTTGATTATAGCCCATTCCCCCAAAGAAACACACCATTTCTATCTGTCCCAGAGAGAGCATTTCTTTCTTCGTCAGTTTACCTCTTTGTGTAACATTCTTATACGCCAAACATCAAAGAACAATTGCCTTAACAAATCAGAATCTACCCCCTTTGAAATACCTTAATTACCCCTATGTGGGCTAGGACTTCCACCAAGAGTCTCATGCCAGAGGGAGAGGGGGGGAAATACACAGAGGGAGAGGGGGGAAGAGACACAGAGGGAGAGGGGGAAGAGACACAGAGGGAGAGGGGGGAAGGGACACAGAGGGAGGGAGGGGGAAGAGACACAGAGGGAGAGGGGGAAGAGACACAGAGGGAGAGGGGGGAAGCGACACAGAGGGAGAGGGGGGAGGGACACTGAGGGAGAGGGGTGAAGGGACACAGAGGGAGGGAGGGGGAAGAGACACAGAGGGAGAGGGGGGAAGAGACAAAGAGGGAGAGGGGGGAAAGAGGGCGCTTATTGCGTGGCCCGTGATGAGCGCCAATGGCGCTCATCGCGAGGCCAGTAAAGTAGAGGGGGAGAGGCTCCCATTGTGTGGCAAACAGCATTGTCAAGCTTCATTTTTTATTGCCGTCATTTTTGACGGGCAAGTCGCTAGTTAGTATATAAGTAATATGGAGTCACTCATAAGCATATAGGCATTTTATGGGTACTAGATGTATTATTATCAGTATATTAGCCATATGGAGGCACTCACAAACATATAGAAAGAGCCACTATGAGGATTTACTTTAGGGCTATATTCACAAAAGATGGAAATATGATGAAATAAGTTAAACTATTTAACCAATATTCACATCATAAAAGCATTCACATAGCACCTTAGAATTTAGGTTGTATTTCTTAAAGTACAAAATATTTCAATCAATATTTAACATTACAAATGAGTTTATCGTATTCACATTTTTATCAGATTCACAAAGCACTTTAGAGCAAGGTTCAGTCTTATCCTTCTCATATTTAATTATAACATTAGCATTTATCTTATATGTATGGTATTTATTCATATATTATTTCACTTTCATTAGCTATTGTCATTGGATAGGTTAATTATATGTAACTATATGCAATTTCATTAGAAACACATTAATCTTGACACATTACATATATTTGAATAATAATTTATTCTTAGTTCATATCTAATATTTTCTCACAATACAACCTAACTCACTCATGTATATAATAATATTAAGGTGTATATATCAGTGTTTATGATATTAGTACACTATATAGTAAAAAGTGATATATACACCTTAATATTATTTCCCAACCCACTCAGATTATATTTCACATTGTTTAACATTTATAAATGGATCTCCTATGTGAGTAGTTTCCTTTCATGTTTTAGTAAAAAAACATATATTGTATTATTATTATTTATTTTATTCTACTATACTGTTTTTTCTTTTCATGTAAGTATATATTACCTACTTTTTGAATATTGAAGACTCCTTGATGCTACTAGGTATATAATATTCCTGTTTATCTATTTACCGTACTTGTATGTACTTTATTGTATTAGGAAGTGCATATAAGCTCTATTTTTACTGCCTGAAATAATACAAATAGTCCCTGTATAGGGCACACCACCTATAATAAGCAAATAACAAACAAACACACATTGCAGAGATATATACCCACCCGGCTACTCCTTCATTCCAATATTTCTGAGAAGAACAAGGTCTCCCTCAATAAGTCACATCTCTATAATGCATTTTATCTCATTTACTAACTACTCCAACAAGCTCAACGCAATGTGGTGAAACGTACGTCAGCTACAACATTTGTAATTCTGATCTGGCTCTAACACCGGTAGAGGCGGACAGAATTTAACAGGGATAATCAAGGTACTGCTAAACAGTTGCAGTTATGCAGGCAACAAGGCATATTTTGGGGCTGCAGTACTTTATTTGGCCTTCCAGGAAGGGGGTACCCTTCTGGAGTTGTCATGACCAAGGGGATGGTGGTCTGCTTTACCCCCAAAACCCCTGCCTTTGAGTACAGGAATCCTCCCTCAGGCTCTTCTGCCTCCTGGTCATACCAGGATCATCAGCAGGAGCTACAGGAACTTGGGACCTCTGCATCTGCTCTTCAGTGGGCTTGAAAAGACCAAGGAGACCATTCCTAGCTGCAGATCCATGCAGGTTCTTCAATCGCTTCTTCCAAAGTAACAGCAAAGGTCCAGGATATAAACTGGTTATAGCCCAGTAAAAATAATGAAAGTATTGCCTCTAAATGAAGCACAACATGTATAACCCTTTTTTTTTATGCATTTCTTCTATACAATAAAACAATGGTATATTTACATGGGCCAGCCTTGAACCAATCAGCAAGTGGCTCTGTGGTGCTGATTGGTGGGAAGTATAGGAGCGGTGAAGGTGCTACAGGGTTTCTGGCAGGGGTGCCAGGTGTCTACTTCCCTACGTCAGTTGTCGGCTCCCCACCAAGTAGCGTCTAGGCTCTCCAGGGGGTTGAGGCAATGTCTCAACTGCGGAAGTTGGCTGTCTGGGAATTGAGACTAGGGGGAAGGGTAGGAATCTGGCCAGGGCTTCCATAAGGTGCCTGAGGGATTAGGGCTGATTGACACCAGCAAGCACATACAATTTAATGGTTAACCACAAGAGAATAGATCAAAAGGGATATCACTTATATTTTACTTGGCATCTATTGACCTTTGTGTTTTGCAAAAACGATTCTTGATGTCTAGATCACTGCCACAGACAACCTCAGAGAAGTCTATAGAGTCTATGTATTAAACACACCTCAAAACACATTATACATATAACAATAATCATATCAAAGGGAAAACTGGGAATTGGGCTCCTGTGGGTTAGCCACTTAGGGGAGTAGTCTTTATGGGGTTCTGGAGATAAGGAGGGCCACCTTGGGTTGGTTTTATGACAAGTACAATTTTTAAACACTACATCCAGAGGTGTCAGAAACAGTGAGTTTGTCCTTTTGCACAGTTTAGCTCAGGAGTGCACAAGTTCAGTCCTGGAGGGCCACACAGGATTTGAAGATATCCCTGCTGTGCACAGGTGGGTCAATTGCTTCTTCAGTCATCCTGATTGACTCACCTGTGCACAGAAAGGGTATCTTCAAATCCAGGCTTGTGTGTGGCCCTCCAGGACTGAACCCCTGGTTTAGATGATTGTTAGAACTGGGGGAAACACTTTTGGGCCCTAATAGGCAGTTGGTTGTGTGGGTCAAGGGTCAACTAGAATAACGTACAATCTGATGTTCATATGATTCAGATGTTAAGATGTTATATTTCACAATTTTATATAATTGTTGTAGAAAAATCACGATCAGTAATACACAAACATTATTTTAAATCATAAAAACCTAATTTTAATTTTAACAGTAGTACCTTAATTATATATCAATCTTGAGGTGAATTCCTTATAGAAAGATAATATCGGCTTTTAGTTTATTTGCTATGAAAAAATCTCTTAAGACAGTTCTTCTTTATGTTGTGCGTTAAGCCCATGTGTTTTTATGGCATCATTTTAATAAACATTATAAAATTGTATTATCAGTATGTTTTAAATTATTTATATTTTTCTAATGATCATACAAGGGGAATAATTAAAAGAAAATAATAATTTAAAAAAAGGATGAAAAGCTGGGCAAGGTTTTAAATGTCCAGAAGTGTCGCTAAAAAGGGAGTGGGAATGAGGAGCGCCAGTGTGAGGTTTAAAGTTACCTCTACAAGTGGACCTGGACAACAGGTCTTGTTTTATGGGGTTAGTTGTGGATAATTATGTTATATAGGTTCTAAGTTTAGAATTAAAAAAAAAATGATGAAAATACTTTTACTTCCACCATCTTTAGGCTGGAGCTCCTCCCATCTTTTTCAGACTTTGTGGTACAATGTGCAGCACATTTTCCTACACTTTACACTGAAAGGGTCAATATACAAGCAACTAATGAAAAGTACATGCTGTAATTTCTCCTCTGGCCTGCAGGGGGCCCCTCATTATTCCAATGCGCATGCGCACAAGGTATATTTGCTGTCGTTTGACTTCCATCCTGCAGAGGCCACTACTTGGTAGTTGTGTATGTCGCCTTAGTCTTATTTCTCAGTACGCATGCGCGTCCTACTCTGCCCGGCGCTTTTGCGAACAAGGTCTCTTATTGGTTGTTTTTTGCTAGTACCGCCTTCTGTCTGCTCTCCGTGTGGTCAGTGCGCATGCGTTTGTCCGTTCTGTCCCCTGTCACCTGAAAGATGGCGGCGTCCGTGTGTAGAGCCGGGAGCGTAGCGGGTAAAGCCCTGCTCAGAGCCCGCGCAGTGAGTACTGAGGCCAGGCTGAGCTGGGAGCCATGTTAGGGGCAGGGGGGAGCCCACAGGCTGGTTGTGTGTATGAGGGGAGAGCAGGAGCTGGAGCTGCCAGGCCTGGGGCGAGTCATGAGGAAGGTCATAGAGTCACTGACAGGAAGAGAAGGACCTGGGGACCAGGAAAGGCCTGGACATCACAATGATACATATACATCTTATAGAGTACCACCTTTACTGGAAGATGGGACCTGAGGAAGGTCATAGGGTCACTGACAGGAAGAGAAGGGCCAGGGGAGGCCTGGACATCACAATGATACATATACATCTTATAGAGTACCACCTCTACTGGAAGATGGGACCTGAGGAAGGTCATAGGCACTGACAGGAAGAGAAGAGCCTGGGGACCAGGAAAGGCCTGGACATCACAATGATACATACATATCTTATAGAGTACCACCTCTACTGGAAAGTAGGTCATGTTGAAGGGTTTAAGGACGAGGGAAGGTCTGGACACTATATATCACAACAATACATATACATCTTATAGAGTACCACCTCTACTGGAAGATGGGACCTGAGGAAGGTCATAGAGTCACTGACAGGAAGAGAAGGACCAGGGAGGCCTGGACATCACAATGATACATATACATCTTATAGAGTACCACCTCTACTGGAAGGTGGGACCTGAGGAAGGTCATAGGCACTGACAGGAAGAGAAGAGCCTGGGGACCAGGAAAGGCCTGGACATCACAATGATACATACATATCTTATAGAGTACCACCTCTACTGGAAAGTAGGTCATGTTGAAGGGTTTAAGGACGAGGGAAGGTCTGGACACTATATATCACAACAATACATATACATCTTATAGAGTACCACCTCTACTGGAAGATGGGACCTGAGGAAGGTCATAGTGTCACTGATGGATAAAGAAGGGTCAGGTCTGGACACCACTTCAGTATAATATATATATATCTTATTGAATATACTCATAGAGTACCATCTCTACTGGAGGGAGGGTCCTGAGGAAAGTTATGGAGTCACTGATAAATAAACAAGGTTGTGAGGATCAGGGGGGGGGGGGGGGGGCAGGACATTACAATTCTACTGGGGAGGAAAGTCACTGTTAGGTGTGGTCCCTCAGCCTTGTGTGATTAACAGCTGAAGTGAAGTATAATAAATATTGCTGTATTATTACAGGTCACTGTCAGGAAATAATCATATAATAATGCTAAATATGTATTTTCACACACATCTCTGCCAGGAGGTGACTCAGAGAGGGGACCAAAGGAGATCTGGACCATTAAAGTAAAAACATCACAATCGTAAACATATATCTGCTAAATTAGATTATACATTACCAACTCTACTGGGAGGCAAGTCGTGAGAAATGTTATTGAATCAGTGACACGTAAATCAGAGAGAACTGAAACATCACATCGCTATGATAAATACATATGTATCTTATTCTGATACTTATAGACTGCTACCTCCCTGGGGACAGGTAAAGGCCTAGACAGCACCTCATACTTTGTATGACTAAATATAGTTAGAAATACCCCCCTTACGGCAGTCCAGAGGAATCACTCCGAGACACTGAAAGTGAGGACGTGACCTGGGAGGTCTGAACATCACAGTAATAGACATGTCTGAGTGAGTGTACTAGCATGTTATCACATATGTGGGCAGGCCAATCCTAAGGAAGGTCACTGATACGGAGAGACGGACATGGGCACCAGTGGAGGAGAGTATTAGACCATCACAACAATACATATTAATATATACACACTGCCAGTCTGAGGAAAGTTATCAAGTACTTGATAGAGTGGTGTTTGTGGACGAGATAAACTGGACCATTACATCACACTGATAATTCTATATCTGACTGAACATACTTATATACACTACCACTTCTGCCAGGAGGCAATTCCTGAAGAATTTCACAAAGTCACACTTACAGGGGGAGCAGGGCTTGGGGACCACGTGATGGCTAAACTTTATGTGACTGAATGTACTCAAACTGCTATCTCTATCAGGAAGTGAGTCCAGAGAAAGGTCACGGATATGGAGAGAGAAGCGAGGGGGGCCTCAAAGCATAACAATATACATGTCTTTCTAAGTGTACTTACACACTACCTTTGCCGAGGGCTGAACCAGGAAATACTTGTCTTAAAATACAACCTTTAGGTAGATGGGAGACTGGGCAGACTGAATAGAGCTGGTTGGTTGTGTCAAAATGTATGTTTATAGGGACACTGGCACATTGCATTGTAAGACCCTGCAAGAGTAAAGTGTGTTTATAGAACACGCCTTAGATTTTATTGCATTACATTATGTTTCTGTGCTGTACAAATAAACTACGTTTCTTTTGAATTGGGTTATTTAAAGGGACGTGGAAGGTTCCCTGTTTTTAATATTATATTTTATTTTCTAAGTGTATTTATTTGCGTATCGAATCATAATTTTATTGCCAAGTGCTTAAAAGCTCTGTTTTTAGTTATTGAACCTTCCAAATAGTCCCTACATAGTCCCCCCCCCCTGTAAAGCATGCACACAGTGTGTCTGTAGTTCTAAAGGTACTAACCAATCAGAGATGGTCTCAGCAAGACTTCAGAACACAGTGTTGAGAAACTGTCTGTGACTGGTACATCAACACCATCTTTGAACTCTTGTTGAGATACAATCTCTGATTGGTTAGTACCTCTAGTACTACAGAGATACTATGTGCATGAATTACAGGGGTCGGGACTTTGTTGGGACTATTTGGAACGTACAAAAGATTCTGTGTCCGCATACATTGTAGTGGGCAGACCCATACAGGGACTCATATGATTTTAGGCAGTAAATACAGAGCCTATGCGCACTTCTTAATAAATGAAAGTACATAAAAGTATATATGTAAGAATACTACCTAGTAAAATCCAGTCTTAGTTATAAAATTAAGTTTAAAATATTGTTTGCTTATAAAAAAATAAAACCTATACAACACCTTTAATGCAGCTAGTTGTATGACCTTATTTCTAATACGTTTTCCCAGCCTGCATTAGTTAGTGTGAAGAGGAATCGGAGTGCAGTGTCCTACGCTCAGACACTGCAGAACATTCCTGAGACCCAGCTCACCACCTTAGAGAATGGACTCCGTGTTTCTTCAGAGGAATCTGGCCAGGCCACCTGCACTGTAAGTAACCAACACTGGTCAAAAACATATACGCAGTATATGTGGTGCTCTTATTTTCATTCTAATATCTACATTATATAGTGCTAATCTATCTCTTGTATTTTATCTGCAGAACAATTTTTATTTTGTAAGTTAATGTGTTTTTTTTTGTCCATGGACTACTATAAGTAACCATTGGCGTATCTTGATTCCTTTAATCTGCTTTTTAAAATCTTGTACAAGAGAACAGTGTTTTAGTTTATTTTTTTAAGTACTACATCAGTGCAAGAACTTTTTATTTGTGTTTATATGTGGTTGATTGTAATTTTTACAGCTTTTTAGTCTTGCATGGTGTGTGTAAAAATATATATCACATTATATTGTTTAAAAAAAAGAAATGAAAGCTATCAAGAAACATAATCTTATTGAAATACGTTCTCAGATGCATGGTAAAACATTTAGCACACCTGTAGACAGTAAATTAAACTGACCTATAATAGTTCTGCTACGTGGATCAGAATTTATAGACTTCTATCTTCTTGCCTCTTCAGGTTGGGGTGTGGATTGGAGCAGGTAGTCGCTATGAAACTGAAAAAAACAATGGCTCAGCATATTTCCTGGAACATCTGGCGTTTAAGGTGAGGCAAACTGCTTTATCAGCTGCTTTTTACTTGAATAAAACATGATTGCATACAAACTTTCATTTTTTTTATTAATTTGTGCTAAAAGTATGGTGTGCATACTTTTATTAGGTTCTAGTATTTAAAGGGGCATGGATGCCCCTTTAATACAATTTTTGCATTGAAATTTGAATCCGATAATTTAGGGTTGAAATTGGTTCATATTTTATAAGATGTTTTTATAGTGTGCTAACAAGACGTACGTATTATCTATTGTCTGTCAAGTGTTCTTCAGATTTGATAGTTATTATTCACAACTGGTGAGCTATACAGCCATAAACTACCCCCTAGTAGTCATTGCCACCTAAAACATAAGTATGTCTGAAGCAAATAAACCTGAAGAAATTAAATGCATTAAATCCACTTTACATTAGTGTGTGGGTAAAAGGGATAACCATCAAACAGCATATCCAAGCTATCCTACAGTGACTGAACCCCATTATTTTTTACCTGCACCCCATCATATATAAAAATGTTGCCACCAGTGATTTAAGTGATAAGATCCTTAAGGTTATCCAGAACTTTCAAAGTTGTACAAAACACCAATTACACATTATAAAACATCTCTACTGTAACCAGAGTTTGTGAAGGGCACAGAGACAGAACCAATTAAACATGTTTATTGTGAATAATTTTACATAAATTAATATACAATGATGTTTAGTACAAACAATTATTATTCACATAAACCCAACACATAAGCACTGAAAATCCTCTACAGCAGTACTATTTATCAGGCTGTAAAATGGATGGAATTTCAGGTGGATATAAGACGGTATGGTCATGTATGCAGCTTGTCGCTTCATATCTAAATCCGGCCAATTACAAGACAGAGACTGAACTTTATGCAAGATTGTAGACCGTCCCACTGTCTTTTCTCATTGGTGCGAAGTAACTGCAGCTTATTCTGTCTGGCATCTATAAGTCATACAATAGACTTCATACTCTACATAATTTGAAGTTACGCAGGGTTTCATGATATAGCTTTAACATCCCTTTAACTTGCTTCTGACACCACAAGTCTGTACAAATGAACTGGGAGCTTATTACTTGGATATTACTTTGTTTATTTTAATATGACTTAAACCCCCAGGGAACAAAGAAACGTCCACAGGCAGCTTTGGAGCAGGAGGTCGAAAGCATGGGTGCTCATCTAAATGCGTATACTTCACGGGAGCAGACGGCAATCTACATAAAGGCACTCTCCAAGGACTTGCCAAAGGGTAAGCTTACTGCACAACTCACTTTTCTGATTACTATAAGGTATATCCTGTATGTAGGATAAGACCAAGCACTAAACAAGATTTGAAAGCTGGTCGTGCCAAGGGATATTTACCTTTTACATTTTTTACTTTTGCATGCAATACTTCTTTACTCGTGGGCTTTATTTTTTGTCAGCTGTTTCTGTCTTTTTTTTTTTTTTCTCAAGATGGTGTGTCTTTGTAAACTAATGAGCTTCTGTTAGTCCTGTTGAAAGCACTAGCAGGTGTAAATGCCACAATCCACTTGTGCACACAGGAGCTTCCTCTTAGCATTCAAAGTATCCACTAGTTGATCAAAATGGCAGATTATTAGCAGCCTAGTTGAATGCTAAAGGTAATTACTTGCTGCATTTTTATTTATATTGTAAAGCTTCCCATCCCCTCCCCTAATTTCAAGTGTAGTTCTTCAAAAGAGTACATATATTATAGAGTAATATAAGACTAGTCACCCTTTAAAGTGATATAGAAGGTTCCTAGATATAAAATACATGTGTATCTTTTTTATGTACTTCTAGATTATTAAGAAGTGTTTATAATCTCTGTTTTTTCAGATTAAAATAACTCAAATAGTCCCTGTATGGGTCTGCCCCCTGCAGTGTATGCAGGAACACACTCCGTAGGGCAGGATATGCGTCCTAGCCTATTAGGGACCACATTTCAGTAGATTGTTACTGCAAGATGGTCACTGATTGGTTAGTATGAAGCACAGCAAGTACAGAGTCTGTATCTATATATACTGCAGAGGACAGACCGATATAGGGACTATTTGTTTGATTTTTATGCAGTAAAACCCAGAGCTTATAAGCACTTTTTAATAAAATAAATTACATACAAGTAGACACGCACATATTAACTATACCTGGTAACATCCAGAAACCATTTAAGCCTCAAAACAAAACCATGTCAGTGCTTCAGGGTACACATTGTGGGAATGAAATAATTCCTCACTGATTTCTCCCCTCTGTGTTCAGAAATACAATGTCTTCATGAGCTGCAAAGAGGTCATTAACGGGTTAATATCAAACACTGCACTTCAGTCTGTGTTTTTTATTAACATTATAGTCCCTAACAACCACCAGCTGATGTGTATGGAAAAAAATAAAATCTAGAAATCATGACATTTTTCTAATCCTGTTTGCAGCTATTGAGATCTTGGCTGATGTTGTCCAGAATAGCAGTTTGGAGGATTCTCAGATTGAGAAGGAGCGGGAAGTAATACTTCGCGAGATGCAGGAGATTGATGGCAACCTTCAAGATGTTGTGTTTGATTACCTGCATGCAACTGCTTATCAAGGGACCCCTCTTGGTCGCACCGTCATGGGCCCTTCAGAGAACGCAAAGTAAGTAGGTTAAAGCCTTTGTTTGTTTATTAATTGTTTTTAGTGTTTGCATAAAATGATATTTGGAATAAACAGTACATGTAAAATTAAGGCAATTGTCTAAAACAAGTGGAGGCGTCTGTGTGTTGGACTGTATACAGTGCCTTGCAAAAGTATTCAACCCCCATTGGCATTTTTCGTGTTTTGTTGCCTCACAACCTGGAATTAACATGGACTGTCTGAGGATTTGCATCATTTAATTTACAGAACATGCCCACGTCTTTGAAGATGATGATTGTTTTTTTTATTGTGAAGCAAACATCAAATAGGACAAAATAACAAAAAAGTAAATGTGCATAACTATTCACCCCCCTAAAGTCACTTTGCAGAGCCATCTTTTTGCGGCAATCACTGAACCTCTGTCCTAGCCTCAAATCACGCACAGAGTGGTACAGGTTTTGCTCAAGCATATCCCTGTATTTAGCACCATCCTTCTTTCCCTCATCTCTGACCAGTTTCCCAGTCCCGGCTGAAAAACATCCCCACAGCATGATGCTGCCACCACCATGTTTCATTGTGGGGATGGTGTTCTTTCGGTGATGTGTTGGTTTTGCACCAGACATTTCTTTGATGGCCAAAAAGTTCAATTTTAGTCTCATCAGACCAGAGCACCTTCCTCCATACATTTTGGGAGTCTCCCACATGCCTTTTCACAAACTCAAAACGTGCCATTTTGTTTTTTTGCTGAAAGTAATGGCTTTCTTCTGGCCACTCTGCCATAAAGCCCAACTCTATGGAGCGTACGTCTTATTGTCGTCCTATGTACAGATACTCCAGTCTCTGCTGTGGAACTCTGCAGCTCCTCCAGGGTTACCTTAGGTCTCTGTGCTGCCTCTCTGATTAATGCCCTCCTTGCCTGGTCCGTGAGTTTTGGTGGGCGGCTGTCTCTTGGCAGGTTTGCTGTTGTGCCATGTTCTTTCCATTTGGTTATGATAGATTTGATGGTGCTCCTGGGGATCATCAAAGATTTGGATATTTTTTTTCTATAACTTAACCCTGACTTGTACTTTTCAACAACATTGTCCCTTACTTGTTTGGAGAGTTCCTTGGTCTTCATGGCAGTGTTTGGTTAGTGGTGCCTCTTGCTTAGGTGTTGCAGCCTCTTGCCTTTCAAAAAAAGTGTGTATATGTAATGACAGATCATGTGACACTTAGATTGCACACAGGTGGATATCATTTCACTAATTATGTGACTTATGAAGGTAATTGGTTGCACCAGATCTTTTTATGGGCTTCATAACAAAGGGGGTGAATACATACGCACATAACAATTTTCTGTTTTCTATTTCTAACAAATAGTTTTATGTATATATTTTTCTCATTTCACTTCTCCAACTTCAGACAATTAGATTATTGTGTTCTGATCCATCACATAAAATTCAGATTAATAAAACATTGAACGTAAGGCTGTAATGTAACAAAATAGGTAAAAAGTCAAGGGGGGTGAATGGCGCTGAGTGTGCGCCGACGTAAGGGGTGCGACAATTGGCCAGCAGTCGAATGTGCACAGGGATAGAAACTCACATGGGCAATTGCGCGCCCGGACAGTGACAGTCTCAGTGACAGCTTAGGTAATCACCCACCAATTAAGGAATGACAAGGTGATGAGGGAAAGCAAAGTTTGACTAGGTAATGAGGGAGGCAGGGGGTAGAAGTTGTGCCACCCCCTGCTTCCCCTCATCAGCCCCTTGCCTGCATACATTACCCTTCTATACCCCCTACTAGATTATCACCCCCCTGCCTCCCTCATTACCTGGTAAAACCCTGCTTCCTCCCATCACCTCGTCTTTCCTGTCCGTGGACCTCCATGCCTCTCCTCTCCCAGCATGTATGTGTCTATCGGGGCACGCGAGTTCCTGTGCACGCTTCTACCCTTGCGCACGTTCGACTGCTGCACAATTGTCGCAGCCCTTATGTCTGTGCGCCTTCAGCACACGCAGGGAAGTCGTGCCACTGGGGTGAATACTTTTGCAAGGCACTGTAAGTGATATTATGTGTAGTGCGTGCATATTACCCTTTAGATTGTAAGTTTGCTAGTTTTCATTATTGTCAGTACTTTGGAAACAAGCACTCTCTACATTTGATTTTAAGCTCTAAACAGGTCCCTCTATTCTTTATAAGGTGCAAGTTTTTGCCATGTACTTAACCCCTGTCCAGCGCTACAGAATATGTTGGCGGGTTACAAATAAAGATAATAAATAATATTAAGGCTTATGGTGATGAGCTTCTTTAAACAGGAGGATGGTCCAGTGAAGCGAGGCAAGGGGGTCCATAGAGTAGGGGCAGCACAAGAAAAGTCCTGATGGCGGAGTGAGAGGAGGTGATGAGAGGAGGAAAGAAGACGGTCATTAGCAGAGCGAATGTGGTGGGTGGGAGAGTATTTTGAGACAAAAGTAGAGGTATAAGGGGGTGCACTGTTGAATGCTTTATATGTTGGAGTCATGATTTTATATTTAATTCCGCAGGCAGCAGAGCAGCAGTAGATTCAATAGCACCAAGGGTATGATAAACAATGAATAATAGTTACATTTTATTTGTAGTGTAAATAAGACAATTCATCTCATTTGTGCATACACATTGGTAAAGGGAATGAAGGTCCTGCTTACCATCTCAGAGGGAATAGTGAGGCAGAGATATGATCCACTCTGACCCTCTTCTCACAAAATATAAAAATGTAGAAGTAATCTTTTCTTGTCACAAATTACCAATTCAAAACATTTATAAGGTTTGTCATTTAGAATTACTGTAATGCAATTATAGAATAATTTCTGCAGAGCAATTTATACATCTGGTCATTTCTGTTTTGTTTGTTTTCTCTCGTAACCTTGCAGTCCCTATATTTTTTTTGTAATTCCTGCTGCTCATCTCCTGTCTGCATAGGACTCTAGTACAGGGGTTCTCAATCTTTTTTGGCGAGAAACACGGCTCTAGAAACTATATACTACTTCTTCTTGATCCTCCACCGCCCCCCACTGCTCTTCTAGAGAACTGCAATGTTAAAATTAAGATTTCTTTTTTTTTTGGACCTGGAGGATACATTAAATAGGATTGTTACTTACAAACAGATATATCTGGTGTAAATATTACTTTTATGTTAAAAAAAAAAAAAATGTGCTTCCCATGTTTCTATATTGCATCTGAAATGGGCATTTGAAAAAAAAATACAGTGGGGCGGTAAGCATACTATATGTAATGTTTTTATTTGTTTCATGCAGGAACTCTTCTTTTTTATATTCTGCTTATTTAAATGCAGAATAGAAAGTATCCATGCCCTTGCTTCTGCCATTGATGGGGACTGCAGACCTAATTTATAGGGAGCAAACATATGCATATGGGTAAATTAAAAATAGCAAGTGACATATATTTAATAGAATGAAATGTGTTTTATTTCAAACATTTAAATATGAATTTTACATAGTTTTTTATTCTTCTTTGGCTTCCAAATCAAATATGTATGATCACTTACTAGTATGATGGAGTCTTCATGTTTGTTTTTTTTCTTTTTTTTTTAGGAAGCTGACTCGTGCGGATCTCGTTGAGTACGTTGACAATAACTTCAAAGCCCCTCGAATGGTGCTCGCTGCAGCAGGAGGTAAAATCTTCCACATTTCTTTTATGAATCCTGTAATAAGTCTGAAGTTTTTTTTAAACGGTTTTGTGCTTTTAAAGGTGTCCTTCAGTTCTAGGGGAAAAAAATAATTTGTTAGCTGACTGTTTTTGTGTATGTTTGCTTTCTTTTTCTTAAAGGAATATGTAAGTTTCTTGGATTATGATTGCATCTGATAGAGGAGAATTAATAGTATATAAAAAAAAAATCGCGTGCATGAAAAAATACCAAAACAAACATTTAAACACTTACCTTGAAGTTAGAAAAATTGTAATTTCTGACATTTTAAAATTAAGGTTAACAATCCTTCCAATTTGTTTTGGCCAATCCAGTTAGAACAAAGATTTGAGACAGAGCACTGTTAGTTGCTATGGCAGCAGCACACAGCACAGACAGGAAGCAGGGATGAGTCCTATCCCAACAGTGACTGGGAGGCTGACAACACTGCTCTCCTATTGGCTGAGCAAGCAAGAGTAGGTAGATGGTGGGTTAATATTGCTCCCCGGATGCTGCATGATGATTGGGTGGGGATCAGGAAGTTGTGTAGATACCCCCTGGGGGTGTCAACGTGATCATTTGAGGGATTTTTAGATATTAATTTAAAAAGAAAATGTTTTATGAGATGTGCTGCATACATACACATAGGCTGCTTTTTGCCTATAGAGAGCAGAAATGTATTAATTCAGCAAACGTAGATATGCCTTTAAGCATTACATCATATCTTTTAATTTTTTATTTTATTTTACAAAATGTACGAGTTCGCAGTGAAATAGTTTTCTAATAGGTTGACTTGTTTCTCTAAGCTGTGATTCAGACAACCGTGATTTATTTTGCATGTCTGACACCACAAAGTAAAAAATGGCATCCCCTATCACAGCCAATAGAGAAACCCACATTTAAATAGCAATAATCCCTTTATTTATAGTTTGAAAAGTAGTATGATTCTTTTCTTTTTTTTTTTTTCCTTAATCTTTTTTTTATTAGAAAATGCAAAACGGTCAAATACATAACATACATACAGAATTTAACATACAAAAAAAATATTTTACATAAAAGATGCATAAGTTCATACAATATTGTTATTATTGTTGTGTATAAAAATCCCAAAGTTGCCATTTTAAAGATAAACATTTTTTTTTTTAATTGAACAGCCATTTTTTTCCAGTTCTCTATTTCTAGAGACACTGTTTATTACTTCTAACCATGAAGGAATCTGTTTACTTCTCCATTCTATAAAACCCCATTTTGCTGCTAATAAAATGTGGGTTATCAGATATTTACACTGAGGAAACATGCTATCGGCTTCTAACTGTAATATAATATATACTGGATAAAACTGAATCTCCTTACCGACTAAATTTGAATTTTTTACACTTTCCAGATAGGTTCAGATTCTCTCCCAATCCCACCACATGTGTAGAAATGTGCCATGTTTACCACAACCTTTCCAACACATAATTGATTTCTTGGGGTCGACTTTTTTCAGAACTGCGGGTACCAGGTACCATCTTTAAAAAATAATTCCCTATAAGAGTTACGCAGAGATGACCTTTTAACCAATCGAGAAGCATTTTTTCAAACCTCTTCTATCTATACCTTACCTCTATCCTTTTCCAAGGCAATAATTCTACCAGTTTTATAAGGCTAGTCACAGGATCTGATAATTTTAGAGATATGAGTAATTTTCCCTATGTATCCACTTTTCAAATGGTGTTAACTCTCTCATATATTATTAAGCCCAATTGTGGTAAAGTACCATGTAAAGCAGAGAAATCCAACCACGAGATTCCTTTTATAGAACGGAGTATGACGTGATTAAGATATTATATATATATATATATATATATATATATATATATATATAATATAATTTTAGTGATACCTTTTTCTTATTGGACAAGCCCATGTATAGGTTTCATAACGAGCTTTCTAGAGCGGTCCTCTCTTTGTCAAGTCAGAGGTTTAAAAATAAAGCAAAAAATTCCAGGATTCACAAAAAAATATAAAAACACATATATATAGAAGAATGTTCGAGGTTACAAGAAATTTTGGTAATGAGACAAAAATTCCATGTCTACATTAAGGCTTGAGTTATTAATGTTAAAGAGCATAATCCATTTTAATTTCAAATGTCTTTCTTTCCTTAGTGTGTTTTAAAAAAAAAAAGACTTTGAGTATTTTGATTTTGAGATTTTTCATGAAGTGGTTATTCTGGGTGAAATGGTGTCCGACTGGAGTTCAGTAATTGTCCTCCTTGTGCTTATTGATGGAATGTCTGTGTAGATTCATCCTCATATGTAATTTCTAGCTCGTTTCTCCAATGTAGCAGCCTCTCTCTCTCATATAGTACATTGTATCATGTAGACTACATTGGATAATGTGTCCTTTTTTCAGATATTTTTTTTTTTTTTTCGCAAGGTTTTGTGCGGTTTTCTTAGTTAAGCTCTTCATTGGCATATATATATATATTTATTATTATTATTATTATTTGTTTTTTATCATCCGGAATTCAAAATTTATTAGAATGCATTTTAGTTTAGACATTATAGGTCTGTTATTCCCAGTATAGATGTTTTTTTTTGTATGTACAATACATAGAACAATCGCCGCAGGGTGTAAGGATTTCAGAACCAGCTCAGGCAGGCATTCAGTACAGGGAAAAAAATGGATAAAAAGTCACACATTTTCTAGTTTTTCAAAAATGTATATAAAATCCAAACTATGCCTAAACACCTGTAAATGTTTTGGACAGCTAGTATTTTTTTTTTTTTTTCTGACCAGGAATCAACCACAAGGAGCTGTGTGATCTTGCTCAGCGTCATTTTGGTGGACTTTCCTATGACTTTGAGAGCGACACTGTCCCACTGCTGGCTCCTTGCAGGTTTACAGGCAGTGAGGTGAGGTCTAAGATCACAAATTATAAGTTATGCTAAACCCTCCAGGGGGTTACTGCTTCATGTAATAATTTTTTTTGTTTATATCAATTCTAGATCCGCGTCCGTAATGATGACCTTCCTCTAGCCCATGTCGCTATTGCTGTAGAGGGGCCAGGTTGGAATAGCTCGGATAATGTAGCTCTGCTTTTAGCCAACGCGCTCATAGGCAACTACGATGTGACCTATGGGGGAGGCAAGGTGAGCAGATACCAAGTTCAACAGAGCCTGATTGTTTTCATCTATTGAAATTAAGATCTGATTCCCAGAGATGTTAAAACTGATTTGTCTTATTTGTTTTCATTGTACAATGTAAGAAACAAGCAGGTCTGAATGCGGCTCAGCAAAGTAAAAGGTCATTAATTAATCCTTGCAAGGAGGGAGGATAAGCATGAAGAGAATACCCACTTAGCATAGAAAAGAATAGATTTTACACTTACATTTCTGACCATTATCATTTAACCAACTGGACATGCTTGTTGTATAACCCACATTGTGAGTTAGAGGGATTTTGTCACCCCAAAATTAAAACCTTTTTAGGTTATTTTTAGTGTGAAAAACTGTCTCTATGTTGTGTTATCATGTTTTCTTTCTAAAGGGAATCAATCCTGGGAAATTCCATGTTGTTGCTTATTTATCTACAAATAAACAACTTGCATAATAATTTGCTCATTTGATTTGCTAATTAAGATTACAGTCTTCTTGTTCATCTCCGTAGTGGCCCAAATAAATGACTGCAATTTTATCTGGCAGCCCCCTCTCCCACTCTGGGCTGCACATTAGCATACAAGAGCTGAAAAAACTACTTCAGAAATGGTTCACTATAGAGAAAAACTGCTAGTACAATGTATAGACAGTTTGTAATACTCCTTTTTAAAAATGAAATCAACTTCCTGTTTAGACCCTTTGGCCTTAGATAAAGGAATTTACAGAAAGAGAGGATTATTTATGCTTAGAATAGTGAACTTTCAAGCTCAATTTCTAAAACTTCCACAAAAAAATATTAACAAGAATCCGTTATAATATTTATATGGGTACTTTCCATTTATCCAATAACTGGGAACTTTGATGTGTCAATATGAAAGAATAGCACAAAAAGTGGAAATTCTATGGAAAATGAGTTGCAAGTTATAAGAACTTTCATTTGTATTCCTTTATTATTATTTTTTTATTCAAATGTCTCCACTTCCTTGTGACAAACTCTGATTAAGGCTTCGGCCAATGCACCAGCTCATTTATTATCTCTTTGGAGGAATCGTTTACTCTCCTTAGACTAACTGGATGCATGCAGCTGACTCGCCAAAATCTGATTTTAAGTAGATCCTGATAGTGGTGAAAAGCTGCTTTTTAACGCAACACAGAACTTACATTTACTATCATGACTTTAAAGACGAGCATTCATAAACCTATAAAAATTCAGGACTCAGCGTATGCAGAATGTTGCTAAGAGATGGTCACTGTTTGGTTGGTATGTAGTACTTGCTGTGCTGTTTCTCAGTGTATCTTCATGAGCTGCGGAGAGGGCAGACCCAAGCTGATATTTGTAAAAAAAAAAAAAGTTTATAAACACTTCTTTATAAAATAAAGTACATAAAAGTAAATGGGTACAGTAAAATCCTGGTTATCAGGCACCTAACCAACCGGCACTCTCAAGCAACCGGCATCAATTCCCCATTCTACAGAAACTCTGGCTAAACCGGCATAACTGGCACTAACCGGCAGTTCGAGACTGCACCCCAAAAAATACTAACTTTTTTTCTAAATGTTTATTCTGGGCATAAATGGTCCAGTTTAGGTGCAAATGCCGTTTTAAAGACATTTTAGGGGGTTTACGGGTCTTTTATACCCTTTTTCGGGGACTCACGATTAACTGTCAACTACACTTATCCGGCAATAGGGAGTCCCTGTGCAATAATGGGGAGTTTACTGTACACACAGGGATATTTATATACCTAGAAAATCCATGAAACCTTCCATATGCATTAGATTAGCAGTCAGACATCTTTAAAATCAAGCTTAAGGAGGTTGCATTGTATCTTAGTGTCAACAAGGTACTGGGTGAGTTGGGTGCCCAGATGAATGACTTTAACACTCTGTTTTCTCGTAGAACCTTTCCAGTAAACTCGCCAGCACTGCTGCGGAGCACAAACTCTGCCAGAGTTACCAGACCTTCAACACTCGTTACTCTGATACCGGACTCTTTGGACTCCACTTTGTTACTGATAAACATAACATTGAAGACATGTTGCATGTGGCCCAGGGAGAGTGGTGAGTAGTGGGAAATCTGTGTGAGCACTTTTTATTTATGACTTGTAAATAAATCTCATGCTGAGTTACATGTTCTGTGCACCATAACCTGGCACCAAAGCTCTGGAACTTTGTATATGCTAAAAAATTATATGAATCGCTTAAAATTAACAATTAATCAACATATATAACAAAAATCAATTGAGATCTTAAAACGTTGACGTTGATGGTCCTGCTGCTATTATTATTATTATTATTATTATTATTATTATTATTATTACATAATTCTTTATGCTTTTTTTTTATTTTTATTTTATTTTTGCTTTATAAACTTTTTCACTAGGTGGCTTTAAAATAATATAAAAAATTCCCTTTTTTTTAATAATAAAATAAACTACCTACGTGTTTATTTAAATCTCTAAACCTCATTTTATTAACATGCACTTTAAAAGCTCTGTTTCTTACTCACTGTAACCTTCCAAATAGTCCCTACAAAGCTCCACCCCAAGCATCTAATGCACACAGTGTTGCTATTGGTACTATATAGATTAACCACTTAAAGACTGTTTCTCAATGGCTTGTTTTATGCTGCTGATAGACCATCTGTGATTGGTTAGTACATCTAGTACTACAATGTGCGTATGAGCTGCTGGGGCCAGAGTTTTGTAGGGACTATTTGGAAGGTTTAAGTGTGTAAAAAAAACAGAGTTTTTAAGCACTTGTTAATAAAATGTTTAGATCTTCAAAAACACATGTAGGTAGTTTATTATAATATTAAAAACATATCCCTTTAATTGTTATCATCTTCAATGTAAGGGTTACATTGTAATTGAGGTTGAAAAAAGACCATTAGTTCATCAAGTTTAACCTTTTTTAGATTTCTTATCTGCAATATGCAATAAGTGTAAATTAATCCAGAGGAAGACAAACAGAAGTTTATATAATCATGTAATTGATCAGCAAAACAATGGGTGCACACATGACAACCCAATATACCCACCTGTTTAAGGCACGAATTAAGGAACCTTTTCTCCTACAACATTAAAGTAATCCTCATTTGGATGAAATATTCATCATCTGGAAACGGTGAACTTGCACTCAAACAATTTTGAGACCTCCAATAACTTCTACCCCACCATCAAACTGACTCCGGCAAGCGCCTTGTTATCCCTTGCGGCCACCCCTGCCGCAAATGCTACGCGAAACCTTCTGTCAAGGCCGTAATTGGCTAAAACCGTGCCACAGCTTACTTGCACAAAAAAGGACCCGCAAGGCTCTTACTTACAAATCGTAGCACCAATTAAGCACATAACAAAGCCATCCTGTACTTTGCGCTGTGAAAGTGATTGTAGGTGTTAGAATTAATAGCACAACATTCTCCTACACTCAAATCTGAAAATATTTTTTTTTTTGTTAATTCATGTTCAATTTCCGTGTCAAGAGTCCAACGGGCTTGGAGCATATCAGACCCGTAACGGCTCAGTCAAGTCCGTAAATGGGTAAAATAGACCCACAGGTTACTTGGGCCACGGAGGTGTCGCAAAGGGATTACTTACAAATTGTAGCACTAATTAAGCAAATAGAAAAGCCATCCTGTACTTTTTATTAAATAGAATCTTTGAATTAATAGCTCAACATTCCCCTACTCTCAAATCTGCAAATAAATGTAATTCCATGTTCAATCTTCGTGTTTTAACTATCATGCAAGTCCCACGGGCTTGGAGGTCAATCACCCTTCAAGCACGTACGGTCTGGAGCAAGGAGTTACGGCCTTAGAGGTTGAAGGATAATGTCAGACCCGCAACAACTCCGAGCTTGGAGATCATTGAAGCCTGGTGGATTTTAAACCTAAAATCAAAGATTATATTTTGGCGATGTGCAAGCTTGAGAATATTTTGCTATTAATCCTCATGTCCCCCATTGTGTTCCCCATCATTTACAGTGCTGGATTGAATATATATTTGATGCTCCAACAATGCTTTGAGTTTGCGGCCTTCAACCTCCGAACCCATACGGGTTTCAACAATGATTTACTGGCTTCGAGGTCACTGAAGCCCGCGGGACTTGTGACGGAAAATAAACCTGAAATTAAATATTAAATTTGGGCGATGTGCAAGCTTGAGAGGGTGTTGCTGTTAATCCTAATGTCCCCCATTATGTTGCCTAGCATTTACAGTGCTGTCTTGAATTTATATTTGCATTTACAGTTTTACGACTTTGTGGCCTTGAAACGATATTTACGGGTGCGCAAGAAATGCTTTCGGCAGATTGCATAGTTTGCGATCGGCCGTAAGGGAGACCCCCTTCCGGCGCCGTCCATTTGAATAGCAGCATAGCCGTAGGGCTACGCAGGGTCGAAAGGAATCGCAGATTTGCAGCCATTTTACGGCCCTTAATTGAATGAGGCCCCTGGACAGGGACATGCAAACAAGCTCACAAAGGCTCATCTATAAATGTAAAAACATCTAGAACACGTAACCACTGGTTTATCTGAGTATATATCTCTCTCCTATACAGGATGCGCCTGTGCACAAGTGTGACAGACAGTGAAGTGGTACGAGCCAAAAATATCCTGAAAACTGCACTTGTGGCCCAACTGGATGGTATGTATCTGTTTACAACTGACATGGTCATAAACTCTCTGCCTACGGGTTACTCTCTTCGCTAGCTACGCATCTTGTAACCCAGGCCCTTTCAGGCTTTCCTTTTGTCATATTATTTTGAATTCATTTTTTAGGAACTACCCCTGTATGTGAGGACATTGGCCGTCAGGTCTTGAACTACGGGCAACGCATCTCCCTGGAAGAATGGAATTCAAAAATAGATGTAAGTGCTTACTGAAGTTTAATTGGGGTTCACAAATCCTCATGATTATATGGAAACATAATTGTGCTTAATTGATCAATATGAAAAGGATTTCCCCTCAAAGGTCTGGACATATTTGTTCTCTGCATATTCTTTTAGAAAGCAGATGGGCATCTGTTATGAGAGCATTGTCCCATTTCATTCTTTATTTAATATTGCTTCTTGGTTACTCAGATATATAGGAATATACAGGAATTCCTTTATATAAAACAGTTTTTTTTTCAGTTGTGTGCTGTTTGTGTATTTCACCCGTTTACTACTAAAACGTCAAGTTTGCGCCACTCAAAGTTTGACCCGACAGCCATACAAGTGGAAACAAGCTGGGACACCCTAAATGGTTCCTTAAGTTTCATTCAGTTGAGCATTAAACTATATAACACTAGGAAATTGCCCGTCAAAAATGACGGAAGTAAAATTGTAAGTCTATCAAAGTTGTTTTCCCCAAAATGCGAGGTTATGGGCCCTCGGAGCAATTTTACGTCCTTCAGGCTAGTTTTACATCCTTCATCCTCGTTTTCTTCGTGTTACGTTTTTTTCGGCAGTCATTTTTTTTGTCGCCTAGGCGATTTTCCGTTCCTGAAAAAAGGGCAAATATGATTCAAATTTACTTACAACCTCACTCACAGGCTCCCTGGCTCTCCCACTGTGCTGTGCGTGAATGTGTAAGTTAATTTGAGGCATATTTGTTTTTTTCAGGTCTTTCCAGTCCCGTGGTACGGGCGTTTAAAGTCGTGTTTTTTTTTTTTGCGAGGCGCATAGTGTTTATATGGGTTTTAGTCCTAAGTCGTACAGGTCGTAAGTCCTGCGTGCCTCAACTGCTCGCCTCGCTTTGCAAGGCTTGCAGTTGCAGCAAAGTCCCAGGGGCCTCATGATGAGCGCTGCATAGCGACACGCGGGACTTAGGTTGCAAGTTCTTTGAGACTATTTTTGCAATATATCTGTTGGAATTTACCTTCTTGAGTACTATGTGGGCCTGGACTTATTGATATAATACTCCTTGATTGGGTTTGGACTTTATTCATATCTTTTTTTTCTCTTTCATTGCATATTTTATACGGTAGGCCTTTAAGAACTCTCCTTAAACACTTTGATCTTTTCACCCCTCCTAAATTAGGAGTGGGCATGTTCTTGTCAGGGTAGAATTGCCTGGTATTTTGGGGATGGATCACTCTTTTGGGTGAGACCCGACTGATATACTACTGGATATTTCTCCCTGTACAGGGCACAAGTGAGATTAGAGGCTGCTCTTGGAGTGGGTTCATTCTCTGACTGCCTCTAATTTGTTTTTTTGTAAATTGGTAGTTTTTAATGACATTGTCTAGTTTTAGCTCCTGTAAAGTGTTGTGACCTATTTATCTGACCATAACTTGACTCTTTTTTTTCATGACAGGCCGTTGATGCAAAAAAGATACGTGACGTTTGCTCCAAGTACCTGTATGACAAATGCCCGGCTGTTGCTGGAGTCGGTAAGTATCTTATACATCTTGGTTGCACAATAAGTTTGCAGCTCTCTAAATACTGCTACTTATAGCAATTCTTTACTGTATTTTTGAGTTTTATTCTTATTCCACAAGAGTCATTCTTATAATTTTATCTTTCAGGTCCAATTGAACAGATTCCCGACTACAACCGCGTTCGTAGCGCCATGTACTGGCTGCGCTTCTAACTCGGTTACAGAATCTCTGCAGTGATCTCCGCGGCACACTTGGTGGCAGATTAGAGGAACAGATGTCTTTCTATTAGGAGTGAGAATGAACATTTTAATAACGCACAGTTTGTTGATTATTGCAGTAGCTGAGGGAACTTGTAGCTCCATTTTCAGCAGCCATGTGATAACTCCAGTCTTCATTATTCTGCAATGTGCAAAACTTGTTCCATCAAAGATTTGAATAAATGTAATTGAAATTGATTGGAATTTATTAGCCTTTTATTTGCATATTCAGTGTGATGAAAAAAAACACACAATTGGATGGTTAAAGGACTCCACTGTAGAATTGGAAAGTTTTAAAGTTTTTGTGAAGTTTTGTAGGTTCCTGGATGTTACGAAGTATATAATATCCCTGTGTATCTACTTTAATGTACTATATTATTATGTTAAGAAGTGCTAATAAATGCTTTAAGATCTGCTTTAATGTCTAAATCCAACAAATAGTCCCTGTATGGGTCTGCCCACTGCAGTGTATGCAGACACAGATTTTGCTGTACTTTGTGTGCTGTGTTTCCTACTAACCAATGCTGAGACATGGTCCCTGATAGGCTAGGACACTACACTGCACATCCAGCCCTACAGACTCTGTGTTCTCATATGCTGCAATGGGCAAACCCATACAGGGACTATTTATTTTATTTAGAAGTGCTTATAAGCTCTGTCTTTATTGCCTAAAATAAAACAAAGTATATAAATGTAAACCGATACACAGGGATAGTCTATACCTAGTAAAATCTGGGAACCTTCCATATCCCTTTTAAAGGGTGACTGTAGTCTTATAATTAAATGTATACTCTTTTAAAGAGCTACACTTGATATTAGGAAAAAAAGGTTTAAAATGTAAGCAAAAAGTACAGCCAATATAGCTTTTAGTATTCAAGTAGGCTGTTGAGAATCTACCATTTTGGTTTCTGCTGATCAACTTGTGGATACGTTGAATGCGAAGAGGAAGCAAATAGATACAGATATATTATACACCTAGTAACATCTAGGAACCGTCAGTATCCCTTTCAAAAGGAAGCATTATTGTCATAGCAAAATAAAGATTTTATTTATTTATTTATTTTCTTTTATAGCTGTTGATGTTGTTAGTTTGTTAAATACTTAACAAATGGGAATTTGTTGCTAATCTACAGTAATCCTTATCAGAAAGAAAAACACATTTCATCACGTACACTGGTAATTTGTGCGTGTGTGTATTTATAAAAAATAAAATTAAAAAAACTCAACTGCCTCTTCCAGCAAAACATACAACAGCGAAAGGAAGAGAAAAGAAAATACCCAAATTCAGCACTGAGTTCTGCTAACACATCTAAAAACCTACCAACTCAAACAAGTAGTTTTTCTGAAAAATATACAGAACACACAGGAATTATAAATCTCTCAGACCATCAACTATCACAAGCAGAGACCTCTGTTCTCTCCAAAGGATTGTCTTTCTGTCCAGACATAAAACTAGATAAAATACAACTATACTCGGACATAGAATAATTCTTCAGATTAAGATTGGCAGAATTTTTCCACAGGGGACATACCACATTAGACATTAGACTGTAACAAGAAAAGAAAAAAAACACGTTTCAACCCACCGCCTAGTCGTAACACCAAACCAGACAGTTTTATATAGAAAGCTTTCGCCTGAGAACTGCATCCATTATAACGCAATATAAAAGAGACTTGCACAATCTTACTCCATCAGAAAAAATTGCCATAAAGATTTAAAAAAACAACCCTGAAATCACCATCAAACCAGCAGACAAAGGAGGTGCAGTTGTTATCATGAATACTCAGGACTACATAAAAGAAGCCAACAGACAACTGTCAGACAACACCTACTACAAGAAATTGAACTAGGACCCTACAGAAATATACACTCTTCAACTTAAACTCCTCAAAACATTCCCTAAAAATATACATCAAGAATTAGAACAACTCATCCCGCCAATCCTACAAGTGGGACTTTCTACCTACTGCCAAAAATCCACAAACCAGGCAACCCAGGGAGACCAATTGTTACAGGTATGGACACACTGACTAAACGGATATCTAGATTTGTTGAAAACATCCTTAAACAATTAGGTCCTCATTCAATTGCAATTTGGCCAATTGAATAGGGCTCTATATAAGCACAGAGCATATTTTTGTTTACAGAAGTTTTTAGTTAGTGAAGACCTTGCTTTGGATAGAAGTTCACGAACTAAACTTCTGTAAAAAAAAATATGCTCTGTGCTTATATAGAGCCCTATTCAATTGGCCAAATTGCAATTGAATGAGGCCCTTAGTTACACCACTAGCTATATACAAGAAACCACTGACTTTCTCGACAAACACAGTCATATTAAAAACCTACCTGCTAACACACTACTTGTTACCATGGATGTAGATTCTCTTTACAGTAATATCCCACACAAAGATGGCACTGAGGCATGCTTTAAGTTTCTTTCAACAAACAAGCAAAACAATAAATATGGCCCTGATATTGTTAAACTAATAGAATATATCCTTACCCACAACTATTTTACTTTGAACAAAGATACCTACCTACAGATGATGGGAACTGCCATTGGGTACCAAAATGGCTAGACAACACGCAAATTTATTTATGGCCAATCTAGAAGAAACATTTCCATATACAAACCATACAAATACTAATATTACATAGATGATCTGTTCATCATCTGGACAGAAGGAGAAAGAGCAAACTCACAGACTTTCACAGTTCATGCAACACCTTCCATTCATCTATAAAACTTAAAATGGATTTCTCCACAGAACAGGTAAACGTTCTATACACTACTATATCCATCACCAATGGCACTCTCCGCTCATCTGTGTATAGGAAACCTACAGACAGATGTAATTACCTACACAGCTCCAGTTTCCATCCCTCCCACACCAAACAAGCCATCACCAATAGTCAAGCTATTAGATACCATTGGATTTGCTCAAACACTGGAGACCATGATAAAAATGTAAAAACACTGTCTGAATCTTTCAAACAAAAGGGTAACAAACCCCGTATTATTACCCAAAAAATAACCACTGCCATCAAAATACCCTGAGAACACCTATTAAACTACAAAACAAAAGCAACTACTTCACGTATACCTCTAGTGACCACATACCAGCCAATTTTAGAGAAAGTTCAGAAAATAATCAAAGATTTACAGCCATTACTAATTAAGGATACTGAATTAAAATATATATTCCCAAAACCTCCCATCCTTGCATTTAAACAACCACCAAACCTGAAACAAAAACTTGTCAGCAGAAAATTGGCCAATGAACAACTGAATACAAAAAATGGAACTAAACCTTGTAACAAATGTGTCTGTTAATTATGCCAACACATTTGTAATGATGACATGTCCACACATAACAACAAAACCTATAACATCAAAGGATCATATTCATGTACATCGTCCAATGTGGTTTATATAACACAATGTACTTTATGTGACTCGGGCTGTTACATTGGAGAAACCGGCCAAAAAATGCATTTAAGGATGAATTTATACAGGCATTCAATAAGAAGGCATAATGAAGACAGATATTGTAGCCCAGTGGGACACCATTTTATCCAGAATGATCACTCCATCCAAAACTTACAAGTCAAAATACTCGGAGGAAAATTTAAAAACTTCCAAGAGAGAAAAGCATTTGAAATAAAGATGATCACATTCTTCACCACTAAAAGTACAGGACTTATTATGGACTTGGCACTCTTAGTGAGGTGTTTGTCCAACAGGAAAGATATCCCTGTGGACTACAGTGCTCTGTTTTTCATGTATATAGTATGTGTATATATGTTTCCTTTACTATGTTGTGTTTATTTCCCATATATGTATTTACCTGATGCGGTCTCCACTCTCTCTGCATCTGCTGTTTTTATTCAAACAGGTTCCATCTCATATCAGTATTGCTTAGGACTTGATAAAGGGAGGTTAAGCCTCTAGAAAGTTCGTCCTTATAAATAGGACGTTTGTCCAATACAAAAGGTATAAAATTATATTGCAATACTCATTATTAATCTATATATACAGTATATATAGATTAATAATTCGTAAATTACTAGATTACTGGACATTCACGGCTGCTTCATTCTTAAATAAATAAATAAATATATATATATATATATATATATAAACCTAAAGCAATGAGTATATGGTAGGTATACATTCTGAATCAATTTTATTTTAATACCTACAAAGCACCTTGAATCCATTTTGAGTAAAAGTTTATCACAATTTGGAAAATGTAGATTTGAGCCGGGGTGCCTCTCTGTGTGATCTAGAACTTTTGCTAATAATAATAATACACCCTATAATTTATTAGGTTTCATATACAATTGTACTTCTGTGGAAACTACATTTTTATTTGCTTCTTATCAACTTCCTAAGGTAAGAGGAGCCTTTGAACACACAGGGATTTTCCATCTGCTCAGTAGGATTGTGAGAGCTAAAACTTCCAGTACTTTCAACAGGACAAATTGAAATCCCTTTTTACAAGAACTTGCTCGCCTATAAGAAGAAGTAGAAATAAAATCTGGTCAGGAAAGTAATGTTACAAAATGTAAAGGTTGTGTTTGCTTATTTTTTCTGTAATTCTTTGATTAGGCGTCCCATATTTATTGAGGAATTCTGTATATTTATAATTAAAAGTACATGTGAAATTTCTAGTGTAAGCTCCACCCCCAAGGCACCTATGTAGGCAGAGCGTCCTAGCGAATCAGCTGTCAGTACCACAACTGTAGCTTTGTCTTAGCCAGTGAAACTGATACATTGTTATACCTGCTTCTGATTGGCCACAACTTATTCAACTGCCTGAAAACTAAAGATATTTTGCAAACTCTACAGGTCTCATTCAATTGCGATTTGGCCAATTGAATAGGGCTCTATATAAGCACATAGCATATTTTTTTTTACAAAAGTTTTTAAGTTAGTGAACTTCTATCCAAAAGCAAGGTATTCACTAATTAAAAACTTGTCTAAAAAATATGTTCTGTGCTTAAATTGGCCAAATTGCAATTGAATGAGGCCCTAGGTAAGTATATTAATGTTTATTTTGAGATTTATTTATTTTTTCATGCAAAAAAAAAAGTTTTCACCCCACTGATTCTCCTCTATCAGATGCTTCCATATACTTTTTTTAAACCTAATTTCAAAAAAATATCTTTAATTGGCATGACCGGATCCCTTTAATGTATTTAAACAAGGTAAATGTTTATGTACATGAATTGCTCCCAGCGCGCATTTCTCCCAATTTTAAAAAATGCATATTTATAAGAAACTAAACCAGTACTGCGGCCATTCCCTCTCGCATACTTGCATAATTATAATCTGCTAGACCACTTTAATTTGCTGAATACCTCAATATTTAACCCCATTTCCGTTCTCTAAGTTACCCTGTGGCACTTTATTCCCACCCCGTGTCCCACTAGGCACAGCTGCTGCTCCGCATACCTTTCTTAAAAAACAATTTACAACTTTATTTTTAAGCAACAAATTAAAAAAAAAAACTGCCAGAAGTTTTTAAACGTTGTCTATCATTGAGTTAAATTCCATAAAATTAAAGTTTGATTGCATAGATTATGACTAAGTACCTGCGGGGGGTTTAGTTCGGCTGCTGTGGGGAGCCCTGACATGTTAGAAAGAAATGCAAACGACTTAAAGGCTTTTAACACGCGTTAAGAATAACGTCATAAGAAAGAAGCCTTGATCCTATTAGACTTGGCTCTAATTTACAGCCCTTGTAAATCATTTGGGACATCTGATTGAGATCTGTGAATGTGTCCATCACTTGAAGGAACCGTGCAAGAGCATAGGCTTTATATTTGTTACTTGGAAAGCATGATGTCACTATGTTTGAGCATTTTCTTAAACACAAAAGCTGTCTTGGACAAGATTCTTAATACCAGGTTTTGCAGTATATGGGAGTGTGTGTGCTCTTAAAGGGATATGGAAGGTTTCTTGGTTTTAGCAATAAAATACTACCTACGGTAAGTGCTTTAAATATGTGTTTTTATTCAAAGAAACCTTCTAAATAGTCCCTGCAAAGGTTTGCCACTAGCAGCTAATCCTTTTTCAACAGTGGAAAATATTATCTGAGGTTTTGGTTCCATCTTTAGAATTTCTCCATTTTAATGGTTTGTGTATATTATGCCTATAAAGTGTCGTCTTCACCCCGTTGCAGCTGCAGTTGCTTTTTCTCTTCATTCAGTTGACGGTCTGGCTCATAAGGTGGCCCATTGGCCGTTTGGCCAGGTCTCATTATCTGTGCAGCTTCTTTTGGGACGTCTTCAAGGATTATAAGAAGTGATTTAATCTGCGTACCCCTTTCATTCTTCCATCTTCCAATTTTGGGAGTTGTACATCCCTTTACTCCTTCTGGATCTTGAAGGCGGTGAAGGGGCTTGTGTACTTCAGTAAACTCTGAGCTATACAATGTAGGTCACCCAAGATGGAAATGTCCCAGTAAAGAGGCCAGACAAATCCACTGACGGAACTGCCAAGAAAACCTAATGGATAAATACAACCAAAGACATAACAATGGATGTGCTTGGTGTGCTGCGGTCCATTGGATCAAACACCACTAAACAACATCCTTTAGTGTTTAAATCAGATCTCCTTAGAAGTGTCAAGTCATGATGTCTCCGCGCTAAGTTGGCTTTTGTAGCATGTCCTTGGTACCACTATGTTCCAGACATGCCATTATGAGAGATCCTGGAATAAACTCACCACAAAAAAGTAAGGCACAGACAGATTGTGGTTTGCTTGGGGCTAGGGTTGTCCACATTGAGGTCCGGATGTGTCCTTCCAGATGTTTTCTGTGGATCACTGTCTGTCTCCTCACAAAGCTATCATTATTTAAAGAAAATATGTAATGGAAGGCAGAGAATTGAACCTGTGACTTACCAATGAAAAACAATCCACTACACCAACCCAGTCTGCTTTAAAAGACAGTATAAAAGTCAATAAAGATTCTAATTAATATTCATTATGTCCCGCGCGGTACAGAGCTCATTACTCATTCAGGCAGAGGCAACACACTGAAATAGACTGACATAACTCCATGAATTCAGCATCAATTTTAAAAAGGAAAACACTTTTTCCACTTGCGTTTTCCCCCTCTATCTAATGGCGCTGAGCTGACTACAGATTTCATATTCCACGCGGTTATAAATTCAAGCCGCACTTTTAATTTCTTGATTGATATTGCATTCTGACCTTATCAATGGTGAAATAAAAGCGTTACCTTGAAGGAGAATCCTTGCTGAGGATGTAAGTGATAATCGGTAATAATTCCTAGTTACTCGCTGAGGGTCTGCATGCATTGTTTTCAGTCTAAATGTGCTTGTGGTCCTGATTCTGGAATAATTGGCTTAGTTAAAACAATTAAATACGTCACTGTATATTTACTGTAAGAAAGCTCAATACCATATTTTAAGCTTCTGTGCCATTTTTCATGGTAATAATAGTATATGTTAGAGTAATAATACTATAATTCTCTAACACTTTACAATATGCCATCATTTCCATCTGTACTGGTGCAGCCTGGAGCCTCGGCGCTCTAACTGCGCATGATGTGACTGGCAGGTTTATCTCCTGTCATTCTTAGCTAAGTGTTCTTTTTTTTTTTTGTTAATACATTAAATGTTCAGAATTTTTTGTGCTGAAGATTTACTATGATGTTTTGAAGGCTGAAGACTTTCTTAAAGGTATATCTAAGTTTCCATGTGGGTATCTCTCTCTAATCTAACACCTGCTGCTTATATCAGACACACACATTACATGGAGTCATTCTATACACACACATGCTTTCGGCGCTCTTTGCCAGCAACTGCGACCCTCTCTTTGCGAGGGCCGTGGGCTGGCTATGCGAGCCCGCAAGCGTTAGCAACAACTCGTATGCTCACAACTATATATGTGATTTGTTATGCGTTATCTATCCCTTGCTATTGGATAAAGCATAGTTGTGTAAGCTGATATAACGTGTCATTAATGCAAAACAGGATAAAATTATTTACTCCTTGAATGGATATTTTAAAGGATACAGAAAAGACTAAAAAACTAAAAACACAATTGCCTTTGGTTGTCCTTAAACATCTTTTATGGAACTGTTAGATAATTTAGTTAGGTTAGGGCCGTTCTGGAGCGCTACCTTGTGGTGAAGGGGCTTGTGTACCTCAGTGAAGCTGTGAGCTATACCATGTAGAGTCACCCAAGATGGGCAGGTCATAGCAGAGAGGTCATTGAAGGCACCGGCAGCCACTCCAGTAACATTGCTTATGGATAAGCACAACCAGAGACAAGATGTGCCTGGCATGCTGCCGTCCATAGGGTCACAGAGAGTCAGACACGACTGAATGACTAAACCACAAAATAGTCACAGAAAGATTTAACTGTTAATGTCTGTTTCATTATACATATTTATACTAACTAAACATGCTCCTCTTCCTTATCATCCACCACTAAAAGAGTTGCACTAGATATGGAGCGTTAGAGATCCTGTATAGGTTGTTGTTGTTCAGTTGTTTCCGACTCTCCCTGACCCTTAAGGTTCACTTGGCAAGGATACTGGAGTGG
Organism: Discoglossus pictus; assembly: GCA_027410445.1. Lineage (NCBI taxonomy): Eukaryota > Metazoa > Chordata > Amphibia > Anura > Alytidae > Discoglossus > Discoglossus pictus. The sequence continues at coordinate 13,982,650 of CM050169.1, read as the reverse complement.
GTGCCAGTTCCTTCTCCAGTGGAGCACCATTTGTCTGACATCTATGACCTGTCTATCTTTGGTGACCCTACATGGTATTGCTCACAGCTTCATTGAAATACCCAAGTTCTTCACCACGAAAAGGTAGTGGTCCAAAATTATGCTTAATATACCTACAATTTTACGAATTATATTTATTTATATGTCTGCGTCTTGTTTCTAGGATCTTTGCTATGTCACCGTTGCAAGTGACTGATAAGAGGCTGACTGATGGGGTCTCTGGGCAAGGCATCCGATATCCTATTTCATTTACGCCAATACATTGCAGATGATTTAGTTGTGTAGTTACAGTACCGGTACAGCTGGAGACTTTACTGTATCTAATTATAGAGTTGTACAATTAGCACCGAGCACATTAACAGCCTCTGGGGCACATCAGACAGAACCTGCAGGAACAACGCCCTATACAGGGGCACCACCCGCTGGCACACAGCGAGGAGCTTTATTGAGCTGTATGATCTCACTCAGGGGGGAGGGTCCCAGACAGGAGGATTTCGGGTCCAAGCCTGATAGGGCAGGGTGGATTTTGTCTTTTCTTCCAGGTTTTTCATGGGGGAAGGTATGGACTCCACCCAAAAATCCTTCGCCTCGCCGTACCAGAGACAAGCCGGGTCATGCCAGCTACAGAAATCCCCTCACTGTGCCCACCTCCCTGGGATGGGCAATTATTCTGCAAATAATGACAGTAATACAAAATGTAGGCAGTTGTTGAAATTGATGTAAATTGGAATTTATTATTTTTTTGATCTGTGCATTAAAGTGATATACACACATTAAAGGCATAATAATTTATCAATACTGCTCGATATCATCTGTAGGTGAAAAAAGCTTTCTAAGTTATTTTAAAAAAACATAAATATTTCACTATATTGTATGGGCTGAAACTCAAATACACAGTTTGTTGCAAACAATACATATGAAATTTCTAACCTCAAAGCAAAAAAAAATATAACATTTATTATTGCAGTAAAGACATATATGAGCGGCTAAAAGGTGCTCCTATAACATCAATGAATCGTGAAATGCCGCCACCTCCTGCTTTGCTGTTGTTGTTGATTAGTTGTTCAGTTGTGTCCGACTCTCTGTTACCCTATGGACCGGAGCACGCCAGGTACATCTCTCAGTCACTGCCCTTCTCAGCTCCATCAAGTTCATGTTCATTGCTTCAGTGACCTCATCTATCCATCTCCGCCTCTGTCGTTCCCTTCTTCTTGTGCCTTCAATCTTTCCCAGCATCAAAGTTTTCTCTAGGGAATCCTGTCGTCTCATGATATGGCAAAAATATTTGAGCTTCAGCCTCATGATCAAACCTTCCAGTGAACAGTTTGTCTTGATTTCCTGTAGTATGGATTTATTTGATCTTCTTGCAGTCCAAGTAGTTTTCTCCAAAACCACAATTCAAAGACGTCAATTATCTGGCGCTCAGACTTCTTTATGGTCCAGTTCTCACATCCGTATGTTACTACTGGGAATACCATAGTTCTAACTATGTGGACTAGCTTTACTAGCATGTCCAGACTTGCAATAGCTTTCCTCCCCAGAAGCAAACGTCTTTTAATTTTATGGCTGCAGTCACCATCTGAAGAGATCTTGGATCATAGGAACAGGTTAAATAAACAGTTTGAGTGCAATACGGGAGGTATTAGAAGATGGACTACACAAAGTTGTATAAATTGATAATATATTTAAAACCTTTTTTAATTTTTTATACTAGTAAAAAGTGTTTTCCTTTTATAAATTATAGCTTTTAATATAGCATAATAAAAAATATCAAAAAATAAATACAGTAAGAATATTACTTGTGCTTAAAAAATATGTTGTAAATTTGATCATGTTGCCCTAAACTACATAATATTATATTATTTCACTGTTATAGAGGCACTTTAACAACAGATTTCCAAAAAAGAAAGAAAAATGAAACAAAAAGTCGAATTTACTTTGTAATGTAGGTATCTATCTTTTATACTCTATGTGAGCAGCTTTACAGAGCTGTTTATATCAGCCCTCTGTGTGATGATTAGGATTAGACCCGCGCTGTCACAAATACAGCTGGGGAAGAGGAAACGCGTAGAGGCCTGTTAGGGCGAAGGGTCATTATACAAAGAGGATGCAGATCTTTGCAGAGAATTCACAGATTCATTTTACATAAGAAATCTCATTGAAATCTGTAGGGTTTAGCAGCACGCCTCGGCTAAGTCCTACGCGTTAATGGCTCGCCTCGCAATGGCTCGCCTTGCAATGATGACTACTGATCTGACAGTGGTGCTCTCCAGTTGATATGGACCAAGTCTGGGTATAAGATTTTGTTATGAGCATTAAATCATTAATCACTTGCTGCTATTTGGAGTCTATTAGTTGTTTATTTATATTAAAAATAAAACATAATAGTTGAATATTGAGATAATAATAATGTTGACACTTATCCAGTTTACCTAAAATTTTACAGATCACCCACCCTCCCCCTGCACCTCCTCATAGATCATCACCCCTTACAGATCACCCGCCCTCTTCATGCACCTCCTCATAGATCATCACCCCTTACAGATCACCCGCCCTCTTCATGCACCTCCTCATAGATCATCACCCCTTACAGATCATCCACCCTCCCCCTGCACCTCCTCATAGATCATCACCCCTTACAGATCACCCGCCCTCTTCATGCACCTCCTCATAGATCATTACCCCTTACACATCACCCACCCTCTTCCTGCACCCCCTCATAGATCATCACCCCTTACAGATCATCCACACTCTCTATACACCTCCTCATAGATCATCACCCATTACAGATCATCCACCCTCTCCATTCACCTCCTCATAGATCATCCCTCCTTACAGATCACCGACCATCTCCATGCACCTCCTCATAGATCACCACCCCTAACAGATCACCCACCATCTCCATGCACCTCCTCATAGATCACCACCCATTACAGATCACCTCCCTCTCCATGCACCTCCTCATAGATCATCATCCCTTACAGATTACCCACCATCTCCATGCACCTCCTCATAGATCACCACCCATTACAGATCATCCACACTCTCCATGCACCTCCTCATAGATCATCACCCCTTACAGATCACCCACCCTCTCCATACACCTCCTCATAGATCAACACCACTTACAGATCACCCACCCTCTCCATACACCTCCTCATAGATCATCACCCATTACAGATCATCCACCCTCTCCATCCACCTCCTCATAGATCATCGCCTCTTACAGATCACCAACCATCTCCATACACCTCCTCATAGATCACCACCTCTAACAGATCACCCACCATCTCCATGCACCTCCTCATAGATCACCACCCATTACAGATCACCCACCCTCTCCATGCACCTCCTCATAGATCACCACCCCTTACAGATCACCCACCATCTCCATCCACCTTCTCATAGATCACCACCCCTTACAGATCACCTTACCCTCTCCATACACCTCCTCATAGATCATCACCCATTACAGATCATCCAACCTCTCCATCCACCTCCTCATAGATCATCCCCCCTTACAGATCACCAACCATCTCCATACACCTCCTCATAGATCACCACCCCTAACAGATCACCCACCATCTCCATGCACCTCCTAATAGATCACCACCCATTACAGATCACCCACCCTCTCCATGCACCTCCTCATAGATCACCACCCCTTACAGATCACCCACCATCTCCATCCACCTTCTCATAGATCACCACCCCTTACAGATCACCCACCCTCTCCATGCACCTCCTCATAGATCATCACCCCTTACAGACCATACCCCCTCTCCATGCACCTCCTCATAGATCATCCCCCCTTACAGATCACCCATCATCTCCATGCACCTCCTCATAGATCATCCCCCCTTACAGATCACCCATCATCTCCATGCACCTCCTCATAGATCACCACCCTTAACAGATCACCCACCATCTCCATGCACCTCCTCATAGATCATCAACCCTTACAGACCATATCACCACCCTTAACAGATCACCCACCATCTCCATGCACCTCCTCATAGATCATCACCCCTTACAGACCATATCCCCTCTCCATGCACCTCCTCATAGATGATCACCCCTTATAGATCACCCACCATCTCCATGCACCTTCTCATAGATCATCACCCCTTACAGATCACCCATCATCTCCATGCACCTCCTCATAGATCCTCACCCCTTACAGATCACCTCCCTCTCCATGCACCTCCTCATAGATCATCATCCCTTACAGATTACCCACCATCTCCATGCACCTCCTCATAGATCACCACCCATTACAGATCATCCACACTCTCCATGCACCTCCTCATAGATCATCACCCCTTACAGATCACCCACCCTCTCCATACACCTCCTCATAGATCAACACCACTTACAGATCACCCACCCTCTCCATACACCTCCTCATAGATCATCACCCATTACAGATCATCCACCCTCTCCATCCACCTCCTCATAGATCATCACCCCTTACAGATCACCAACCATCTCCATGCACCTTCTCATAGATCATCCACCCTTACAGATCACCCCCTCTCCATGCACCTCCTCATAGATCATCATCCCTTACAGATTACCCACCATCTCCATGCACCTCCTCATAGATCACCACCCCTTACAGATCACCCACCCTCTCCATGCACCTCCTCATAGATCATCACCCCTTACAGACCATACCCCCTCTTCATGCACCTCCTCATAGATCATCCCCCTTACAGATCACCCATCATCTCCATGCACCTCCTCATAGATAATCCCCCCTTACAGATTAACCATCATCTCCATGCACCTCCTCATAGATCACCACCCCTTACAGATCACCCACCCTCTCCATGCACCTCCTCATAGATCACCACCCTTAACAGATCACCCACCATCTCCATGCACCTCCTCATAGATTATCACCCCTTACAGACCATATCACCACCCTTAACAGATCACCCACCATCTCCATGCACCTCCTCATAGATCATCACCCCTTACAGACCATATCCCCTCTCCATGCACCTCCTCATAGATGATCACCCCTTACAGATCACCCATCATCTCCATGCACCTCCTCATTGATCCTCACCCCTTACAGATCACCCACCCTCTCCATGCACCTCCTCGTAGATCATCACCCCCTTACAGATCACCCATCATCTCCATGCACCTTCTCATAGATCATTCCCCCTTACAGATCACCCATCATCTCCATGCACCTCCTCATAGATCATCACCCCTTACAGATCACCCACCCTACCCCTGCACCTCCTCGTAGATCATCACCCCTTACAGATCACCCACTATCTCCATGCACCTTCTCATAGATCACCCCCCCTTACAGATCATCCACCCTCTCCATGCACCTCCTCATAGATCACCACCCCTTACAGATCACCCGCCGTCTCCATAAACCTCCTCATATATCAACACCCCTTACAGATCACCCACCATCTCCATGCATCTTCTCATAGATCATCCCCCTTACAGATCACCCATCATCTCCATGCACCTCCTCATAGATCATCACCCCTTACAGATCACCAACCATCTCCATGCACCTTCTCATAGATCATCCACCCTTACAGATCACCCCCCTCTCCATGCAATTCCTCGTAGATCATCATCCCTTATAGATCACCCATCATCTCCATGCACCTTCTCATAGATCATCCCCCCTTACAGATCATCCACCCTCTCCATGCACCTCCTCATAGATCACCACCCCTTACAGATCACCCGCCGTCTCCATAAACCTCCTCATAGATCAACACCCCTTACAGATCACCCACCCTCTCCATGTACCTCCTCATAGATCAACACCCCTTACAGATCACCCACCCTCTCCACACACCTCCTTATAGATCATCACCTCTTACTTTAAGACGGCAGATGGCTGTGTCTTCTTGAATCTGTTAAATTTCCTGCAAACGATAACAATTTATATTTGTGATTCTGTAACAGTTTAATAAAACACAGTCACTCACCTCCCATCATTTGAAATAATCAGAGGGACATTTATGTTCCTCAGTTCTTATGCACCGTTAAGTCCTGTTACTGCCATTGTATAAGCTTAAAGAGATACACACACTTAATTTGTGCACCCTGCTCCATACAGACCTATATTCTGTATCACACTCTGTCCTCTGTCTTTCTCCTGGACTCTGTTCTCCTGGACTTTGGGATAAAACAACAGGAGGAAATGGACAAAATGGGACATGGTCATTGCCAAAAAAGGGTTTAACCCTTACAGGCATATGGAAGGTTCCTGGATTTTACCAGGTGTATAATATTCCTCTGTAACTATTACTTTTATATACTTTATTATCTTAAGAAGAGCTTATAAGCTCTGTTTTCATTGCCTAGAATCAAACAAATATTACCTGCTTGGGTCTGCCCTCTGCAGCTCATGAAGATACAGACTCTGTTGTACTTGATGTGCTTTGTCTAATACTAACCAATCAGTGACCATCCCTCAGCAACATTTCTGCAACATGCTGCTGAGACGTGGCCCCTGATAGGCTAGGACACTATATTGCACATCCAGGCACCCCACCCAGTGAAAAGGTCACAAAGCTGATATTTCAGCGTCTCGTGATAGGAAACAGCGGCAGAGATTTATATTTACCCTCTTTGTGTCTCGTTTGCTTCAGGCTGCGGGGAATAGTTTCATTTGGTTTAATAGCGATCTGTACATGTTATAACTCTGCTCCGTGTCCTCTACCCGAGGGAGACGCCTCGCTGTGTACTGTATGTCCTCCTTGCTTCAGAATAAAAGAATTATCCAGAAAAAGAAAATTACCAACAGGAAAGATCATGATGATTCTGGATTAATAGTTTCATGATTAATGTGAAAAAGTAATATGTAACAGACATGGTATTAGATACAATGAATGGCCATCCATCAGAGGTGGTAGGATCAGGTACAGTAAAGATATCCAAGAATACATGTCCAGACGATTAATTAGAAATCCCTGATCTCTTTCGTCTTTCTCTATCTCTCTTTTTCATAATTATCTCTCCTCTATTTATCTCTCCTCTCTCTCTCTCCCTTTCCCTCACTATCTCTCACTCTCTCCTCCATTTTTCTCTCTCCCTCTCTCTCCTGCTCTCAGGCTCTCTGCCTCCTAGTTTTTTTCTCTGCCGTTCACTGTATCACTCTTTCTCTCTCTCTCTGTTCCCTATCTTTCCCCCCATTTCTATCTCCCACATTTCTAACTCTCCCTTCTACTCTCTCCCTCTCTCTCTCCCCCTTATCTTTTTTCCCCTATCTCTCTCCCTTATCTTTCTCTCTCTCCTATCAATCTCTCTCCTCTCTCTGTCTCTCTCCCCTATCTCTCTCCTCTATATATCTCTCTCTTTCTCTCTCTCTTCCATCTCTCACTCTTCTCTCTCGTCTATCTCCTCTCCCCTCTCCCCATCTCTCTTTCTCTCTCCTCTCTCTCCCTCGTTTCTCTCCCCCTTGCTCTCCCTCCCTCATTCATCTTTTATTTCTCTCTTGCTCTCTCTCTCTCCGTCTCTTTGTATGTAACTCCCGCCTCTAGGACTTTTCTTATGCTGCTCCTAGTCTCTGGAACTCCTTACCTCGCTCCACCAAATTATCCTCTTGCCTCAAAACATTTAAAACCTCACTAGGTGTATAATATCCCTGTGTAACTATTACTTTTATATACTTTATTTTATTAAGAAGAGCTTATAAGCTCTGTTTTCTCTGCCTAAACTCAAACAAATATTACCTGCTTGGGCCTGCCCTCTGCAGCTCATGAAGATACAGACTTTGTTGTACCTGATGTGCTGTCTCATACTAACCAATCAGTGACCATCTCTAAGCAACATTTCTGCAACATGCTGCTGAGACCTGGCCCCTGATAGGCTAGGACACTACATTGCACATCCAGGCACCCCACCCAGTGAAAAGGTTTGGCGTTACTGGCTTGTCCCCCAACTGCTGTCACAAAGCTGATATAGCATCTCTTTAAAGAAGTGTATCATCTTCCACCCTAACACACTTATCACCTCTCTCTCCCTCTTTTACCACTCACTATACCTTAGATTGTAAGTCTGCGAGTTTCTATCCTAAGTACTTTGAGAATTCACCATGGACATTGGATCCCAAGCTCAAAGACAGGGCCCTCCTTCCTTTGCTATATGTTAATTTGTATTTATCTTTGTCTGAGCTTGACTTGTGTACAGCGCTACGGAATATGTAGGCACGTTATAAATTAACTCTAATAATAATAATGTAGCAAACAAATAATATCAGCATTAAGATTTTTTGAGAAAATAAAGTTTTTGAAGATCCTGCTTGCATATAGAACATTTCCATCTTGTCTGACTTGATAAGTTTTGATAACTGTTGGGTTTTGGATCTACTGAACAGTTGGGAAGAGGGAGTGTACGTATGCTCCCTTCTGATTGGTCCAGGGACTGTGGGTGGAGACCAATCAGAGAGACATCTCCCAGGGAGCCACCAGATTGGCCAGGGACTGTGAATGGGGGGAATTTGAATTGGAGCCACACTCCCTTACTATTGGCTTATGATCAGCCACCCAGAGAAGCGCCTACACGGCACTTCAATGATTGGCCAGGCAGATGGCCAACCCTTCAGGCAGTACCACACTTCCAAGCCAGATTGCAAGGCAGAAGAGGACATCAGCAGCACAGGATTGGCACCGGGCTACGGAAAGAAGTTAAGCCCCCTTGCGGGTTTTCTCTAGCACTCGTAGGGTTTTCTCCTTCATTTGCCATTTACAGGTGTGAAAACATTTGCGGCCTGAGGGAATTGGAGCAATTGAATAGCGATTAGCGATTTTAGCAATCGCAACTCTTGTGGACGGGACAGATCCAAGGCTTCCAGGGTTTAACAGCCGCAATGATTTCAAGCTTAAACCGGATGGAGCCGGCAAAAAGACTCCAATTGAACAGCAAATTAACTTACGACCTCACTTACAGGCTACAGTAACTTCTGATTGCTCAATTGAATCGGGCTCAGGGTTTGTTAGTTAATATATGCTGTTATTGATCTAAGGTGGCAGAACTTGTTTATGTGATATTCTGATGTATTTGGTCCAGAGATGCAATTCCAAGATGTTACTCTACCCCCACCATAGCATCTCATGCGTGATCAAAGTACAGCCATAACATTTGAAGTGACTTGTCCAGATAACCACCAGGCTGTTGTGTATCTGGTGATGGGAGGGGGGTTATGGCCTAGTGATGGGGTGAGGAGGTCACACTAAGAAATCAGACCCCTCATAAAGGGACGGGAATGATGAGGGGGGTGTTGGTGAAATCTTTTTGTGTTAGTTTATTCTTTCTTACATAGATATATCACAATCAGTTTGAGTCTAGAATTCTAAGTAACAGGGTGTCTGATTCTATTTCGTGTATATTCTAATCCTAATCAAAGGGATGTAACAGCTTTTATTATTTTTAATAAGTCAATCTTAGGGCTGAGCTTGCAACCTGTGATGTCCTGAATTCCCTTAAGAGGTGTTTACTGGGAGCTGTGAGATGGAACACGACCTAGAGGGAGAATCTTGGGGTGCACGGGGCCCCTCACCTCGGGGTCACATAGACTGTGTAGTGTTAAAAAAGGAATTAAACTAAAAATAAATTGTTAGAATAAAAAAAAAATAGCTTTTACTAGATTTGTAGGTAGATATTACATACAATGGGCCTCATTCTATTAGCGGCCGTAAATCGGCCGTAAGGCTGCGATTCCTTGCGGGGGTTCAGTTAACTCGCGATTCTATTATACGGCCCCGCAAGGATCTCCCCTTACGGCCGGCCACATATCTTGGAACCGGCCGTAATCTGTGAAATCTAAAAACTCAAAAATAAATTCAAGCCTGCACTGTACAGCTCTGTAAATGCTAGGGATCATATTGGGGGACATGAGGATTAAAAGGAACCCCCTCTCAAGCTTGCACATCTGCCCAAACCCGAGTTCAAATTAACTGTTTATTTTCCGGATGCGGCGTGGGCGGGTCTGAAGTGCTCCAAGCTCTCTGGACTTTTTACATGGATATTTTACGTATATTAAAAATTAAATATTTTACGGATTTGAGTACAGGATAATTATGTGCTATTTTTTCTAACACCTAAAATCCCTTTATAGTCTTCTCAAAGTGCAGGATGGCTTTATTTGAGCTATTTTATGTGCTTAATTGGTGCTAGCGAGACCTCTTTCCTGCAAGTAAGCTGCGGCTCGTTTTTAGCCTTGCAGAGAGGGTTCCCGGAGCAATTGAATTGCAAATAGGAATTTCTTACGGCCGAAACTCTTGCGGCCGTTTTAGATCAAAGGATTTCCTCCGGCGCGAGCGGCCGCAAGAGATAGCAAGGCACCGGCCGCAAGCCTGCCGGAGCCTCCGGCCGTAGGGGAATAGAATGGCAGAATAGCTTGCGGCCGGTCCTTGCGGCCCCGCAACGGCTGCGGCCGCTAATAGAATGAGGCCCAATGAGTGCAACTTCCTGAAATATTATATTATACAGATGTGGTGTATAATTTATGTCATGACATGAGAGGTCTTTGTATCATGTGGTGTATCTGTTCCTACATGAAGATTAGAGTTATGGAATCCATTGTCACCATATTTCAAGTTTATACAATTTAGTAACAGAAAGTATTCAGTGTAACATTCCACCTGTCTATATTTCATGAGTAAGAGACCAATGTGCTCTGGGTGTGATGGACCCTTGGGACAGACAGACAGACAGACAGGCCTAAAGTGATATGTTACTGGGTTTTGCAACAAGAAAATAGAGGTGTTCACTCGGAGAACAAACTAAGCTTAATTGTTGTTGTTTAGTCATTTAGTTGTGTCCAACTCTCCATGACCCTATGGTAAAAACAGAGTTTATAAGCTCTTCTTAATAAAATAAAGTACATAAAAGTAAATAGATACACAGGGATATTATATACCTAGTAACATCCAGGAACCTTCCAGATCCCTTTAATAGATGGCAAAATAGGCTCATAGTTGCAATCAGTTTATTCAGTTCTAGAAATATTTGGGTTATTTTTCTAAGTTCGTTCTCTTATCTGGCTGGAAACCTCAAACCTACCTGTCCTAAGATCATCTGTGCCAGCCACCTGTTTCAACATAGAACCATAGATAAGAACCAACAGGTCCCTCTATCCTGTTCATTATATCTACCTTAAATTCCTATGCCTACTCCTGGCATGCTTGAATTTCTTCGTCTGTACAATTTATGTTCTACCTATTTACTACATTTTCTTTTGGGTAAAATTCTTGGCTTTGGAAAAGTTTTCAGCCAAAGAACCCTTTTTGGGCACCAAAGTTGTTGATGGAACCCCAGGAGTCCAAAATAGCTATAGATCTGTCTGCTTTGTCCCCATATGGACCCCGACCAAGAACCTCTCGCCAGGACCTTTCCAAGATTTCCATAGAGTGTAACCATTTGGCATCCAGGTTATACAAATATCACTCCAAGGATTCACTGTTTGGGAAGCTTAAGTTGGGTTACCTACAACCTCTTAGTTGGATTACCCACTCCCTCTTCTACTGGAAGGTCATTCCATGTGTCAAGTCAAGTTCTTCAAAATGGTTTCCCCATGGCAGCAAGCTGTTGATGTAGGGGCAGCCTGTGAATCATTGTTTGGTCTCTTATCTAATAACTAGTTAATTAGACCAACCACCTTTACCCCTTGCTTTGTGGACTTTAATAGGGCGGAGACAAATACTGATACTCCAATTTTTTAAAACGTGTTTTAATATTGAATATTATTACAGAGCATAAAGCAGGAACTTCCCTCATAATCTGGTCACTATATTGAAGTTTTTTCTTATAACTAAGATGCAAATTACTCGTCTTGTAATTTGGCAGTACAGTAATTGCTGTTTTTATGCCACCTTCAGTGTAAAGGATTCTGGGAATTCCATTGAAATAACGAATGTGTCTTTTTACAACATTAAATGATAGTTATTATAGCAGGAACATTAGATATGGTAACGTCAGATGCTTCCTTTTTCAAATGATAGTGTAATTATGGAGGGCTGTGATGTGCCCCTGGGGCTTTGGTGGGCCTTGAGGGATGTGATGATCCCTGGGGACTGTGATGAGCCTTGGAAGCTGTTATGAGCTTAGGGGGCTGTGATGCTCCTTTGCGGCTGTGATGAGCCTTGGGGGCTGTGATGCGCCTAGGGGACTGTGATGTGCCTTCCTTGAGAAATGTGATGATCTTTGGGGGCTTTGATGCTCCTAGGGGCCTGTGATACACCTTAAGGGATGTGATGATCCTTAGAGAATGTTATGCACCCGGAGAGCTATGTTATGCCTATGGGGCTGTGATGTGCCTAGGGGGCTGGGATGTGTCTCTAGGGCTGTTATGAGGGATGTGATAATCTATGGGGACTGCTTTGCGCCTCAGTGGCAGTGATGAGCCTTGGAGCGTTATGTGATGAGCTCACGGGGCTATGATGAGCCAGGGAGTCTTTGATAAGCCTCAGAGGGTTTTGTGATGAGCTTAGGGGGCTGTGATGCTCCTTTGCGGCTGTGATAAACCTTGGGGGCTGTGATGTGCCTTGAGGAATGTGATGATCTTTGGGGGCTGTGACACCTTAAAGGATGTGATGATCCTTAGCGAATGTTATGCACCTAGGGGGCTGTGATGTGCCTAGGGGGCTGTGATGTGCCTCTAGGGCTGTTATGTGCCTTGAGGGATGTTATAATCCATGGAGACTGTGTTGCGCCTCAGAGGCTGTGATGAGCCTTGGAGCGTTTTGTGATGAGCTCACTGGGCTGTGATGAGCCAGATAGTCTTTAATAAGCTTCGGAGGGGCTGTGATGCGCTTAGGGGGCTGCGATGCACCTCTATCTAATCTTGATCTCAGGACTCCAATCTGGAGGATACATCCACCTTCCAGAGGGGGCTTTCTTGACCTGTGATATCAGGATATTTCGGACTCCGTCGCTGACACCATAACATAAAAAATCACTTTTTTCTATCTTTTTGCAGTAATAATATAATTGAACATTTTAGTCTCCCACTCCCTCTCGGAAATGAGTGTGCGGCACTGTATAATTATCCTGAGCAGATGTTCACACTGTCTTTGATCCACATAATGTTATTTTTCTGGTTTTATTATCGTCTAAAAACCAGTAAAAGTGTGAAGAGTGAATTAGAGTAGTGGGGTCTGCTTAAACGGTCCACTGTAATACACTGATAATATGAGCTACATGTTTTAATTAGACATTGATGAATAATATTTCAGATACTCCATTTTTTTTAATAGAAATATTTATCAGATTCAGCTTCCAGTATAAGGTCGCTGGGGGGGGACTCCTTGTGTACCTGGCAGAGATAAATTTATAGATACAAAGTTATACAGTACAATGATATTCTTTGGGGAGAGACTTACTGTGTTCAAATGGTTTTCTTTGGCGATAAGGTTGTCCTGTGAGGCCCAGGCCTAGGTCAGGAAATTTTGAAGGGGCCGCAGCTTGCCTGAAGATGTCGTGCAGAACCGTCATATATGTTTGTGTATGCACAGAAATGTCTTCATGCAGTGATGTTAGTGTCTGCAAGTGTATTCAATATCACATATTATAATTGTCGAACTACGAGACGTCGTCATGCTTTGCGAGGGACTCAGGTCTGGCCTGTGACTTAGGATTTATTATTTTTTGTGAGTTAGGTTTTATTTTCTGTAATTAGTGGGGTTATTAGCAGGTAGGTAGGTAGTGTTGGTGTTAATACGTTAGTGTAGGGGGGGGGGGTTAGTTTAGATTTAATGGTTTTGGGGGGGTATAGTGCAGTGCAGTGTTTGTACTTAGTGTCAGGAGGGTCTTTAAGGACCCTCATAGCACTTATGCGGTTAATCTTAGGCTTCTAACTGTCCCATCAGTGTCTTTATATACCCTTATGGGACTAATGGGGTTAAATAGAGGCTTATAAGGGCCTGTATAGACCCCCATAAGAGACCGGATTAAAATAGTGTAGTGCTTACACTTTGTGTCATGGGGGTCCTGGATGACCCTCATGGCACTTATAGTGTTATTACATAGGTTAATTAGTGTCCTAAAGGGGTCTACATAGTTCAGGCACCCAGTACACTCACATTGTCTGACAAACAGCATTTCAACACTTTTTTATTGCCACGCCATTTCTGATGGGCAAGTCGCTAGTTGTTATTATAAATAATGAAGTACTAACTTTAGATTAGCGCATAATTAAAGTAACTGGCTCATCGTGTTAGCGCATTACAGTGGGCACCTGCAGAGAATGTGTTTGCCATGCGCTGTAGAGATGCCAGGGAAGGAAAAGAGAGACAGAGAGGGCAGGAGGAGAGGGGGGGGGGGGCAGGAGCAGAGAGAGATGGGGGGCAGGAGCAGAGAGAGAGGGGGCAGGAGCAGAGAGTGAGGGGGCAGGAGCAGAGAGTGAGGGGGGCCGGAGCAGAGAGTGAGGGGGCAGGAGCAGAGAGAGAGGGGGCAGGAGCAGAGAGAGAGGGGGCAGGAGCAGAGAGTGAGGGGGGCCGGAGCAGAGAGAAAGGGGGCAAGAGCAGAGAGAGAGGGGGCAGGAGCAGAGAGAGAGGGGGCAGGAGCAGAGAGTGAGGGGGCAGGAGCAGAGAGAAAGGGGGCAAGAGCAGAGAGAAAGGGGACAAGAGCAGAGAGAGAGGGGGCAGGAGCAGAGAGTGAGGGGGCAGGAGCAGAGAGAAAGGGGGCAAGAGCAGAGAGAAAGGGGGCAAGAGCAGAGAGAAAGGGGACAAGAGCAGAGAGAGAGGGGGCAGGAGCAGAGAGTGAGGGGGCAGGAGCAGAGAGAGAGGGGGCAAGAGCAGAGAGAGGGACAGGAGCAGAGAGATAGGGGCAAGAGCAGAGAGAGGGGCAGGAGCAGAGAGAGGTGAAGGAGCAGAGAGAGAGGACAGGAGCAGAGAGAGAGGGGGCAGGAGCAGAGAGAGAGGAGCAGGAGCACAGAGAGAGAGGGGGCAAGAGCAGAGAGAGAGGGGCAGGAGCAAAGAGAAAGGGGGCAAGAGCAGAGAGAGGGACAGGAGCAGAGAGAGAGAGGTGGCAATACCAGAGAGAGGGGCAGGAGCAGAGAGAAAGGGGGCAAGAGCAGAGAGAGGGACAGGAGCAGAGAGAGAGAGGTGGCAATACCAGAGAGAGGGGCAGGAGCAGAGAGAAAGGGGGCAAGAGCAGAGACAGGGGCAGGAGCAGAGAGGTGAGTGGGAAAGAGCAGGGAGAGAGGGGTGGCAAGAGCAGAGAGAGAGTACAGGATCAGAGAGAGGGGCAGGAGCAGAGAGAGAGGAGCAGGAGAAGAGAGAGGTGGCAAGACCAGAGAGAGGGGCAGGAGCAGAGAGAAAGGGGGCAAGAGCAGAGACAGGGGCAGGAGCAGAGAGGTGAGTGGGAAAGAGCAGGGAGAGAGGGGTGGCAAGAGCAGAGAGAGGAGCAGGAGCAGAGAGAAAGGGGGCAAGAGCAGAGAGAGAAAGGTGGCAAGAGTAGAGAGAGGGGCAGGAGCAGAGAGAAAGGGGGCAAGAGCAGAGAGAAAGGGGGCAAGAGCAGAGAGAAAGGGGGCAAGAGCAGAGAGAAAGGGGACAGGAGCAGAGAGAGAGAGAGGTGGCAAGAGCGTAGAGAGGGGCAGGAACAGAGAGGGCAGTGGGCAAGAGCATAGAGAAGGGAAGGAGCAGAGAGGAAGGGGGGAGAGCAGAGAGAGGTGCAGGAGCAGAGAGAAAGGGGGCAAGAGCAGAGAGAGTGTAGGGGTAGAGAGAGAGGGCAGGAGTAGAGAGAGAGAGAGGAGCAGAAGAGACAGAGAGAACAGGAGCAAAGAGAGAGGACAGGAGCAGAAAGAGAACAAGAGCAGAGAGAGGGACAGAAGCAGGTGGAGGGGGCAGGAGCAGAGAGAGAGGGCAGGAGAAGAGAGAGGGGGCAGGATCAGAGAGAGAGGGCAGGAGAAGAGAGAGGGGGCAAGACCAGAGAAAGGGGGCAAGAGCAGAGAGAGGGACAGGAGCAGAGAGAGGGGCAGGAGCAGAGAGAGAGAGGTGGCAAGACCAGAGAGAGGGGCAGGAGCAGAGAGAAAGGGGGCAAGAGCAGAGACAGGGGCAGGAGCAGAGAGGTGAGTGGGAAAGAGCAGGGAGAGAGGGGTGGCAAGAGCAGAGAGAGAGTACAGGATCAGAGAGAGGGGCAGGAGCAGAGAGAGAGGAGCAGGAGAAGAGAGAGGTGGCAAGACCAGAGAGAGGGGCAGGAGCAGAGAGAAAGGGGGCAAGAGCAGAGACAGGGGCAGGAGCAGAGAGGTGAGTGGGAAAGAGCAGGGAGAGAGGGGTGGCAAGAGCAGAGAGAGGAGCAGGAGCAGAGAGAAAGGGGGCAAGAGCAGAGAGAGAAAGGTGGCAAGAGTAGAGAGAGGGGCAGGAGCAGAGAGAAAGGGGGCAAGAGCAGAGAGAAAGGGGGCAAGAGCAGAGAGAAAGGGGGCAAGAGCAGAGAGAAAGGGGACAGGAGCAGAGAGAGAGAGAGGTGGCAAGAGCGTAGAGAGGGGCAGGAACAGAGAGGGCAGTGGGCAAGAGCATAGAGAAGGGAAGGAGCAGAGAGAAAGGGGGGAGAGCAGAGAGAGGTGCAGGAGCAGAGAGAAAGGGGGCAAGAGCAGAGAGAGTGTAGGGGTAGAGAGAGAGGGCAGGAGTAGAGAGAGAGAGAGGAGCAGAAGAGACAGAGAGAACAGGAGCAAAGAGAGAGGACAGGAGCAGAAAGAGAACAAGAGCAGAGAGAGGGACAGAAGCAGGTGGAGGGGGCAGGAGCAGAGAGAGAGGGCAGGAGAAGAGAGAGGGGGCAGGATCAGAGAGAGAGGGCAGGAGAAGAGAGAGGGGGCAAGACCAGAGAAAGGGGGCAAGAGCAGAGAGAGGGACAGGAGCAGAGAGAGGGGCAGGAGCAGAGAGAGAGAGGTGGCAAGACCAGAGAGAGGGGCAGGAGCAGAGAGAAAGGGGGCAAGAGCAGAGACAGGGGCAGGAGCAGAGAGGGGAGTGGGAAAGAGCAGAGAAAGAGGGGTGGCAAGAGCAGAGAGAGGAGCAGGAGCAGAGAGAAGGGCAAGAGCAGAGGGAGGGCAGGAGCAGAGAGAAAGGGGGCAAGAGCAGAGAGAGTGTAGGGGTAGAAAGAGAGGGCAGGAGAAGAGAGAGGGGGCAGGATCAGAGAGATAGGGCAGGAGAAGAGAGAGGGGGCAGGATCAGAGAGAGAGGGCAGGAGAAAGGAGAGGGGCAGGATCAGAGAGAGAGGACAGGAGAAGAGAGAGGGGCAGGAGCAGAGAGAGAGGACAGGAGGAGAGAGAGGGGGCAGGATCAGAGAGAGAGGGCAGGAGAAGAGAGAGGGGCAGGAGCAGAGAGAGAGAGGGCAGGAGAAGAGAGAGGGACAGGAGCAGAGAGAGAGGACAGGAGGAGAGAGGGGACAGGAGCAGAGAGAGAGAGAGGTGGCAAGACCAGAGAGAGGGGACAGGAGCAGAGAGAGGGGCAAGAGCAGAGGGGGGCAGAAGCAGAGAGAAAGGGGGCAAGAGCAGAGAGAGGGTAGGTGTAGAGAGAGGGGGCAGGATCAGAGAGAGAGGGCAGGAGAAGAGAGAGGGGCAGGAGCAGAGAGAGAGGACAGGAGGAGAGAGGGGACAGGAGCAGAGAGAGAGAGAGTACAGGAGCAGAGAGAGAACAGGAGCAGAGAGAGGGGCAAGAGCAGAGGGGGGGGGGGGCAAGAGCAGAGAGAGAGTAGGGGTAGAGAGAGAGGGCAGGAGCAGAGAGAGAGAGAGAGAGAGAGAGAGAGAGAGAGGGAACAGAAGAGATAGAGAGGACAGGAGCAGAGGGAGAGGACAGGAGCAGAAAGAGAATAAGAGCAGAGAGATGGACAGGAGCAGGTGGAGTGGTCAGGATCAGAGAGAGGGGGCAGGAGAAGAAAGAGGGGGCAGGATCGGAGAGAGAGGGCAGGAGAAGAGAGAGGGGCAGGAGCAGAGAGAGAGGACTGGAGGAGAGAGGGGACAGAAGGAGAGAGAGAGAGAGTACAGGACAGGAGCAGAGAGGGGGCAAGAGCAGGGGCGGGCAGGACCAGAGAGAGAGGACAGGAGCAGAGAGGGGGAAAGAGCAGGGGGGGCAGGAGCCGAGAGAGAGACAAGAGAAACACAATAGATAATGTAACAAAACAATCTGAGAGGTAACGATATAACATAATGATACAGTGTATTTATAGGTAATTATAACTAGGTGATTATGCAGATACCTATAACCTGCTGTTACTGGATTTCCAGTACTGGGTGTTAATCTCTGCAGCAGAATGGGCCTGGGAGTGGGGGGCTTAGGCTGTCTGGCAGCAGTTTAGAGGAGCAGATAACTCCCAAATTATATATAAACTTTCATTTAAATCAGCCTGTGCACAATTAGACTTTAATAAGAAACAAGGGATCTAGAATTAGGTTCCCTGGCCCAGAGAGCTTACACTTTACATGGTCACCGGTTTGTCTGCACAGCTGAACAAGAAGAGTTATGGGTTGTAATAACATCACTCACTGATACAGCTCTCTGTGTCTATGTAAATACTTGGCCCTGTGATACTGTGGAGATGGAACTGGTACCCACGCAAGAAAACCATATGAATAGGCACAACCAGATACATAAAGAATGTGCCTGGAGCTCTGTGGTTCATAGGGTCACGGAGAGTCGCACATGACTGAACTACATAAATACTATATAGCTCTATCTATCTATATGTATATCTATCTATCTGTCTATCTATCTATCTATCTATCTATCTATCTATCGATCTATCTATTTGTCTGTCTTTATATCTATCTATCTATCTATCTATCTATCTATCTATCTATCTATTTGTCTGTCTTTATATCTATCTATCTATCTATCTATCTATCTATTTGTCTGTCTTTATATCTATCTATCTATCTATCTATCTATCTATCTATCTATCTATCTATCTATCTGTCTGTCTATCTATCTATCTATCTATCTATCTGTCTGTCTGTCTATCTATCTATCTATCTATCTATCTATCTATCTATTTGTCTGTCTTTATATCTATCTATCTATCTATCTATCTATCTATCTATCTGTCTATCTATCTATCTATCTATCTATCTATCTATCTATCTATCTGTCTATCTGTCTTTATATCTATCTATCTATCTATCTATCTATCTATCTGTCTATCTTTCTATCTATCTATCTATCTATCTATCTATCTATCTATCTATCTATCTATGTATCTATCTATCAATCTATCTATTTGTCTGTCTTTATATCTATCTATCTATCTATCTATCTATCTGTCTATCTGTCTTTATATCTATCTATCTATCTATCTATCTTTCTATCTATCTATCAATCTATCTATTTGTCTGTCTTTATATCTATCTATCTATCTATCTATCTATCAGGGGCGGCCCGTCCATTGGGGCGTCAGGGCAAACGCCCCCCCAAATATTTTCTTCACCCTGCAATAAAAAAAACACAACAATGTATTAGTATAACCCAAAAACAAATAAATATAAGGTGTACATCATCATTTCAAGTCTAAATAGTATTAAAATGAATTAAAGTTAGAAAAGGGACACTGTCACTTTAAAATAACCCTTGCGCTACATTAACTAATGCTGTGTATCTATCGCCCCCTGCCTGCACCCTGTGTGATCAAATTACAATAGTTACACTGTGTACACTAACCTTTAGACTCTTCTCTTCTCTTCAATGAGTCCTGGCCTGGCCCACTGACCGTTAATGCATGCCGCCCACCATCACAGTGACGATATGCATGGGCGGTCATAAATGTATCAATTAATAAATGACAGTCTTCCATCATTGACCAATCAATGATGGAAGGTTGTACAGTTACTAAGAGAACAATCTAAACCCACCCAGACCGTTAGCCCTGAGCGCCCGCCAGCAAATAGAGCCTCGAGTTTGATTTTGATTGACTGATACAGTCAATAAAACCACCAGTTCCCTGTCCCTTCCCCCTTTCTGTTTCCTGACCCTGGTCACGCTGAGACTGAGAGACCTCCCTGGCTGAATCTACTCATCTGCTCTGCCTGCCTAACACAGTAAGTCTACACCTGCCTCTGCCTGGCACCTGCCCCTGCCCCTGGCCAAACCAAAACCCCTAGTAGCCCCTAATAAAAGTTAGGGGTGACCAGTTACCCCCAGTCCCCCACTATGCCTGCCTGGCCTGCCAGTGCCACCTACCCAGCCACCCACCAACTACCACCGACGACCCCAGCCATCACCCCCATGTGGCCTGTGCCACCCCCGATCAGGCCTGCCCTATGCTAGCCTAGCTATGCCATCATGCCACCACCGGATTACACCGATCACGGGATCGGGGTAGTCGGGTGGTGAGCGGGGTGGCACAGGCCCACATGGGGGTGATCGGATCACCCCCTTGATGAGGCCTGTGCCACCCCTGATGACCTCCATGTATGCCACCCTGCCCGAGGCCCGATCACCACCGGGCCCCCGGCACCACCCCGATGCGGCCTATGCTACCCCGGGTATTCGGGCAGTGAGCGGGGTTGACCAGGCCACATGGGGGTGGATGTTCACCCCCATGAGGCCTGTGCCACCCCTGGTCGTGGCCTATGGGCGACCGATGGGCGCCTGACCGTGACCGACCCCACCCTGGATGAACCATTAACCAACTACCTAACCCCCCCCCCCCCCCCCCCTATTTTTATTCCATTTTTAGAAGTAACAGGCATGTATATGTGCATGTCACTTCTAAAGATTAAATAAAAATAAGGGAAGGGAAAAAAAAAATACAGTAACAACATTATTACAATTAATTTACACACAGTAAGCAAACACATTGTTAGTACAGTTAGTAACACAACACATTGTATACAAAAATAAACAGCTTTAAACAAACATTAATAAAAAATAAAATAAACAACAGCACATACTTACCTGTAAAATTGACCCCTCCAGCGTTGGCCTTCTGTCCTCTCTGGATATAGTCATGATGAAAAATAAATAATCCATGTTGATTGAAGCCAATGATCAAAAATTAAATAATCCATGTTGATTGAAGCCAATGATCAAAAATAAAATAATCCATGTTGATTGAAGCCAATGATCAAAAATAATCCAATCTTGATTGAAGCCATTGTCCATCCATCCATTCTGGCCCATTGAAAGAGGCCTCCAAAAAAAAAAACCGACGCTCTAAAAAAAAAAAAAACAACACACTAAAAAGAGCTCCTCCTACAAGGAGCCCCTCCCGCGATTAATTGTTTTTTTCCCACGGTCTGCTATATATACTAATTTTTGAAGGACTCTGATTGGCTGAAATTTTTGATTGACATCGATTTCAACCAATGAGAGTCTTTAAAAAACTAGCAAATCAGCAAGCAGGTATGGAAGCCTGTAAGGGTAAAAAAGGTTAGTGTGAACTTGTTTGACCCTGTATGTATTATACATATTACAGGGCTATTTTATGTGATATACATGTTACAGGATAATATCCTGTAACATGTATAGCCAAAAAATAGCACTGTAATATGTATAACAAATAAAGTGTAATAGAAATGCATGAACAATATAATATACCATGTAATAAAGAACATCAATTAATCAAATAATAAATATCAATTAATATATATTGTTGTATGTATATGTTTATGTATATTTATGTGTAATTTTATATATATATATATATATATATATATATATATATATATATATATATATATATATATATATTTATTGTGATATTTTGATATTAATTTATATATATATATATATATATATAAATTAATATCAAAATATCACAATAAATAAATATATATATATATATATATATATATATATATATATATATATATAACAATTTGATATATATATATATATATATATTTATTTATTTATTGTGATATATTGATATCAATTTTTATATATATATATATATATATATATATATATATATATATATATATATATATTATATATATATATATATATATATATTTATATATATATATATATATATATTTTTTTTTTTGGGCCTATATGTTATTTAGGGTTTTTAAGGTACGGTTGGGGCCTATATGGTCCCAATTTGTTATTTAGGGTTTTTAAGGTGCGGTTGGGGCCTATATGGTCCCAATTTGTTATTTAGGGTTTTTAAGGTACGGTTGGGGCCTATATGGTCCCAATTTGTTATTTAGGGTTTTTAAGGTGCGGTTGGGGCCTATATGGTCCCAATTTGTTATTTAGGGTTTTTAAGGTGCGGTTGGGGCCTATATGGTCCCAATTTGTTATTTAGGGTTTTTAAGGTGCGGTTGGGGCCTATATGGTCCCAATTTGTTATTTAGGGTTTTTAAGGTACGGTTGGGGCCTATATGGTCCCAATTTGTTATTTAGGGTTTTTAAGGTACGGTTGGGGCCTATATGGTCCCAATTTGTTATTTAGGGTTTTTAAGGTGCGGTTGGGGCCTATATGGTCCCAATTTGTTATTTAGGGTTTTTAAGGTACGGTTGGGGCCTATATGGTCCCAATTTGTTATTTAGGGTTTTTAAGGTGCGGTTGGGGCCTATATGGTCCCAATTTGTTATTTAGGGTTTTTAAGGTACGGTTGGGGCCTATATGGTCCCAATTTGTTATTTAGGGTTTTTAAGGTGCGGTTGGGGCCTATATGGTCCCAATTTGTTATTTAGGGTTTTTAAGGTACGGTTGGGGCCTATATGGTCCCAATTTGTTATTTAGGGTTTTTAAGGTGCGGTTGGGGCCTATATGGTCCCAATTTGTTATTTAGGGTTTTTAAGGTACGGTTGGGGCCTATATGGTCCCAATTTGTTATTTAAGGTTTTTAAGGTGCGGTTGGGGCCTATATGGTCCCAATTTGTTATTTAAGGTTTTTAAGGTGCGGTTGGGGCCTATATGGTCACACTTGCTCTTTTAAGGTTTTAAACGTTACGGTTTGGGTCTTAAACGTTCTAATGTTTTTTTTTTTGTTTTCTATAACTTCCCAGGTGCAAACTATCTGTGGAATCAGATTTCTTTGGACTCGTTGGTTGACTTACTGGACGTGAATACCCCGAGAAGGAGCGTCAACTGTTGGTGAGTATATGGTCACACTTGGACTTTTAAGGTTTTAAAAGTTACTGTTTGGGTCTTGAGATTTCTAATGTTTTTTTTGTTGTTTTCTATCACCCCCCAGGTGCAAACTATCTGTGAAAGCAGATTTGTTTGGACTCGTTGGTTGACTTACTGGACGTGAATACCCCGAGAAGGAGCGTCAACTGTTGGTGAGTATCATTGCCTTTAATTTTCTGTCCATGTGTATAGGTGCAAATTTGATGGTGATGTAGTCTTGTCACATGAGGGTTTGCAATCTGTAATGTATACCAATGAAATCAACACACTGTTATTTTTAAGTAATTTTGTGACATAATATAAATTAATATACCGTGATCTCTTTCTTTTATTGGTATCAATATCAGAAATGAATACTATTGACTCTCTACTTGTGAAGCCTTTCGCCACCCTAACCTATGAGGAGAAGGTGGAAGTAAAACGGTTAGGAGCTGACCAACCAGAGATAAATCTGCAGCAAATCGCAAGAGATAGAGGGAAGCAATATGTCCGTAATTTCAATACTGAATGGTACAAGAAGAACGACTGGCTTTCTGGAAGCGTTTCTAGGAAGTCCTTATATTGTTTCCCATGCATCCTATTTGGTGGTGACGCTGCTTGGACCAAAACTGGAGTGACTGACGTCAAACATCTAGCTGACAAATTGGCAAAACACAAAAGTTCTAAAGCTCACTTGGATAACAGGATCAAGTTTGAGATGCTTGGACAGGCGAACATTGCTGTTCAACTGGACCAAGGATACCAAGTCAGCATTCAAAAACACAACGAAGAAGTGGCTAAGAACCGGTACATCCTTTCGAAGATAATTGATTGTGTTCGCTTTTGTGGCGCCTTTGAACTGGCATTAAGAGGACACGACGAGAGTGAAACATCGCTAAATCCAGGAGTGTTTAGAGGCCTGGTGGATTTGGTTGGCAGTATCGATAGTGCAATGGAACAGCATTTGAAGACTGCAACTGTGTTTAAGGGCACTTCCAAAACCGTGCAGAATGAGCTACTGGACTGCATGCATGAAGTTATAAAGGAAGTGATTCACCAAGAGCTTAAGGAAGCCCAGTTTGTGGCAATCCAAGCGGATGAAACAACCGATATTTCCGCTAGGACACAGTGCGTTGTAGTCTATCGCTACATTGACAAGAAGCATCAAGTGGTGGAAAGATTTGATGGCTTCACGGAAATGAAATCAACGGATGCAGACTCCATTGCTGCTGTTGTGCTGGAAACACTGAATACTGTTCTCCCAGAGCCAGAAGACAAGAAGAAACTCATAGCTCAAAGCTATGATGGTGCCAGTGTGATGCGTGGAGATCAAGGAGGAGTTCAAAGAAAAATAAAAGACGTGTACCCGAACGCACACTACGTCCATTGCTATGCTCACCAACTGAACCTAATAATGGAGAAAGCAGTTTCAAGGATTGGAAGAGTTAGAGTTTTTTTTTCAAACATAGGCGGCATACCATCTTTTTTTTCACGCTCTCCAAAAAGGACTGGAGTTCTGGATGAGGTAGTTGGTAGAAGACTTCCAAGAGGTGCACCGACACGATGGAACTTCAACGTTAGGACCGTGAACGTGATCTACGAGAACAGAGATGCGCTACTTGAGTGTTTCCAGACAATTGAAGCATGTCTAAACTTTGATCCAACATCTATACGGGAAGCCGCAGGTTTCATTGGAATGCTGGAAGACAGGGAGTTCCTTTACTTCCTTAAATTATTTCATTTAATAATGCCACATGTAGACATCCTCTATAGTCAGCTTCAGAAGCGAGACACGGATACTGTTTATATCAAAAAAGTCACAGAAGACTTTGTCGCCAGCATCCAGAAAATCCGGAATTCTGTGGAAGAGATAGAAGCAAGTTTGCCAAGCGATCTAACAGTCAACAGACGGAGTGCGGAGATCTCAACCTTGAGACAACTTTCAAGAGAGGTATGTGACATAGTGGTGGTTCATGCAAAAGAACGATTTTCATTTTCAAATCACCTAGTCAGTGCCAAACTTGTTCAAAGTGACTTGTATAAAACCCATGGCACTTGCTTTCCAACCCAAGCTCTGGAAGACACCGTGCAAGCATATCCAATACTGAAGAAGGAACAATTACGCACTGAGCTGTCACTTCTGTATGGGAAGACAGAGTTTCATACTTGTACAAGTGCTGTTGCTCTGCACAAACTTTTCCATCAATTTAATCTGCAGAATGATTTCACAGAGACAGTAAAATTATTAAGAATCCTGATTACAACACCAATGACTACTGCAGAATCAGAAAGATGCTTCTCAACATTGAAGAGGATAAAAACCTTTTTAAGAAGCACCATGTCCCTGGAGCGGTTGAATGCATTGGCGATGCTCTCAATGGAAAAGCAACTGATTTCCGAGATCCCACACTTCAATGAAAAAACCATTGAGAAGTTTTGTTCTTTGAAAGATCGCCGTGCAAAATTAAAATACAAGTGATTGAAGCAAAGAAGAATGCATACCCCCAAGGTGTGCAAAGATAAACTGCGTTAAGCAGCACCACCTCACACTACCAAACATAACTAGTGGTAAGTAAAGTATGAACGGTGTGTGGGTGTGCATATGGAAGGAGCTATGAAAGGTGTGTGCATGGTCAGTAACAATTGTTGAAGCCTTGGCGTGGTTTGAAGGAATTGGAGGCACTTCCAAGGGTAGCTGTCACTTGTGTACAGGAAGCAAGAATTCCATGTCTGTACAAGTGCTGTTGCTCTGCAGCAACTTTAGCATCAATTTAATCTACATAATTTAACAGAGTGAGTGAAGCTATAAGGAATCCTGCTTACAACAACGAAGACTACTAAAGAACCAGAAAGATGCTTCTCCACATTGAAGAGGATCAAAAAAGTAATTAAAAAGCACCATGGCCCTGTAGCGGTTAAATGCATTGGTTTGAAGGAATTGGAGGCACCTTCAAGGGTACGTAAAGTTCTCAGAAATGGCACCACCTCACTACCAAAAATAACTAGTGGTAAGTAAAGTATGAATGGTGTGTGGGTGTGCATATTGAAGGAGCTATGAAAGGTGTGTGAATGGTCAGTAACAATTGTTGAAGCCTTGGCGTGGCGTTACTGCTCATATGGTTATCCATATGCTAATTCAACGTGTTTGTTTGACATTGATTATTGTGTGGTCTAAACAGAAGTGAAATGTTGTTGTTTTCTTGAATCCCAAGATCCACTGGTTTGGGCCTATGCAGTGCTGATTGGTCTTCTAAGGTATGTTTGAGGCCTATATGGTCCCACTTGGTCTTCTAAGGTATGTTTGGGGCCTATGGTCACACTTGGTCTTCTAAGGTATGTTTGAGGCCTATATGGCCACACTTGGTCTTCTAAGGTATGTTTGGGGCCTATATAGTTCCACTTGGTCTTCTAAGGTATGTTTGGGGCCTATGGTCACACTTGGTCTTCTAAGGTATGTTTGGGGCTTAGATAGTCACACTTGGTCTTCTAAGGTATGTTTGGGGCCTATATAGTCACACTTGGTCTTCTAAGGTATGTTTGGGGCCTATATAGTCACACTTGGTCTTCTAAGGTATGTTTGGGGCCTATAGTCCCACTTGGTCTTCTAAGGTATGTTTGGGGCCTATATAGTCCCACTTGGTCTGCTAAGGTATGTTTGGGGCCTATATAGTCACACTTGGTCTTCTAAGGTATGTTTGGGGCCTATATAGTCACACTTGGTCTTCTAAGGTATGTTTGGGGCCTATATAGTCACACTTGGTCTTCTAAGGTATGTTTGGGGCCTATATAGTCACACTTGGTCTTCTAAGGTATGTTTGGGGCCTATATGGTTCCACTTGGTCTTTTAAGGTTTTGAAAGTATGGTTTTGTTCTTGAATGGTCTGATTGATTTGCTTGTTTTCTTTCAACCCCAGGTGCAAACCCTATGTGGCTGCAGATTTGTTTCTACTCATTGGTCAACTTAATGAACATGAATACCCTGAGAAGAAGAGCCGACTAATGGTAGGTGTCACTCCTTTAATTTTTCTGTTAATACGTATAGGTGCAATTATGATATTGCTGTAGTCTTGTCACATGAGTTTTTTCAATCTATATTGTATACCAATGAATTTAACACATTGTTACTTTACTTCTTGACATTTCTGCATTGCAGATCATGTATTTCAATGGGCTTTACAAGCATAAGGTCATTGGGCGGGGCTTATAAAGGTCATTATGACGTCAGGGGGAGGAGTTATAAAAATGGGTGTGGTTTGAAAAAGGGGGAGTGGCTATGTTTCGCCCTGTCGCCCCTCCAACTTGAAAAGTCACCAGCCGCCACTGCTATCTATCTATCTCTGTATCTATCTATCTATCTATCTATCTATCTATCTATCTATCTGTCTTTATATCTATCTATCTATCTATCTATCTATCTATCTATCTATCTATCTATCTATCTATCTCTGTATCTATCTATCTATCTATCTATCTGTCTTTATATCTATCTATCTATCTATCTGTCTGTCTATCTATCTATCTATCTATCTATCTATCTGTCTGTCTGTCTGTCTGTCTATCTATCTATCTATCTATCTATCTTTCTATCTTTCTAAGCTATCTGTCTTTCTATCTATCTATCTATCTATCTATCTATCTATCTGTCTTTATATCTATCTATCTATCTATCTATCTATCTATCTATCTATCTATCTATCTATCTATCTATCTATCTATCTTTCTATCTATCTATCTATCTATCTATCTATCTATCAATCTATCTATTTGTCTGTCTTTATATCTATCTATCTATCTATCTATCTATCTATCTATCAACCATCTTTCCATCTCTGATACTTTTTAATCTGCCACCAATGCTATGTATCTATCTCCTGATCTCTCTCTCTCTCTCTCTCTCTCTCTCTCTCTCTCTCTCTCTCTCTATATATATATATATATATATATATATATATATATATATATATATATATATATATATATATAATGGCTGTAGCAGATATTACATTATCACTGATCACTCTGTAGGTGGTGAGGAGATTAAATGTTCTTTTTCTCCCAATAATGTAACTTGTTGTTTTTTTTTTTATGTAAAAGACCATTAGACATCGTATAAAAACACAGTAAGTTTTTTGGGAGCTATTGCTCAGGTCCAGAGAGGATTTAATCTCAGACACTTGGAGCACATGGATGGATTTAGGCCAGGGATTACTAAGTGCTGTGACATGACAGAGCGAGATGTTTTTGGTGTTTAGATGAGGAATCCAGATGCTTTCTGACTGCAGACGTTCCTTATTCAATGACAGACTATGGAAACCTCCGTTCAGGGTCTGTCTTGTGGGATCCGCTGTAAATATTTATCCAAAGAGGTTTCCTGATATGTCCCTGTCTGCTGTGTGTAGAGATCCTGTCATGCCAGACACCCGCATGTTCAACTTAAAGGGCCACTGTACAATAAAATACAGTAGATTCTCAGTTATCCGGCACCCACGGGATTGGTAGATGCCGGATAAATGTAATTTCTGGTTGCTTGAGCGTTACATATAAAAGAGGCCTAGATTAGCTGCACATAGGATGCTCTGCTAAGTATATTTGTCAGTGAGGGCTGTTCTAGCAGCAGCAGCTTTCACTCCTCACTCACAGGTACGTTCAGCTGGAGGGTGCGGTGCTGAACCCAGGGAATGTAACAGCAACACTGTGAAAATTGGTAAAATGTACCAAAATAACACAGCATTTTATTTATTACCTTCCATATGTAATTATGCTATAGTGAAATCTACCATTCTGATTCCTGCTGATCAACTTCATGTGGTGGGAGGAGACTCGGAGTACAGAAGAAGCTTCTATTCGCAGGTATAATATATGAGACAAAATCAGCTCACAAAAGAAAATTACTAATTACATATAAGTTCAGTTTTCGCCTTTTTTTCAGATTAAGTTATTCAAAAGCTCATATAAACAAATTACCACCATAGTCCTTTAAAGCACTGCTGTAATTCATAAAAGGAGCTTATTTATCTAATTATACATTATAATTAAGATATTCCTATTTAATTAAAATAGCAATATTCAACATCCAGTTGAGCAAATTGTCTCCACCCCGATAAGGTGTTCAATGAAGGCTATTGTACTGATTTAACATTATGCTGGAAAATTTAGCGCTGATTGATAGACTAGGCCACTTCCTACCATCAACCTTCTATTGGATGGAGACAAGCAGCAGCTCAGTCTGATCTTTGAAATCACTGAATATCAATTTTATCAATGGTCAGAACCTAATTAAAGTATATATATATCTCCTGTTGTTATGTCGCTACAGGGGCCCTTTAAAGGGATCTCCCTCTTAATGTTCCCTATACACAGATATATATGAACAAGTGTAAATACAGTGAGCACTGAATCTGAAATTACACACAACTCACATGTTTATTCCTTATCTATTCCTTATTTTTTATTATTTAATATTATTTATTGTTTAAACATCACAAAAGTATAAGAATGTTTATCAACAAATGAAATCCTTCAGTCAAACTCTAATGGGGGCGAATCGCATACAACATTTTATTTTTATTAATATCTAATAATCCCTCTATTGATTATGTTGACACCTCCGGGGGGTGTCTACACAGGCATCTGATCCCCCCTCAATCAGCATGCAGCATCAGGGGAGCGATATTAACCCACTATTTATCTGCTGTTGCTTGCTCAGCCAATCTCCTTGCAGCTTCCTGTCTCTATGTCAGCAGCAATACAAAGCACATATCAGTGATATACTACATATCCCAGGCTGCGTTGCAGCACATACAGGAGCCCCAGTTTTAATTCAAAAGTTTCAGCTAACCTGATTGGCCAAAACAAATCATTTTAAATTTGATGCTAATTTAGACTAGTTTTGAAGGGTGTTACCCCTTATTTGCAACTGTCAGAAATTACAAGAGATTTTGCTGATTTCAATGTAAGTGTTTAAATGTTTATTTTGAGATTTTTTTCATGCAAAAAAAGTTTGCATAAACTACTAATTCTCCTCTATCAGATGCGGGACCCAGGCACATTGCACCTCCTGCACTTCAAGGCACAAAGTGTAGAGTGGCCTCCATTGGCTGGCGTCTTGCTGTGCTAAAGTGATTTCCCTTTCAATTAGTTTTTATGAAAGTTTGTTACGCCTCTTATTTAAAAGGTTAGTGTAATCCCCAGAACAATAAGCTGATCAAGAAAATTACTCTTTATTAAGTTATAATAGCAATAATTGACATTAAATTTACTTTCAAAGAATAGGGTCGCCACCATTGTAAGTTTATTAAGGGGAGGGAGGGGTTGGCTGGGAAACAGATGTAAAGGGTTTTAAAAACAGATATGATTATAGAATAAAAGATCAAACATTTTTGCCAGGAGAGCAGCCATTGGCGATTATTGTGTTAGTGGTACACATTGTATCTGAATATTTAGCAGCTACCTGCCAGACAAAGCCACCTCCCCCTTGACCTGAAGTCTGAACTTTGTAATTAAGTTTAATACTAAATATTACTTTTTAAAATAATAGTATGTGAATTTTATTAATGATCAGTGAGTAATTAAAACAGGGTGGGTCTTCTAACTCTAGCATAATCCATCCGATGCCTTAAAGCTGTTTAATACAGCGAGCATATACTTAAAAGGAGCCATGTTTAAAATAGCATTGAATTAGAGAGTGAAGCCTTTGTGGCCTCATTTGCATGTCCCCACCCAGTTTCCCAGAGTGCAGTGCAATAACTGTATTTCTCAGAATGCAAATATACTACTTATTTACTGTACGGTGGAGGCTTCTATCACTCTTTTGCCCACCATATTATAAATGATGATGTGGCATTCAGTGGGGGGAAAAAGTATTTAATTCCCTGTTGATTTTGAACGTTTGTCCACTGACAAAGAAATGATCAGTCTATAATTTTAATGGTAGGTGTATTTTAACAGTGAGAGAAAAAACAAGAAAAACGCATGTCAAAAAAGTTATAAATGGATTTGCAGGTCAATGAGGGAAATAAGTATTTGACCCCTTCGTCTTAGTACTTGGTGGCAAAACCCTTGTTGGCAATCACAGAGGTCAGACTTTCTTGTGGTTGGCCACCAGGTTTGCACACATCTCAGGAGGTATTTTGTCCCACTCCTCTTGTAGATCCTCTCCAAGTCATTAAGGTTTTGAGGATGATGTTTGGTAACTCGAACCTTCGGCCCCCTCCACAGTTTATCTATGGGATTTAGGTCTGGAGACTAACTAGGCCACTCCAGGACCTTAATGTGCTTCTTCCTGGACCAAGTGGTCTGAAATTTTGAAAAAAATTAATAAAACGAGATTACTAGAAAGAAATATAGAGGAATTTGGGATTTCCCGTCTTCCGATAAAAAAAGTGGACAATATGGGATAAGAAGTATGATTTATGGGGGTCATTCTCTTTCTGGAGTTTGTAATTATAGATAATTCTCCCCTCTGCCCAACCCTATCTTCCTTCAACACTTTCCGGCCCGGTATTTTTCTGTTATTTGTTCCTTTGTTTTTGTTTTTTTCTTTCTTTTTTTTTTTTTTTGGGATTGGACTTGATTATTATTTTTGGATCCTAGTATTCTAAGTCCCAAGTTTTGCTAGATTTATAACAGTAAGAGGATTTTCAAAAGGTCTTAAAGGAGTAAAATATTTAAATGCAATGTTCAATTGGGAATAATGAATAATGTGGGCTATAAATGGATCTACGACTTGGTTGAGAAAGAAATGGTCTTTATCAGCTACTAGTAGAGATAATTAATGATAACTTTATCACCCACTGTAAATATGAATTTGTGGTTAATATATATACTTAATATTTATTAAAACCGTATTGTATAATCAAGTGACACAGGTTAATTATGATTGTATTTAACTATTGTTCATTTTTGTATTGTCTGAAAACTCTCAATAAAATAAAATAAAAAATAATAATAATAATTTATGCAAATCCCTTTAGAGGGAAAGTACATACTTTTCAGATTTAATTACTCTGCACACGTGTCATCAGAAAAAATAGAGACAAAAGTTTCCAGTCCAACTTCTAAGTCATTAATAAATATGTTAAAAAGGAGAGAACCTAATACTGAACCCTGAGGAACCCCATGTACCACATTAGTCCAATCTGAGTATGTTCTATTTATCACAACCCTTTGCTGCCTGTCTTTTAGCCAGCTCTGAATCTATTATTATTATTATTATTATTATCTTTATTTATATCGCGCCAACATATTCCGTAGCGCTGTACAGGGGTTGAGTACATAGCAGAAAACAAATTAAACACCTTGTAAAGAATGGAGGGCCCTGTTTTTGAGCATAAAATCAAATGTACATAGAGCTTGTTTCCAAGGCCTGACACAAGATTGAAAACTCGCAAACTTACAATCTAAGGGTTTAGGTGTGATACAAGAGGGTGACAAATACAATTGAAAGCAATTGGTTCAGTAAAGTGGAGGGGTCTGTGTGTTGTACTGTAGATTGTGGGTGTGAGTGTTATTAAGCTGTGGAATGTTCAGTTGTACATGTTAAGGCTGAAGGTGATAAGATTTTTTAAACAGGTGTGTTTTTAATAATTTCTTAAAGATTTTGAGGCAGGAAGATAATCTAATGGAGCGGGGCAAGGAGTTCCAAATGGATGGGGAAGCACGAGAAAAGTCTTGAAGACGGGAGTGAGAGGAGGTGATGAGAGAGGAGGAAAGAAGAAGGTCGTTAGCAGAACGAAGGGGCCGGTTGGGAGAGTATTTTGAAACAAGAGCAGAGATATAAGGGGGTGCACTGTTGTTGAGGGCTTTATGTGTTAGGGTCATGATTTTAAATTTGATTCGGGAAGCTATGGGAAGCCAGTGGAGTGATTGACAGAGAGGGGCTGCAGACACTGATCGTTTGGTATTGAAGATGAGTCTAGCGGAGGCGTTCATTATGGATTGGAGGGGAGACAGACGAGAGATGGGGAGGCCAGCAAGGAGGGAATTGCAGTAGTCGAGTCGAGAGATGATGAGAGAGTGAATTAGAATTTTAGCTGTGTCTTCTGTAAGATAATGACGAATTTTGGAGATGTTTTTTAGGTGAAACTGACATGATTTTGTTATTGCTTGGATGTGAGGAATAAAAGAGAGGGCGGGATCCAGTAGAACCCCAAGACAACGGACCTGGGAGGTAGGGGCGATGATGGTGTTGTCAACAGTGAGAGATATTTGAGGTGTGTAAGCTGTAGTAGAGGGTGGAAAGATTAGAAGTTCAGTTTTAGACATGTTGAGTTTGAGTTGACGGGTGGACATCCAGGAGGATATGCTAGAGAGGCAGTTGGAAACTTGAGCTAAAAGAGAGGGGGATAGATCGGGTGCAGAGAGTTAGATTTGAGTATCATCTGCATAGAGATGATACTGAAATCCAAAGGATTTTATAAGGGTGCCAAGGGAGGAGGTGTAGATGGAGAAGAGGAGGGGGCCTAGGACAGAACCTTGGGGAACGCCAACAGACAGAGGGAGAGGTGAAGAAGAGGTGCCAGAGAAGGAGACACTAAATGTACGATCTTTAAGATAGGATGTGAACCATGAAAGAGCTGTGTCCTGGATGCCAAAAGAGCGGAGCGTTTGGATTAGAAGAGGGTGGTCAACTGTATCGAAGGCAGCAGAGAGATCCAGGAGAATTAGAATAGAGTAGTGACCCTTTGATTTGGCGGTTAGCAAGTCATTAGTGACTTTTGTAAGGGCTGTTTCTGTAGAGTGTTGGGACCGGAAGCCAGATTGGAAGGGGTCAAGTAGGGAATTGGAGGAAATAAATTGAGTGAGGCGATTGTAAACAAGCCGCTCAAGGAGTTTAGACGCAAGGGGAAGTAGTGAGATAGGGCGATAGTTGGAGGTAGAAGCTGGGTCAGAAGAGGGTTTCTTGAGAATGGGTGTAACTGTGGCATGTTTTAAGGAGGATGGAAACTTGCCAGTGTTTAGGGAGAGGTTGAATAGATGTGTGAGAGCTGGGATAAGTGTGGTGGATAGGGGAGGGATTAGCTGTGATGGAATAGGATCATGAGGACATGTGGTAAGGTGAGAGGTTGATAGTAAAGTAGATACTTCTTCCTCGGTTACAGGGTCAAAGGAGTCCATAGTGGAGGTGGGATTGGGGAAGGGTAAGGGCTGGGTGTTGTCGGTTTGGGGAGAGGGTGGTGGGGTAGGGCCAAGCTGGGAGGAGAGCTCATTTCCGGGGTGGGCGGAGGAGGGTGTTGAATGTAGCAAAAAAACGTTTAGGGTTGGAGGACAGGTTTGATATTAGTGATGAGAAGTAGTGTTGTTTGGCAAGATTGAGGGCAGAGAAGTAGGAGCGCAAGGTAAACTTGTAGTGGAGAAAGTCTGCTGAAGTGTGAGATTTCCTCCATAATCGTTCTGCAGTGCGTGAGCATCTCTGTAGATAGCGTGTTTGTGTGGTGTGCCATGGTTGTGGGTGAGAGCGACGGCGTTTGCTTGTGATTATGGGGGCAAGAGAGTCAAGGGTGGAGGTTAGCGTAGTGTTGTATTGTGAAGTGGCGACGTCAGGGCAGGCAAGGGGGGTGAGGGGGCTGAGAAGGGGTGTTAGTACATTTGAAAATTGTTGTGGGTTGACTGCTTGCAGGTTTCTGTGTGTTCTGATGGCAGGATTTGAAGAAGGGCGGTGAGCGGTAGATGAGGTGAGGTTGCAAGTTAGCAGGTGGTGGTCAGATAGGGGAAGTGAGGAGATGTCAAGGTTGGAGATAGTGCAGAGATTAGTAAAAATAAGGTCACCACTGTGAGTTGCGGAATCTGTCCATTGTGAGAGGCCAAGGGAAGAGGTGAGTGCAAGTAATTTTGCAGTTGTTGGGGAGGTGGGTGTGTCAGTGGCAATGTTGAAATCGCCAAGAATGAGTGAAGGTATATTGAGCAGATAGTTACTACAATTCCTGTATCCCTTATTTTGCCCAATAGTCTTCCATGTGACACTGTGTCAAAAGCCTTTGCAAAATCCAAAAATACTACATCCACTGAATTGCCTTGATCCAGGTTCCTACTAACATCCTAGTAGAAACGAATTTGATTTGTTTGACATGACCTATCACTCATAAATCCTTGTTGACTCCTAGTTATAATCCTGTTCAAATAGACATATTCTTGTACATTATCCCTTATATACATACTACATCTCTGTAGATCCCAAATGCAGACACAAATTCAGTGATAATCATTACCTATTGAGCGAATGGTCTTTTGAACAGGTGGTAATGGCAATGTCCTGGGGTTAGAGGTGTCAGTGGATGGAATCAGAAGCGAGATGAGATTTACTTCATGGCCTTCAACAATGTCCCTCCTGAGGTGATCAGGAATGAAGTTGGCTGACATGATGGTAGGTGGTGCTTGGGAAGTCTCACCTCTGTCAGATGGTGGAGGAGGCAGTGGGAGGATTGCTTTGGAAGGAGCTGCATTTTTGAGCTGAATTACATGGTTTTCTAAAGCATTGATGGGAGCAGTGATGCCCCCGATCAAGTGTTGCAGTTGGGTGAATTGGTCATTAGAGAAGCTGATGGAGTCTGTGGACGATTGACATCTTGAAGCGAACTGAGGAGCGACATTAGGTGACGTATGGGTCCAGTGTCTTGGAAAAGCATTGGGAGGCAGTGTAGATGTAGTGTGAGCAGGAGACGACACCAAGGAGGTGCTGGTCAGTCATGATTACTCCTGAAAGTAGTGGAAGATAACAAGTTGGTGTAGAGAAAGAAAGTTGCAATTAGAAGGAATCAGACCATTTATGGAATAAGGAGATTCGAGGTTGCCCTGCAAAAGACCGAGGCGGGGGTCCTTGAAGGACCGGCGAGTATGAGAAGCAAAGAAAAAAGGAAGTGGAAGTCGTGCAGGTCGATGATATTTCGAACTAGGTGGCAAAGTAGGAGGAAGGTAGTGATGGAGAAGGCGCCGAGATACGGGATGTGTTAGAAAGAAAGGATGGGATGTAGTAGTAGGGCTAAGATGAATGCAAGTTACAAATGAGTAAAAGAAAAAGGAACTAAGATAGGATGAAAAAGAATAAGAACAGGATAAAGAATGGAGAAATATGCAAAATCAGAGAATGAGATAAAGATAAGGAAGGCTTAAATAAGAGGATGTGTCTGCTTATACAACTGGAGAAAGGGCGAAAGGAGGATAACGATTAACAGCTACAACACTTCAATAGATATATATAGGTAACATGCTTGGGAGATAGACGTACAAGCTTTGAATAACTATCTATGTATAGAAATTAATATCAAACGTACCCACATATACGCAAACATATGTACATATTGTGGGCAAATATAAGGGCTAATGAGTACTGGTAGAGATGTGTGGCTGGGGCAGAAATCCCATGGGACACAAGATTTCAGCAGCTTCTCAGAGCAACCTGACGCTTCTGGGTCTGAGCCTACAAGGAAAAGGTTGGGACAAAACATGATGCCAAAAAGGCAAAAAACAGAAGAAAAAGAAGCAAACAGGAAGGAGGACAAGAGGCTGGGTGAAAAGGGGAAATGGAGAAGGAGACGCAAATTTTTTTTTTATATATATATATATATATAT
Source organism: Discoglossus pictus (assembly GCA_027410445.1). NCBI lineage: Eukaryota > Metazoa > Chordata > Amphibia > Anura > Alytidae > Discoglossus > Discoglossus pictus. The sequence continues at coordinate 13,946,008 of CM050169.1, read as the reverse complement.
ATATATATATATTAAGGCTAACAACCTTTATTCTCCAGTTGGTCAAATCGCCATGAGCATGTGCTAGCTCTGCAACCTCTCGAAGAGTGAAATTACTTTGTAGCAGCGGTAGTGACGTCCATGGCTTTCTATCGTGCAAATAAACAGCAACTTCAGCATACTAGATTAATTGTTTCTAATTATTACAAAAGTATCAGTTTTTAAATACACATCGATAATCCCAGACTTGATACCTTTCTTGTTTCTCTAACAATAAGGATACTGTGTGTTTCTGGATTTGATAATTATTATGCTATGAAAAGATAATTAAACAGAGGTGACTCGAGGCCAAAGTCATGTAAACTACGCGCTGAGCGTCGTCCACAGCTGGGCCCGGAGTCACCTGGGACAATGGAAAGTGGGTCAGGTTCCTGCCAGAGAATCCTACACATTAATTCATTAATTACCTCATTAAATGGAACAGTGACTGGAGGCCTCCCACATGTCTGGAGAGGAAGCTAAGCCCCCGCAATCATGTGGGAAACCCCTCACCAACAGGGGGATTGAGTAATCTCCAAGAGGAACACTTAATAGGATCATGTTAATAGGGCCAATAAATCATTTACAGCCTCACAGGGTGATTCATGCAGATTATTTTTTCTGTCTCTCAATGTTTTGCTTTTTCTGATACAAAGTATCAATTACCAGAACTCTTGTAGATAGTGACCGCTGCTATTAAAGGGACAAAGCAACATTAAAATTTTATTCATTTACAGATCTGGGTTCAAAGGGACATGGCAGGTTCCTGTATGTTTTTAGGTATATAATATCTACTTACTTTTATGTACATTATTTTATTAAGAAGTGCTTCTCTGTAGGGCTGGATGTGCATTGTCCTAGCCTATCAGGGACCATGGCCCTCATTCAATTGCAACTTGGCCAATTGAATAGGGCTCTAAATACACATAACATATTTTTTTTTTTAAGTTTTTAGTTAGTGAAAATCTTGCTTTTGGATAGATATTTACTAACTAAAAACTTTAAAAAAAATATATGCTATGTGCTTATTTAGAGCGCTATTCAATTGGCCAAATCGCAATTGAATGAGGCCCCATGTCTCTGCAGAATGTTACTGAGAGATGATCACTGCTTGCACAACTATTACAGCAGAGTATGGGCCTCATTCAATTGCAATGTGGCCAATTGAATAGGGGCCCTAAAGAAGAACATAGCATATTTTTATTAAATAAGTTTTTAGTTAGTGAAAAGCTTTCTTTCTTATTGATAGATGCTTGCTAACTAAAAACTTCTTTAAAAAATATATGTTATGTGCTTATTTAGGGCCCTATTCAATTGGCCAAATTGCAATTGAATGAGCGTCTTTGTGTCTGCATATGTTGTAGTGGGCAGACCCATACAGGGACTATTTGTTTGATTCTTAACAGTAAAAAACAGAGCTTATAAGCACTTCTTAATAAAATAAAGTACATAACAGTAAATACATACATAGGGATAGTATATGCCTAGTAAAATCACTAAAAAGTTATCACTGTATACTGCAACAGTATGGCTACTCTAATATATATATGTGTATAGTAAATAAATAGTACATTTGTGTTCACAAGTTAAATACGTTCTCAGAATTCCGAGAAATACAGTTATTTCACTGCATTCTGGGAAGCTGAGCAGGGACACGTAAATGTGCCCACAAAGGCTTCACTCTTATAATCTAATACCATTTTAAACATGGCTTCCTTTATGCATATGCCTGCAGCATTACTCAGCTTTAAGCAAAGCTAGGGATGGATTATCCACAAGCCAGGTATCCTACCCACGTACAGTGGTTTTGAAGTCCCTGACTCTCATCAGAGATTTTATGAGGAGGTAGATTATCACAACAGAGAGTTTGTGGGCACATTTGCATGTCCCTGCCCAGGTTCCCAGGATGCAGTGTAATAACTGTATTTCTCAGAATTCCGAGCAGGAAATACATTCTTTTAACTTATTTTAGACATGCAAATGTGAACACAAATATCCTATTTATTTACTGTACGATGGAGGCTTCTATCGCTCTCTCTCTCTCTATATATATATATATATAAACAATTTATTGTGGGCCAAAGACCAATAGAAGCCTCCACCATACAGTAAATAAATAGGACATCTGTGCTCACATCCAAAATCAGTTTTTCCTGCTCAGAATTTATAAATACAAATAGACTGCTTGGAGACTGAGGGGGGAGGTTTGTAATCTTAATGTGCAGGCCAAGACAGGGAGCAGTACAGTATGTATCAGTATTAATACATTTGGGGTACAGCTTGCAGTTCCCATATCCATCCCTATCTATCCTGCCTTCAAGAAGTATTTGCAGAGACAATTATTTCCTGAGGTCACATTTGTCAATCAGGAGACTGACCCTTGGAAATGGGAGCACCAGGTCACCCGACTCTACAGCATTGGCAGGGTTAATAGCTTGTGTATTATTCAGTGCAGTAACCTGAGAGGGAAGACAAACACACAGCCAGAGTGGAGGGAAGCTTTGTACAGACAGGACCCAACATGCCGAGCCTCAAACATCTGCCTGAGCAGCACTGGAAGCAGGTCCTGTCCTGCTTGGCACGTACACAGGAATGAGAGTGTCCTGCTGGACCAGGCCTGGCCGAGCTGTCAATCACATCCAGCCATTGTCCCCTCTGCTGTCCATCATGGAGCCTCTGACAAAAATATAAATTTTTATTGCAATGTTGGACACATTTTATATTAAATATCTTATTTTTCAGTACGTGAATTGAGTGAGTTGGTACCTGGGGGGGGGGGGGGCAGTTCAAAAGAACATTTTACAGCCCTCACTAGGGGAGACCACAATTTTATTTTGCACTGGGGCCCTCCATTCTCTGGCTCAGCCAGCTCTGTATTATCAGTCAGATCAGGGTAAGAGGATGATCAAACAATCCATGTGGGACCCAGTTTAATGTAATAATAACATCCTTTTGGACACACAGTCTCCAGAACTGGACCCGCTTCTCTATAACATATTCATTAAAAAGCTAATTAACCCCCAGTGTCCCCAAATCTTTACACACATTGATTGGCAGCTCCACTTACAGAGGGACTCGTGGTGTTATGTCCTTATCGATAACTAGTCATTTAGCCGTCATAAAAGATGGGATAATATTTATTTTTCCCACCTCCCCCCTTCCCCTGTATCTCTTTCCCCCCTCTCCCTCCCCTGTGTCTCTTCCCCACCTCTCCCTCCCCTGTGTCTCTTCTCCCCTCTCCCTTCCCTTGTGTCTCTTTCCCCCCTCTCCCTCCCCTGTGTCTCTTCTCCCCTCTCCCTTCCCTCTCCTCCTCTTTGTCTCTTCCCCCCATCTTTCTCTCCTGTGTCTCTTCCTCCTCTCCCTTCCTTTTGTCTCTTTCCCCCCTCCTCCCTACCCTGTGTCTCTTTCCCCCCTCCTCCCTACCCTGTGTCTCTTTCCCCCCTCCTACCTCCCCTGTGTCTCTTTCCCCTTTTCTCTTCTGTCTCTTTCCCCTGTGTCTCTTCTCCCCTCCTCCCTCCCCTGTGTCTCTTTCCCCTTTTCCCCTTCTGTCTCTTTTTTTCCTTTCCCCTCTGTCTTCTCCCTCCTCCCTCCTTTGTGTTTCTTTCCCCTTTTGCCCTTCTGTCTCTTTCCCTCTTTCCCCTGTGTCTCTTCCCCCCTCCTCCCTCCTCTGTGTCTCTTTCCCCCTTTCCCACTATGTCTCTTTATCCCTTTGCCCTCTGTCTCTCACCCTCCTCCCTCCTCTTTGTCTCTTTCCCCCTTTCCCTCTCTGTCTCTTTATCCGTTTGCCCTCTGTCTCTCTCCCCTCCCCCCCTTCCCTGTGTCTCTTTCCTCCTCTGTCTCTTCCACCCTCCCCGATGTCTCTTTCCCCTCTGTCTCTTTCCCCCCTTCTGCTGAAACCACGCTTTGCGCATGCATGGCTGGCGCTGCGCCTTGCGCATGCGCAGCTAGCACCGCAGCTGGATGTACCGAATTCCGTACATATCCCCTGGAGCATTATGTACACTTTACAAACTATATTAGTAATAATGATGTTTAAAGGACCACTATATAATAAAACAATAAACATGGTTTAATACCTTAAGTCTGACAATGGACTGCATTTATTGATGGAAGATTCCAGCTACGGGAAAGGGTTTTTTGTCAAATTCATTGAGATCTAATTACCTAACAAATCCTCCTCACCTCTCCTCTCTCCTTTTCCCCTGCATCTACCTCCAGCTCAATGAAAGTGACGAATCAATAACCAGATGGAATCTTCAAACTCCTAAACATAACTTTATCCTTATTACACAATTATATTCTTACAGCCACATTCAATTGAGCTTTCATGACATCCGGGAGCCCGTAAGTGAGGTTGCAAGCTAATTTGCTATTCAATTAGCGTCTTTTTGTGGACTCTTACAGCCTCCAGAAGCCTTTGATCTGTCACTTTCGTAAAGGCTAAAATCGTAAATCGCTATTCAATTGCTACGATTCCCCAAGCCCGCAAATGTTTTCACACTGGTAAACGGCAAATGAAGGAGAAAATCCTACGAGTGCTAGAAAGGGACCCGCAAGGGGGTGAAACACCTATTCGTAGTACTGTAAATGCAAATAATAAATCACTACTGCGCTGTAAATAACGGGGAAAGCGATGACAGACATTAGAATTAATTGCACAACAGTCTCAAGCCCGCAAATTGGCATGATCTTAGATGTTTTTTAATGTTTACTTTTGGGGTTATATCGATCTTGAGTATCAATGAGTTAATACATATCAGGCCACCCGTATGGACTAGAACAGTATTGGCACTCATTTTCATAATTCTTTATTTTGCAGGTTTGCGAGTCTGATCGCGTATCGGACCCCCAAACGTAATCGATTGACATGTAACCTCCATGTTTTACTGCCGTAATAATGACAGTCTCATTTCCTATTGGCTGATTCGAAATGGTAGGTTACGTGCTTGCTTAATTGATCATGCTCCCACCCTGAACTGCTCCGAACCAGTGCATGGTTTACGATTTTGGCTTTAGGGCCCGTAATATCCTGGCTTGAGCAATTGAATACCATCGCACACGGAGACGAACGTTTGCCAGCAACACACCCGCAGACATTGGGCCGTCTGCGATCGTGTTGCGGGCTTGGAATTGAATATGACCCTTAGCTTGTTACTTACTTCACAAACAAGTGTAGTGTTTCTTGAACCACTGCAGACATATAGATTTACTCCAATAAGGTCAGGTGGAGTCCATGGCTGCCATATTGTGCACATTAGTCTGTATATTTTATTTGGTATCTGTTAAGTATTAAGGATTATAGCGTCAATAGAGTCAGGTTTGGGCAATGATATAGAGCTTGCTCTGGCTTCGGTAATCCAGCTTTCATAGAGTTAATTTATTACTTTAACTGGGGAGTTATTGTATCAGGGGGTGCCCGGCGCAGCCCACTTCATTGACTAATCCATCAGCAGATACCCCGCCCGCTCCACTTATCACACACTCAGAGTGTATAGGAGGGATGACCAAGTGAGTCTCCATGCAGGTCTTGGGGCCCCTATTCAATTGCAAGCCCGCAGTTGCCTTTATACCGGCCGTAAGTCTTGAAATTCGCAATAGTTACAGAACGATTCAATTGATCAAGCCCGCAGCTACATGGCCGAAAGCCAAAACCGTACACCATGCACCCATGTGTAAGAGTTAAGGGCCTGAACATGATCAATTAAGCAAGCCCGTAAGGTACAGCTTAGACGGACCCAATAGTAAAAGAGACCGTCATCAAGACGTCAGTAAAACATGGAGGTTAAACGTCAATCAATTCGAATTTAGAAGTCCGACATGCGATCAGACTCGCAATCCGGCAATGTGCAAAATAATAAAAATGAATGAAGGAAATGTTCTAGTCCATGTCGGTGGCCTGATATGTATTAACTAATTGATTCCTGGGATCAATATAACACGAAAATAAAACGTAAAAAATATAATTTTTGATTGCAGATTTGCAGGCTTGAGACTGTTGTGCAATTAATTTTAATGTCTTGCATTGCTTTCCCCGTCTTTTGCAGTGCAGTATTGTGTGTTTATTTGCATTTACAGTGCTACGGACAGGTGTTTAACCCCCTTCTGTGTCCTATCTGGTATTAGTATGATTTTCTTCTACATTAGTCATTTACGGGTGTGAAAAAATTTGCGGGCTTGAGGAATTGTAGCAATTAAATAGTGATTTGCGATTTTAACATTTACGGGCTTGAAAAATCAAAGGCTTAGATGGAATTTCAGCCTGTAACCCGCAAATGGTTTGTGTGTTGCTAAAAGACGCCAATTGAATAGCAAATCAGTTTACGGGCTACATTACGGGCTCCAGTAACTCGAATTTGCTCAGTTGAATAGGGGCCATGGTCTGTAACTTGTCACAGTCACTGAGTAGGAGAGGATGAGAGTGAGAAAGCATCTGCTTCTGCAATCCTTAGTCTGCAACTTGTCATACAGTCACACACCATCATTCAATTGACCCGTTCGGGAGATCCGGGCTCAGAAATTGAGTTTGTAATGTATTTTGCTATTCAATTGGCCCCCGTTTGCGCTCCGATTGAGTTACGGGCTCCGGGCTTTGAACCGTTGCCTTTGATCTTTAACGACCACAATTTTTCTGAATGCTCAAATTGTTCCGATTCCCCCTCGCTAACCACTCAGCAAAGCCCGCAAATGGCAAAAGTCGAACCACCAGTTACTGGTACCAAGGAGGACTCGCAAAGGGCTTAATGACATGTACGGAGCACTTCAAATGCAAATAAAAAATCATTACTGTACTTTTATTAAAAAGGAAAGTGATGTTAGGTCTTAGATATATCACAGCATTCTCAAGCTCGCACATCGCCATGTTTAATTTCCATCCAAAGTTCTACGGGCTTCATTTACCTCCAAGCCCGTAACTGGTAAATAAAGGCCATAGGATTTTGAAATCCAACCTCCATTTTTCAAAGTCCTACAGGCTTCAAGTTATGGGCTTGGAGGTTGGATTTCATTGATGTCATGATTGTTTGCTTGCTCCCCTAACATGTTGAAGCCCACAAATGTTACGTCCGACGGCTTGCTATCCGAATTTCTCTATTGGCTCGGGACTTCCGGATTCGGGCCAATTGAATAGCACCATAAGTTGTGGAGGCTGCGGCCTGGCAGCAGTCCCGTAGACGTAGGTACTACATTACCTAACTTCCGAAGCCTCAAATGAATGAGGCTCACAATGTGTAGGATGGGTAAAGGATGTGTTTCTGTCTACAGTCCTTAGTCTATAAAGCATGTGTCTCTGCCTACAGTGCTTATCATACAGATACATTGTATCAGAGCAGTAAAGCATGTGTCTCTGTCTACAATTAGTCTGTAAAGCATGTGTCTATCCCTGCAGGTCTTAGTCAGTAAAGCATGTGTCTCTCCGTGCAGTCCTTAGTCTGTAAAGCACGTGTCTGTCCCCACAGTCCTTAGTCTGTAAAGCATGTGTCTCTGCCTGCAGTCCTTAGTCAGTAAAGTATGTGTCTCTCCCGCAGTCCTTAGTCTGTAAAGCATGTGTCCCTCCCCACAGTCCTTAGTCTGTAAAGCATGTGTCTCTCCCCACAGTCCTTAGTCTGTAAAGCATGTGTCTCTCCCCACAGTCCTTAGTCTGTAAAGCATGTGTCTCTCCCCGCAGTCCTTAGTCTGTAAAGCATGTGTCTCTCCCCGCAGTCTTTAGTCAGTAAAGCATGTGTCTCTCCCCGCAGTCTTTAGTCAGTAAAGCATGTGTCTCTCCCCACAGTCCTTAGTCTGTAAAGCATGTGTCTCTCCCCACAGTCCTTAGTCTGTAAAGCATGTGTCTCTCCCCGCAGTCTTTAGTCAGTAAAGCATGTGTCTCTCCCCGCAGTCTTTAGTCAGTAAAGCATGTGTCTCTGCCTGCAGTCCTTAGTCTGTAACTTATCACGCAGTCACAGTGTGTAGGAGGGTAGAGCAATCCTTAGTCTGTACCATGACACTGTAGTCATTAATCTTACATCACTTTATTTCATTGATTGTTATTTTGTATATGAACATCTCTGTAACATCTGCTTTCCCAGCATGCATTTGGATTGGGAGGGTCACCAGATCTGACAAGGAGCAACTTCCCCAAATCTTCCCACACACCATCACATGCTATCTGTGCATCCTGAGCAGTTACCGAGACGTCAAATTCCTGCCACAGGTGTATGGAATCCCAGGAATCCCCCTGGGAGCTGCAGCCTGAGGGGGAGGCAGGGGTCTATAGAGGCAGATCTGGGGCTATATACTTTGCGTAGGTCAGGGAACCTGTGCAAATAGGCAGCATGTAATTAGAGTGACATACAAATAATACAGCCTCTAACGTGTTACTTGTTCTATGCTGTGGAAGATTTAATAAACAGGAATTTTACATCTGCACAATGGGAATGTGGCAGATACATCTGCCAGTGATTGTTTAGGTCTAATCAAATGCTGCCTAGTTTACAAGCGCACACCCTGCTGATGTTCGGATGTAATGTTATGTGTCGGATCCTTACAGACAGAGATGTCTCAGTATATTGATATTTATGTGTATGTGTCGCCCTATTACATGGTAACATCCTGCTGGTAATGTCCTGTACTAGTCTATCTATCACTCTATCTATCTATCTATCTATCTATCTATCTATCTATCTATCTATCTATCACTCTATCTATCTATCTATCTATCTATCTATCTATCTATCTATCTATCTATCAATCTATCTATCACTCTCTATCATCGATCTCTGTGTCTGTCTCTGTGTCTATCTATCTATCTATCTATCTATCTATCTATCTATCATCTATCTCTGTGTCTATCTGTCTATCTATCTATCTATCTATCTATCTATCTATCTATCTATCTATCTATCTATCTATCTATCTCTGTGTCGGTCTATCTATCTATCTATTTATCTATCTATCTATCTATCTATCTATCTATCTATCTATCATCTATCTCTGTGTCTATCTGTCTCTGTGTCTATCTATCTATCTATCTATCACTCTATCTATCTATCTCTATTTTTAATTTATCTATTTTTAATAACTAAATCTGTTAATCTGCTCCCCTGTGAGGGCACAGCACTGACACCATATCAGGCACACAGATGGTTAAAGTTTTGTGGCATTTTGCCATGACAGAAAAAAGATACATTGTATTGAAAAATGTAAGGATTTCGCTACATTAATATAATATTGTTACATGTTTCTTTCCTTTTGTTAGATATTTGGAAACTAGATAATATACTGTACCAACCTAAGACTCTTACCCATGGCTGAACTGGTGTTGGTGCAGCAGGTGCAAAGCACCAGGGCAGCCTTGGATAAAGGGGTCATCTTACTTTATTAGAGAAGACGGTCAGATATGTTTATAGTGATGTAAAATTAAATTCTTTCAAACCTGGACCGTCCAATCACTAGCCCGGGCCCTAGCTCTCAGTAACCTCTATTTTCACTGTATAGAGCAGCAATGTTTTTGATATTCTTTTTATTTATTATATAAATCTATTATTATTAATGTTGTTGTTGTTGTTTTTGTTATTATTATTTATAAAGGGTTAGGGTCAAATGTTTTCTATGTTGTATTGTAAATAACTGATAATGGGCACAGCAACGAAAGCAGAAATATAAACCCTGCTACATGTACACAATTATTTTTCACTACAGGATTCCATTACCTTTTCTGAGCTGATTCTTTCTGTTACATTCTTAGGAAGGTGTGTAGCTCTAAACAAATAAACTCTAAACAAATGGCTGTTATAGGTGTTGGCATTACCATTGTGAAGACAGAAGCTTCCTGTTCGCTCAAAATCTTCTCCCATCTCAGGAAGCTGATCAGCAGAAACCAACAGGGTACATTCTGCATACTCCCCAGCAAGTAAATCACTGGAAACTGAAATGGTAGATTCCATACCAGCATATCATTGCATATAAAAGTTAAAGAGTTTTTAACATTTTAAAAATGTTTAGCCTCCTTGAGCAGATGGTTACATTGTATTTCTGTCTGATTTAATGACATTCCAAATATACAGTATAGGTCACGTCTGGTTAAGTATTAAGAAGGAAAAGTCATATATCGTCTTGAATATTTCCATTAATATATCTCCCTACACTAGAAATGTATCTGGAGATTAACCTTTGCTCGCCCTCGTCAGGGAAATAATTATGACTGATAGGATCTGTAAGGAGGACCTGCTACATCTCAAGGAAAAAGGCTCTTGTAGGGAAGACGTGTGTCAGGAAATCAGAGCTACTGGATAATATGTCTTACTAGCGACTTGCCCGTCAAAAAATTACAGCAATAAGATTGTAAGGGCCGCACATTTTGTTGGTGTTCCAAGATGCTTCGGCGCTCATCGCGTGGCTCGCAATGAGCGCCTTCGGCCTTTGGCGCTCATTGCAAGATTGTTGCTTGTTTGTGTGCTATGAGCATTGTTTTTTTTTTTTGCTAATGCTAATGAAATAATGAATAAAATAATACATGAATATACTTTACCTATTTTGAAGTAATATCTGCAAGAAGCATTGTGCAGAAGAGCTGACAATCTGTTTTCATGTTCCTGCATCATACAATGTGTGTTTTCAGTGCTGTGGAGCTGCTGTGTAAGTGTCAGCAATGTGTGCAGTGTGTAGTGTAAATAGGCAGCGTGCGCGAGCCAAATCCGTTAGGGTAGCTGTATACTTCCGCATTGTGTAAGTTAGTGTTGTAAAATGGCGCCTAATGTCTGTTACGCGTCTGTGGCTGATTTCGCGTCCTTGTTCTTGGATCTCATCCGTCTTTTTGGGAATATCCGTAGGTGTTTGGTGGTGTTTCGCGTCTTTAGAGTCCTGGAGCCTCGTTTTCGTTTTTTTCAGCGGCCATTTTTTCTCTTGCTTAGGGGATTTTCGGGTGTCTAAACTCTTCTATTTCGAGTCAAATTGAGGTGTAACTTCACTTTTCGAGGTCCTCGGTGCCCCCCGCCCTTGCTGTGAGTAAGCTTTTTATGTGTTTCTTGTGTGTATTTATGATGTTTTTCATGTTTTCATGTCCGCGGGTTTCAGGCGGTAAGGCCATATTTTTGCGGGGTCGTAATGTTTTTTTTCCAAGTCCTGCGTCTCGTATTTGTTTCTCGTAAGTCCGTTAATTTTGCGATGTCCGCAGTTGCTGGCGAGGAGCGCCTTCGGCGCTCCATGCCAGCAACTACGGCCCTTGCTTTGCGAGGCCCGCAGTCTCGCTACACGAGCCCGCAGCTTTAGCAACATGCTCACAGCTATATATGTGATGCAACACAAGAAGGATCTCATATGTGTATAAATAAGTCTGTCTTATCAACTCATTTTATTGAGGAATTCTGTATATTCAAAGTACGTGTGACATTTCGTATACTGCCAAGGCACCTATGTAGGAAGAGGGTCCTAGCCAATGACCTGTGCGGAGTTGTGTCCGAGCCAATCAGATGTAAATATCACTGATGAGAGGAAAACAGATACATTGTTGCACCTGCCTCTGATTGGCCGCAACTATTCATGAATTTTATGTTAATTTAGATTGGATTTTCCTTCTCAGAATCCATTGCCTGAAAACTGAAGAAAATTATTAAGGCTAATAAGGTTTATTTGTGATTTTTCATGCAAGAAATAATGTTATCATACACTACTGATTCTCCTCTATCAGATGCTTCCTAATCCGGGAAGATGACCCCTTTATCCAAGGCTGCCCTGGTGCTTTGCACCTGCTGCACCAACACCAGCTCAGCCATGGGCAAAGAAAAAAACTGAGGAAGAGTCAAATTTTCGGACCGTTTATTATCTAGTTTCCAAATATTGCTAATTACGAAAGGAAAGAAACATGTAACAATATTATATTAATGTAGCTACATCCTTATTTTTTTCAATACAATGTATCTTTTTTCTGTCATGGCCGAGTGCCAGAAAACTTTAACACAGTACCAAGAAGTTTCTAAACAGAAAAGAAAACATTTTTCTTCATTATTTTAATGTATAAAAATGTTGCTTTTGTGAAAAATGTAACAAACTAACTGTGAGCTATACCATGTATGGTCACCCAAAATGTGCAGGTCAAATAAGAGAGGTCAGACAAATTGTGGCCCACTGGAGAAGGAACTGGCAACCAACTCCAGTATCTTTGCCAAGATAACCTTATGGATAAGCACAACCAGAAATGGAAGGCTGCAGTTCATAGGGTCACAGAGAGTAGGACACGACTGAAAGACTGAACAGCAACATCAAATATATATGAGATGTGAGCTAATGTCAAGCGTACTTACAGACAGATATATCACTGTATATATACATTTATGTGCATATACAATATATATATATATATATATATATATATATATATATATATATAATATTCCACACTATATCTTCAGACAGACTCATGGGCCTAGAAATGGAAAACACCTAGCCTCATTGATGTTTAGGAGATCTGGCCCACACCCTGACAGAGGCTCATTCTCAGGGGTCCAGACAGAGCCTCCCGATCCACACCCAAGCTGCGGTTTGACTGATAATCCTCAATCTCTCACCTCACAGATAGCGACTGAGAGATGGATCCAAACTTCATCCAGACGGTGACTCAGAGACCTGCGGATCTGACACTTGTAAATACAGTTTATAAACACGTCCATGACAAATCAATGCAGACATAGCCTGGGGTACAGGACCCGCGCATTATAACTGCAATTACTGTGGAAATATTTGATAATTTAGCTTCAAACACAAGTATTTATAGAATAAACTATCTCTCTAAGACTTCCTTCTAGGGCCATTATTTAAAGGGACATGGAAGGTCCTGGACATTACTAGGTATATAATGTGTGTATCTATTTACTTTGATGTACTTTATTTTATTAAGACATTCCTATAAGCTCTGTTTTTACTGCCTATAATCACACAAATAGTTCCTCTGTAGCATATGCAGACACAGACTCTGTAGGACTGGATGTAAAGTGTAGTGTCCTAACGTATCAGGGACCACACCTTAGCAGCATGTTGCAACATTTTTTCTGAGACAGTCCCTAATACACTATACATTCAGCCCTACAAAATGTGCATATGCTGCAGTGGGCAGACCCATACAGGAACTATTTATTTAATTTAAAAAGCAGAGCTTATGAGCACTTCTTAATTAAATAAAGTAAATGACAGTAAATAGATACCAAGGGATATTACACACATACAGCCTTATTAAATTGCGATTCGGCTAATTGAAATGGGCTCTATATAAGCACACAGCATATTTATTTTACAGGAGTTTTTAGTTGGTGAACTTCTATCCAAAAGCAAGGTCTTGACTAACAAAAATCTTCTGTAAAAAAATATGCTGTGTGCTTATGTAGAGCCCATTTCAATTAGCCGAATCACAATTTAATAAGGCTGATAGTCAGGGCGGTATCTTTCTTTTTGGAGCCCCTGGGCAGTGAAGTGGAGGATCCCCTGCAAGTGATGCACGGACCTATTTTTGCCTTTTTCTGTACATGTAAATTCCCTTTCTTGTTGTAACTGTTTTGTTTTAGGTGGTTACCCCCTAGTAGTCAGTCTATGAACTGTAATATTTAATTTTTTTAAGCCAAGAACCATTTTGTTTAAGAAGTGGCGCACTTCACAGGGAATCCGGACATGTACATAGTAACATCCATGTCCCTTTAACTCACACTGATGGGTGAACATTTGATATAGCTTATAATATTATTTATTATAATATAATCTTTATCTATTAAGTACTTGTGACTATTAGCATTTTATCCATGTGTACATACTCTACTTCTTCATCATCCACAATGTGAGAATTAATTTATGGCCATAGATAAAGCGAGTTTGAGAAAGGGGGGTCATTTATACATAAATTACGTTAAAGTATCCAACTCCCAAGCTCAATTATCTAACAGCTTTATTTAATTTTTTTAAGATCAGCCATTTGTAATTAGATTTACTTATTTCATTTGTACAATAATTTGGGTCCTCAACTACTATTGTTCAGTAATTCTTGGTAATAATACAAATGATTATATAAAGAAATGGAAAAAACAGCAATAAACAAAATGTTAGTATAATATTAGACAGTAATTGGTAATTAAGTGAGTGACTGCAAATCATGGAATTGTCCTGAACTGGACATCTGACCATGAATGTGTAAAGAGATTCTCCTCCGAGTGAATGAATGAATGAAATGCCTCCTTTATTCCTCTCTATACTTAGTATCTATTCTGGGCTGATGTCTGGGGCTGGTGAATGGAGGTCAGCGGAAAGGTCTCATGAATCACTGCGGACAGCAGGAGAAAAGCTTCATAAAATACGTCTTCTGTGTTGGAAGAAATGGGCACCGAGACGTGATGGATTGTACCTTAAAGGAACACCCCATTTTATAAAATAATGCACATGTTTATAAGGAATGTAACAAAGTAGCAATGAATATAAATATTATTGAGAACTTCTAGATAGATGGACCCTGGTGGTCCAGTGGTTAGGATTTTGTGATTTCACCGCTGCAACCTGGGTTTGATTGCAGTCAGGGAGGTCACACCACCCTGAAGCCAAGCCTGATCAACACTTGGATGGGAGACCACCTAGGAATAATAGGAGCTGTATGCTGTGGTCAACTAGATAAAGAACTGCCAACCCACTCCAGTATCTCTGCCATGAATACCAAGTGGACATGGGTATAGGAGCCCCCAAAAATCTGGTTGGGATCATTTAACTCTACTCCCAAGACAGGAAGCAGGGGCGGATCTACCGCCGGTGACCATCCAAAACTTTTTTTTTAATATATATCAAAAAATAAAAGTATCAAGTTAAAGGGATATTTAAGTGAGCTGGAATATGAATACATCTGATAAAGGAGAATTAGTAGTGTATGAAAACATTGTTTTTGCATGAAAACATCCCAAAGTAAACATTAAATAGCTTACCTTGAAGTTAGCAAAATTTCCTATGTTTTTTGGCATTTGCATTTTATCGTGTACGCCCCTAGAAAACTCCACCTCAATGAGCATAACATTCAAATTCAGAATCAGGATAATACATTGTATCATTCTTCACCTCAGTTTCTTCTGGCGTTGCTCAGTACAAGAACTGTAACAGTTACTTCCTGTGCTCTGTACCAGACAGGTCAAAATATGTACCCTGCTGTATTTCCTGTGTGTACCCTGCTTATGTAAGCGTCCTGTGGGTGTGAACAGCTGGATTTAACTTTTGTGCAAATAACTTTGCAAGTAAACTGAACTTCTCTATATAATACATGTTTTCAAACACTACTAATTATCTTCTATCAGATGCATTCATAATCAATTCACTATACTGGTAATACTGGGGAAAAGCTTTCTTCACAAGATTAAATATCATTCACATAATATTTTGTATTATAATAGAAATTAACACAATAAAAATAGAAAGCAACACAACAGACAATCCAATGATAGCATATGTTAAGACTACAGGTAACAACAAGTACTTTATCAATTGAAAGTTATTTGAAAAATGTATTTTTTTGACAATAAATCTATAATTATATATTTTATATATATATTATATATAATTTATAATATTTAGTTGTTATTAATTATTTAATGGAAAGTGTACTAGATAAGTTGAAGAGCCTTTCAGCAGAAACACTATGAAGAAATTCAAGTTTTCCGATGCTTAAAACCTAAAAGTATCCAAAAAAAGGTAATCAGATAGATATCATTATTTGTACAGAAATATCTATCTTATTATTTATTGAATTTCAAAGATGTAAAAATTCATAAAAAACAGATCAGCCTCAATACAATAAAACATGGAGCACAGGTTCCAAACAAAGTATTTCTCCAGTAACAAATGTATAAAAGTATAAAAGACCTATGACCCGCAATGGAGTGCCTGCTAGCTGGAAGGCTTAACCTATATTAATGCCCCAAACCTAGCTACAGTCCTTATGGCACTATGCCCAGATATACATAAGTCTGTTCTGAAAATAAACTTTAAATGTAGATACAATGGACAGATTACATGAGTATATTGCTTTGCATATGTGGCAAATTCTGTGTTTCCATGGATTAAAGTGATAAAGAAATTTAAAATGCACATAAATTTAGTTTTTAATTAAAAATATGTTGACTTGACTTATATGGAAGAGCTTTGTGCATGTGGAGACCATTGCAGACAAAAGACCCTCCTCCCATACATTCCTCCTGATGATATTGTGATTGATATATGGACAGGCCAGTGATGTATTAGTAATATACGGGCTGTGTGAGTGATACACTGTAACACTGTACTGTATTGGTAATGTATGGGTTGTGTGAGTGATACTCTGTAACAATGTACTGTATTAGTAATATACGGGCTGTGTGAGTGATACACTGTAACACTGTACTGTATTAGTAATATACGGGCTGTGTGAGTGATACTCTGTAACAATGTACTGTATTAGTAATATACGGGCTGTGTGAGTGATACACTGTTACACTGTACTGTATTAGTAATATACGGGCTGTGTGAGTGATACACTGTAACACTGTACTGTATTAGTAATATACGGGCTGTGTGAGTGATACACTGTTACACTGTACTGTATTAGTAATATACGGGCTGTGTGAGTGATACACTGTTACACTGTACTGTATTAGTAATATACGGGCTGTGTGAGTGATACACTGTAACACTGTACTGTATTAGTAATATACGGGCTGTGTGAGTGATACACTGTAACACTGTACTGTATTAGTAATATACGGGCTGTGTGAGTGATACTCTATAACACTGTACTGTATTAGTAATATACGGGCTGTGTGAGTGATACACTGTAACACTGTACTGCATTAGTAATATACGGGCTGTGTGAGTGATACACTGTATCACTGTACTGTATTAGTAATATACGGGCTGTGGGAGTGATACTCTATAACACTGTACTGTATTAGTAATATACGGGCTGTGTGAGTGATACACTGTAACACTGTACTGTATTAGTAATGTATGGGCTGTGGGAGTGATACTCTATAACACTGTACTGTATTAGTAATATACGGGCTGTGTGAGTGATACACTGTAACACTGTACTGCATTAGTAATATACGGGCTGTGTGAGTGATACACTGTAACACTGTACTGCATTAGTAATATACGGGCTGTGTGAGTGATACACTGTAACACTGTACTGTATTAGTAATATACGGGCTGTGTGAGTGATACTCTATAACACTGTACTGTATTAGTAATATACGGGCTGTGTGAGTGATACACTGTAACACTGTACTGTATTAGTAATATAAGGGCTGTGTGAGTGATACACTGTAACACTGTACTGTATTAGTAATATACGGGCTGTGTGAGTGATACACTGTAACACTGTACTGTATTAGTAATATACGGGCTGTGTGAGTGATACACTGTAACACTGTACTGTATTAGTAATATACGGGCTGTGTGAGTGATACTCTATAACACTGTACTGTATTAGTAATATACGGGCTGTGTGAGTGATACACTGTAACACTGTACTGTATTAGTAATATACGGGCTGTGAGTGATACACTGTAACACTGTACTGTATTAGTAATATACGGGCTGTGAGTGATACACTGTAACACTGTACTGTATTAGTAATATACGGGCTGTGTGAGTGATACACTGTAACACTGTACTGTATTAGTAATATACGGGCTGTGTGAGTGATACACTGTAACACTGTACTGTATTAGTAATATACGGGCTGTGTGAGTGATACACTGTAACACTGTACTGTATTAGTAATATACGGGCTGTGTGAGTGATACACTGTAACACTGTACTGTATTAGTAATATACGGGCTGTGTGAGTGATACACTGTAACACTGTACTGTATTAGTAATATACGGGCTGTGTGAGTGATACACTGTAACACTGTACTGTATTAGTAATATACGGGCTGTGTGAGTGATACACTGTTACACTGTACTGTATTAGTAATATACGGGCTGTGTGAGTGATACACTGTAACACTGTACTGTATTAGTAATATACGGGCTGTGTGAGTGATACACTGTTACACTGTACTGTATTAGTAATATACGGGCTGTGTGAGTGATACACTGTAACACTGTACTGCATTAGTAATATACGGGCTGTGTGAGTGATACACTGTAGCACTGTACTGTATTGGTAATATACGGGCTGTGTGAGTGATACACTGTAACACTGTACTGTATTAGTAATATACGGGCTGTGTGAGTGATACACTGTAACACTGTACTGTATTAGTAATATACGGGCTGTGTGAGTGATACACTGTAACACTGTACTGTATTAGTAATATACGGGCTGTGTGAGTGATACACTGTAACACTGTACTGTATTAG
This sequence comes from Discoglossus pictus, assembly GCA_027410445.1. NCBI lineage: Eukaryota > Metazoa > Chordata > Amphibia > Anura > Alytidae > Discoglossus > Discoglossus pictus. The sequence goes on along the minus strand of CM050169.1, from coordinate 13,927,660 downwards.
TAATATACGGGCTGTGTGAGTGATACACTGTAACACTGTACTGTATTAGTAATATACGGGCTGTGTGAGTGATACACTGTAACACTGTACTGTATTAGTAATATACGGGCTGTGTGAGTGATACACTGTAACACTGTACTGTATTAGTAATATACGGGCTGTGTGAGTGATACACTGTAACACTGTACTGTATTAGTAATATACGGGCTGTGTGAGTGATACACTGTAACACTGTACTGTATTAGTAATATACGGGCTGCGTGAGTGATACACTGTAACACTGTACTTAGCAGCTCCTGGAATCCTTTGGATCCATCTTTATGATTCCACATTCAGTGTTTGTTACAAGAATGTGACCGCTCTGTGTCCACTCGGACAGTCGTTTCGCCCACTCCCCCTCTTTGTTTCGCCCACTCCCCCTCTTTGGATTAATGCCCAGTGGGAAATTCCTTCCAATGTCACCAGGCGCTCTGTAATTAAGCCCTGGTTATAATTGGTGCGACTCTCTCATTAACCAGGCTGCTCTAATTCAGATGTGCCCCAATAACCGGGCGCTGCCCTGGCGTGGGCGCAGGTTTACTTCCTGCGGTCTCCTGATACATCACTAAAACCACAGACACAACCACACAGGGAGATAATCCAAACAGAGGGATCATCTGGGACAGTGCAGGAGGCTGGGACTCTGTGGATATCCCAAAAAGAGACCTGTGAGGTCTCGCACTGCTTATAGTATTGGGTGAGTCACACGGCCTTTTAGATTGTAAAATGTCAAGTGCAATAAAGGCTACAAAATTACATTGAAATGACAAACCTTTTTGTACCTTTTTTTTCTAGATGCACACAGAACATCTTGAAGAAGTGACCGAGGAGGTATCACATACATGAAGGCTTGGCATCTGAAAGGTATCAAGATGTGGCTTGCTGAAGGGCGAGATGGAGACGACATCACAGCCATAATCTGGGTGGGGGTCCTGGGGGGACTACGCTACAAAAAAAAAGGAGTTGCCATACAAAAAAAAAAATTAGATTGCATGCTCCCTACCTACTGCAGGGCCCCGGTGCATTGCACCGACTGTACCAGCGGTATCCCCGCCCCTGATCACAGCCCTGGTGGAGCTTAGTGGCCCTCGGCATATATGAGAGGGAAAAGATTGCAGTGACATGGAAGGATCCTGGGTGGCACTAGGTATATAATATCCCTGGGTATCTATTTACCGACACGTACTTTATTAAGAAGGGCTTATAAGCTTTCATTTTTCTTCCTAAAATCTTACAAATAGTTCTTACTGGTTTCTGCCCTCTGCAACTCATGAAGACTTCTATACTTCTAAGTATAGGGGCTGCACTGTCTCATAGTAACCAATCTGTGGCAATATTCTGTAATATGCCACCTGAGAGAGGTCACTGGGCAAATAATGACAGGAGCCACACATTATCATACTGAGCCGCACATTAGCATACCGAGCCACACATTACCATACTGAGCCGCACATTATCATACTGAGCTGCAAATTACCATACCAAGCCGCACATTAGCATACTGAGCCGCACTTTACCATATTGAGCCACACATTACCATACTGAGCTGCACATTACCATACTGAGCCCCACATTATCATACTGAGCTGCTCATGATCATACTGAACCACACATCATACTGAGCTGCTCATGATCATACTGAACCACACATTACCATACTGAGCAGCACAATAGTATACAGGAGCTGCACATTACCATGCTGAGCCGCACATTATCATACTGAGCTGCTCATGATCATACTGAACCACACATTATCATACTGAGCCACACATTAGCATACTGAGCCGCACATTATCATACTGAGCCACACATTATCATACTGAGCCTCACATTACCATACTGAGCCGGACATTATCATACTGAGCTGCGCATTTTCATACTGAACCTGCACATTATCATACTGGACTCCACATTAGCATACTGCGCCTCACATTAGCATACTAAACCGCATATTAGTATACAGGAGCTGCACATTATCAAACCGAGCTACTCATTATCATACTGAGCCACACATTATCATACTGAGCTGCTCATGATCATACTGAGCCGCACATTACCATACTGAGCTGCACATTGTCATACTGAGCTGCACATTATTATACTGAGCCACACATTATCATACTGAGCCACACATTACCATACTGAGCTGCACATTACCATACTGAGCCACACATTATCATACTGAGCCACACATTATCATACTGAGCTGCACATTACCATACTGAGCTGTACATTAGCATACTGAGCTGCACATTATCTTACTGAGCCACACATTATCATACTGAGCTGCTCATGATCATACTGAGCCGCACATTACCATACTGAGCTGCACATTTCCATACTGAGCTGTACATTAGCATACTGAGCTGCTCATGATCATATTGAGCCACACATTACCATACTGAGCTGCACATTTCCATACTGAGCTGTACATTAGCATACTGAGCTGCTCATGATCATACTGAGCCACACATTATCATACTGAGCCACACATTATCATACTGAGCTGCACATTACCATACTGAGCTGTACATTAGCATACTGAGCTGCACATTATCTTACTGAGCCACACATTATCATACTGAGCTGCTCATGATCATACTGAGCCGCACATTACCATACTGAGCTGCACATTTCCATACTGAGCTGTACATTAGCATACTGAGCTGCTCATGATCATATTGAGCCACACATTACCATACTGAGCTGCACATTTCCATACTGAGCTGTACATTAGCATACTGAGCTGCTCATGATCATACTGAGCCACACATTATCATACTGAGCCGCACATTACCATAATGAGCAGCTCATTATCATACTGAGCCACACATTATTATACTGAGCTGCTCATGATCATACTGAGCCGGACATTATCATACTGAGCTGCACATTTTCATACTGAGCTGCACATTAGCATACTGAGCTGCACATTATCATACTGAGCTGCAAATTATTATACTGAGCCGCAGATTATCATACTGAGCCACACATTACCATACTAAGCCGCACATTAGCATATTGACCCAAACATTATCATACTGAGCCGCACATTATCATACTGAGCCGCACATTACCATATTGAGCCACACATTATCATACTGAGCAGCTCATTATCATACTGAGCCACACATTATCATAATGAGCAGCTCATTATCATACTGAGCCACACATTATTATACTGAGCTGCTCATGATCATACTGAGCCGGACATTATCATACTGAGCTGCACATTTTCATACTGAGCTGCACATTAGCATACTGAGCTGCACATTATTATACTGAGCCGCAGATTATCATACTGAGCCACACATTACCATACTAAGCCGCACATTAGCATATTGACCCAAACATTATCATACTGAGCCGCACATTATCATACTGAGCCGCACATTAATATACTGAGACACACATTATTATACTGAGCCGCACATTATCATACTGAACCACACATTAGCATACTGAGCCGTACATTATCATACTGAACCACACATTATCATAATGAGCCGTACATTATCATACTGAACCACACATTATCATACTGAGCCGCACATTATCATACTGAGCCGCACATTATCATACTGAGCCCCGCATTATCATACTGAGCCGCACGTTAGCATACTGAGCTGCACGTTAGCACACGGAGCCGCACGTTATCATTATCATACTGAGTCACAAAATAGCATACTGAGATGCACATTGGGATACAGGAACTGCACATTAGCATACTGAGACACACAGTATCATACTGAGATGCACATTTTCATACTGAGCTGCACATTAGCACACTGAGCTGCACATTATCATACTGAGCCGCACATTATCATACTGAGACACACATTATCATACTGAGACACACATTATTATACTGAGCCGCACATTATCATACTGAGCCCCGCATTATCATACTGAGCCGCACGTTAGCATACTGAGCTGCACGTTACCACACGGAGCCGCACGTTATCATTATCATACTGAGTCACAAAATAGCATACTGAGATGCACATTGGGATACAGGAACTGCACATTAGCATACTGAGACACACAGTATCATACTGAGATGCACATTTTCATACTGAGCTGCACATTAGCACACTGAGCTGCACATTATCATACTGAGCCGCACATTAATATACTGAGACACACATTATTATACTGAGCTGCACATTAGCATACTGAGCCGCACAGTATCATACTGAGACGCACATTTTCATACTGTGCTTCACATTAGCACACTGTACTGCACATTAGCACACTGTGCTGCACATTATCATACAGAGCCGCACATTAATATACTGAGCTGCACATTATCACACTGAGTCACACATTAGTATACTGAGACACGCATTATCATACTGAGCCGCCCATTAGCAAACTGACCCAAACATTATCATACTGAACCGCACATTAGCACACTGAGCTGCACATTATCATACTGAGATGCACATTAGCATACTGAGCTGCACATTATCTTACTGAGCCACACATTATCATACTGAGCCACACATTATCATACTGAGCTGCACATTATCATACTGAGACACACTTTATCATACTGAGCTGCACATTACCATACTGAGCTGTACATTAGCATACTGAGCTGCACATTATCATACTGAGCCGCACATTATCATACTGAGCCACACATTATCATACTGAGCTGCACATTACCATACTGAGCTGTACATTAGCATACTGAGCTGCACATTATCATACTGAGCCGCACATTATCATACTGAGCCGCACATTATCATACTGAGCCACACATTATCATACTGAGCTGCACATTACCATACTGAGCTGTACATTATCATACTGAGCTGCACATTACCATACTGAGCTGTACATTAGCATACTGAGCTGCTCATGATCATACTGAGCCACACATTACCATACTGAGCTGCACATTACCATACTGAGCTGTACATTAGCATACTGAGCTGCACATTATCTTACTGAGCCGCACATTATCATACTGAGCTGCTCATGATCATACTGAGCCGCACATTACCATACTGAGCTGCACATTTCCATACTGAGCTGTACATTAGCATACTGAGCTGCTCATGATCATACTGAACCACACATTATCTTACTGAGCCGCACATTATCATACTGAGCTGCTCATTATCATACTGAGCCGCACATTACCATAATGAGCAGCTCATTATCATACTGAGCCACACATTATTATACTGAGCTGCTCATGATCATACTGAGCCGGACATTATCATACTGAGCTGCACATTTTCATACTGAGCTGCACATTAGCATACTGAGCTGCAAATTATTATACTGAGCCGCAGATTATCATACTGAGCCACACATTACCATACTAAGCCGCACATTAGCATATTGACCCAAACATTATCATACTGAGCCGCACATTATCATACTGAGCCGCACATTAATATACTGAGACACACATTATTATACTGAGCTGCACATTAGCATACTGAGACGCACATTTTCATACTGTACTGCACATTAGCACACTGTGCTGCACATTATCATACAGAGCCGCACATTAATATTTTGAGCTGCACATTATCACACTGAGTCACACATTAGTATACTGAGACACGCATTATCATACTGAGCCGCCCATTAGCAAACTGACCCAAACATTATCATACTGAACCGCACATTAGCACACTGAGCTGCACATTATCATACTGAGATGCACATTATCATACTGAGCCACGCATTATCATACTGAGCCCCACATTATCATACTGAGCCGCACATTATCATACTGAGCCGCACATTAGTATACTGAGCCGCACATTATCATACTGAGCCGCACATTAGCATACTGAGCTGCACGTTAGCACACTGAGCTGCACATTATCATACTGAGCTGCACATTATCATACTGAGCCACACATTAGCATACTGAGCAACACATTATCATACTGAGCCGCACATTATCATACTGAGCCGCACATTAGTATACTGAGCCGCACATTATCATACTGAGCCGCACATTAGCATACTGAGCTGCACGTTAGCACACTGAGCTGCACATTATCATACTGAGCTGCACATTATCATACTGAACCACACATTATCATAATGAGCCGCACATTATCATACTGAGCCGCACATTATCATACTGAGCCCCGCATTATCATACTGAGCCCCGCATTATCATACTGAGCCGCACATTAGTATACTGAGCCGCACATTATCATACTGAGCCGCACATTAGTATACTGAGCCGCACATTATCATACTGAACCACACATTATCATACTGAGCCACACATTATCATACTGAGCCGCACATTATCATACTGAGCCCCGCATTATCATACTGAGCCGCACGTTAGCATACTGAGCTGCACGTTACCACACGGAGCCGCACGTTATCATTATCATACTGAGTCACAAAATAGCATACTGAGATGCACATTGGGATACAGGAACTGCACATTAGCATACTGAGACACACAGTATCATACTGAGACGCAAATTTTCATACTGAGCTGCACATTAGCACACTGAGCTGCACATTATCATACTGAGCCGCACATTAATATACTGAGACACACATTATTATACTGAGCTGCACATTAGCATACTGAGCCGCACAGTATCATACTGAGACGCACATTTTCATACTGTGCTTCACATTAGCACACTGTACTGCACATTAGCACACTGTGCTGCACATTATCATACAGAGCCGCACATTAATATACTGAGCTGCACATTATCACACTGAGTCACACATTAGTATACTGAGACACGCATTATCATACTGAGCCGCCCATTAGCAAACTGACCCAAACATTATCATACTGAACCGCACATTAGCACACTGAGCTGCACATTATCATACTGAGATGCACATTAGCATACTGAGCTGCACATTATCTTACTGAGCCACACATTATCATACTGAGCCACACATTATCATACTGAGCTGCACATTATCATACTGAGACACACTTTATCATACTGAGCTGCACATTATCATACTGAGACACACATTATCATACTGAGCCGCTCATTAGCAAACTGACCCAAACATTATCATACTGAACCGCACATTAGCACACTGAGCTGCACATTATCATACTGAGCCACGCGTTATCATACTGAGCCCCACATTATCATACTGAGATGCACATTATCATACTGAGCCGCACATTATCATACTGAGCCGCACATTAGTATACTGAGCCGCACATTATCATACTGAGCCGCACATTAGCATAATGAGCTGCACGTTAGCACACTGAGCTGCACATTATCATACTGAGCTGCACATTATCATACTGAGCCACACATTAGCATACTGAGTCGCACATTAGCACACTGAGCTGCACATAATCATACTGAGCTGCACATTATCATACCGAGTCACAAATTAGCATACTGAGATGCACATTGGTATACAGGAGCTGCACATTAGCATACTGAGCCGCACAGTATTATACTGAGACGCACATTATCATACTGAGCTGCACATTAGCATACAGAGCCGCACGTTAGCATACTGAACTGTACATTAGCACACTGAGCTTCACATTATCATACTGACCTGCACATTATCATACTGAGTCACAAATTAGCACACTGAGCTGCACATTACCATACTAAGCCACACATTATCATACTGAGCCGCACATTATCATACTGAGCTGCACATTAGCACACTGAGCTGCACATTATCATGCTGAGCCACACATTATCATACTGAGATGCACATTATCGTACTGAGACGCACATTAGCACACTGAGCTGCACATTAGCATACAGAGCCGCACATTATCATACTGAGCTGCTCATCGGCATACAAGAGTTGCAAACCCAATTCTAATTATTTCAGAAATATACTATAGAGGATAACTGCTAGTACAATCTATAGACAGTTTTTAATGCTCTTTAAAACCAAATCAACGTCCTGTTGGGGTTTCAGTGTCCCTTTAAATTAACCATTAACTAACATTAAAAAAAATATACAACCAGCAACAAAGCAAATCTATTTAGCAACAAGTATAATTAAACAATACCATTTACCTCATTAATGGTCGTTGCTGTACCCCTCCCCACATCTCATTGTCCTGATCACTACTGAAGAAAGCAAACATTTCAGTTAAGATATCATTAATTAGGCAGGGTGGGTATGGGATTGTATATATGTTATATATGTCATAGCCCCCTACCCTACAGAGCATGCACCAATCTATTAGTATTACTGCCCTAGGGTTACAGTATCTACACTGTATATTTGCTGTATTTCCTTTTTTGCTCGAGGTTATGACATAACTGCTAAAGTTCAAGGTCAAGTGTTTGAATGACAACATAATGAATATTTCCCTTTACAGCCTGAAACTCCACTTATGACCGTAAACATGATCCTAATGAGAAAGCTCATTTTATTTCCTCCATATTTTTGGTTGCTTATAATAATTTAGTCCCAAAATAAACATTAAAGGCATACTTCAGTTTGCTGGATTATGAATGCATCTGACAGAGGAGAATTAGTAGTGTATGCAAACATTTATTTTCATGACAAATTCCCAAAATAAACATTTAAACCCTTACCTTGAAGTCAGTAAAATCTCTTGTAATTTCTGACAGTTACAAATTAGGGTTAACATCCTCCAAACCCAGGCTAAACTAGCAGAACACGTAAAATTATTTGTTTTGGCCAATCAGCTGAAACATTTGATTTAAACTCTGTGGGTCCTGTTTGTGCTGTAAAGCAGCCTGGGATATGTAGTGTATCACTGATATGTGTTATGTATTGCTGGTGACATAGAGACAGGAAGCTGCAAGGAGATTGCTTGAGCAAGCAACAGCAGGTAAATAGTGGATTAACATTGCTCCCCTGATGTTGCATGCTGATTGGGGGGGATCAGATGCCTATGTAGACACCCCCTGAAGATGTCAACATAATCATTAGAGGGATTTTTAGATATTAATAAAAATAAAATGTTTTATGAGATGTGCTGCATACACATAAGCAGTTTTTTTGCCTAAGGATTGCAGAAATGTATTAATCCAGCTCACTTAGATATGCCTCTAATAAACTTACCCTAATGTTCGCAAATTACTTCCGTTTTTTTGGGACTTAATTTTGAGATTGCCCCTTGAAAACATTAGCTAATCTAGCATACCATGTATAATTTGCTTTTACCAATCACAGGCAGCTATAACATTGTTTCAATATCTGGAAAGTCAGTCTGTGCAGCAAAGCATTATGGGATGTATATTAATTTTCCCCTCCACATGAAAGCAAGGAGGTGCTCAGACATTGCTGTGTAAATTTCTACACTGTGTTGCTGTTGGCTTGAAGGTTAGTATACGGTTAAAAAATACATTCCTAAATGCAGTGTTTCTATTGGCAGGTACCAGATACCTATGTAAGCAGCTCCGGGGGTGTGGAAACCAAATGTTGTCTTAAAATAAAATAAATCTGTGTGTGTATAGAATAGAATAATGTGTGTGTCTGATATAAGCAGCTAAACCTAAGACCCCTAACCCTAAGAACCTTATGCCTTAACCTAAGACCCCTAAGCCTAACCCTAAACCTAAGACCCCTAACCCTAAGACCCTTAAGCCTAACCCTAAGACCCCTAAGCCTAACCCTAAAACCCCTAAACCTAGCCCTTAAACCTCTAAGCCTAAGCTTAACCCTAACACCCCTAAGCCCACTTTACCTGCAGTCCGGCACGCAGTTGTTGGTGCGCACATTTGTCGGCGCGCTGATGACGGCGCGCTTTTGTACCCACACAATGCAATGGATACATTTTTATCTTACGTAATATACTGTTTAAATATATTTTGGCTACAGAGCCATTTATTATTGTGCATAGTTATACATAATACTAAATATTATTATAGTCGCCGGTGCTGAGTTATCCAAAGCTATTTCCCAAGTTGTGAGGTTCAAATTATTTTTTATTTGTTTAAATTTATTGGTATTAAACAAAGTTGATCTTTTGTGAGAACACATACACTGAAAGTTGCTTGTTTTATCTGATTATTAGTCTTAGACCCATCCATCTTTTCCAAAGGGTGCAGATTTTGCACTTAAATCAATCTGGATGTTATCAGGTATATAATATCCCTGTGTATCTATTTACTTTTATGTACTTTATTTCATTAAGAAGTGCTAATAAGCTCTGTTTCTACTGAGTAAAATCAAACAAATAGTCCCTGTATGGGTCTGCCCTCTGCAGCTCACGTTGTAGTTGCTGTTCCGTGTCTCATACTAACCAATTAGTGACCATCTCCCAACAACATTCTACTGACACAAGGTCCCTGATAGGCTAGGACAATACACTGCACATCCAGCCCTGCAGAGTCCGTATCTGCTTACATTGCCAGTGGGCAGAACCATACAGGGACTATTTGATTTTAGGGCTTATAAGCACTTTTTAGTAAAGTACATGAAAGTTAATAGATGCACATGTATATTACATGCCTAGTAAAGTCCATATCCCTTTAACCACTAATAACTGAAAAGTTGTTCTTATTGGCCTTTATTGGAAAGCTGGAATATTACAGGGGCCCTTTAAAAATATTTTTTAAAAAGAGTTTTAATGAATATTTATTACTGGATTCTGTTGCAATATTTCCAAATTAGTAGCATCGACACAAAGGGGATTTATATAAGGGACTTGGATTGAAGCACTCGGGTCATATCTTTTGGACGTGCTCTGGAATTTGGAAAGTCTTTCCAGCTCTTACACATTCCAAGATATTTCATAAGGAGGTGACTAAGCATAAGAAGTGATCTCTGGGGCTGAATCGGATGAGTAAGATGATATCAAATCATGACTTTGATGGAACTTGCTGTTTGCTGAGATCCGGATGATTTTTTGCAGACAATAAACAGTTGTGTGTACAGGGACTGGTGATGTGCAGCCACCTCTGGTGTGGGTGGGTGACTCAGGTCCATTGTATTGGAGCAATGTCTGGTACCTTCCGAAATGGAATAAACACAACGTGGCTGGTGGAAAACATGAAATAGCCAATTTACTAGTGTCAATATATATTTAAAGGTCACCCCAAAAATCAAGTTTTGTTTTAGAATTTTCTTAAAAAGTATGAGAAACTGTAAGTTGTGTTACCCATTTTAGTCTAAAGTGAATCAGTCCTGGGAAATTCTATGTTGTTATTGCTGTATTTGTATGGAAATGAGTGGCTCACTGATATTAATGTGCTAATTAGGATTACAGTCTTACTGTCTGTCTCTGTAGTGGCCAAAATAAAGACTCACAGTGTTATCTGGCAGTTAGACCCCTCTCCCACTCCTATCAAGCACTCTGAGCTGTACACAAGACCCCTTTCCATAGCTGCCACCCCCCCCCCCCCCCCTAATAGAAGCCCTGGTGCATTGCATCAACTGCACCACTGGTAGCTCTGCCATTGGTCACCCAAGTTGGGCAGGTCATAGCAGAGAGGTCAGACAAATTGGGGTGCACTGGAGAAGGAACTGGCAACCAACTCCTTATTGAAGTACAGAAGCCCCTACACCACGACAAAAGGGGATATATATATATAGTAAATAAATTGTACATTTCCATTCACATCAAACATCTGAAAAAAATAAAATAATATATGTCTTGCTCAAAATTGAGAGAAATACAATTATTGCACTGTACTCTGGGAAACTGGGTGGGGACATTCAAATGAGTTCACAATGTATTTTCACTCTTAAATCCAATATCCAATTATCCATGGCTCCCTAGAGCATATCCCTGCTATATTACACAGATTTAAAGCATAGCATAGGATGGATTATCCACAAGCTAGGAGACCCATATATATATATATATATATAATATATATATATATATGTGTGTGTATGTACAGTTGTATAGTATATGTCACAACACCACATATAACTGTCACTGCATATAGGCATTTCGTGGGATATACAATCATTATTACATCATAACATGGGGTTGTCTGCAGTCTTTAAATATAGGTTTGTATACTTAATAATATTGTTTTTTTTTTTTACTTTTTCTGCATATTTCCAACATACTAACATCTATTGGAGTCCTTTCCTTTTATAAGTGTGCCAGCAAGCCGCCAGCACAGGCAGCTGCAGTCGCGGTGAGCATCCGCTAGGTGTCGCTGCCAAAACATTGCTGCCGATATCATAGCTTTAGGGTTAGGGTTAGAGTAAGGGTTAGGGGGTTAGAGTAAGGGTTTGGTTTAGGGTAAGGGTTAGAGTAAGTGTTAGGGTGTTAGGGTAAGGGTTAGGGGGTTAGGGTAAGGGTTAGAGTAAGTGTTAGGGTGTTAGGGTAAGGTTTAGAGGGTTAGGGTAAGTGTTAGAGTAAGGGTTAGGGTGCTAGGGTAAGGGTTAGGGTAAGGGTTAGGTTTAGGGTAAGGTTTAGGGTAAGGGTTAGCGTTACGGTATTGGTTAGGGTGTTAGGGTTATGGTAAGGGTTAGGGTTAAGATTAGGTAAGGGTTATGTTTAGAGTAAGGGTTAGGTTTAGGGTAAGGGTTAGGATTAGAGTTACGGTAAGGGGTAGAGGTTTAGGGGGTTAGGGTTATGGTAAGGGTTAGGGTTACGGTAAGAGGTAAGGGTTAGGGTACGGGTTAGGGTTACGGTAAGGGTTAGGGGGTTAGGGTTATGGTAAGGGTTAGGGCTATGGTAAGGATCAGATAAGGGTTAGCGTAAGGGTAATGTTTTATGCTTGGAAATTGTGTACGATCTGAGCACCACTAACAAACTGTCAACATGCTATTACTAGAGTGAAATAGCGAAGGCCATCTTGGATTAGTCAGAGTAATTTTATCACACTAAGATGAATGGAAATGTAACTATTTTCTCTATAAGACGTCTCAATTAAGTTAATTTTTTAAGTTGCAGTGAATGCAGTAATTCCCCTTTACATTTAGACCCCCCCTCCTAGAATTAGTGACAGCTGAAGGTTTAATTTTTCTTGAGAACAAATAAATTCTCCTGTTTTGTAAAGTGAATGTCTGGAGGGGGTTACTCAGAACTCAATTGAATTCTTGAAGTGGAATCCAGTGTCACCCACAAGTCTGCATCCATTCACCTGGCTGGCATGGGCCTGTATCTGGGACATTCCCTCCTATCTATTGGCTGCAAGGAGCAGGGGGAGGGCTAAGACATTAATCACACTTCTCTAACTCTTCTTTAGGCTTTAGGGTACATGTGAAAAAATTCTGGAAGAAAGGCACAGAGAGAGAGAGAGAGAAGGAGGAGGAAAAATCTGGGAAACAACTTTAAGGAAATATCTATAACAACTTTCTTCTTAATTCTTGCAACAAGTAACAGTTCCTTCCTTATCCTGACAGAGCTTCACAAAAGACACAGAATATCAAACATTGCAAGAGATTACAACTTGTTGCTACAAGAGTTTCCTGGGACCTACAAAAGGACCAAGGGATTGCATTTTTGGATTATGCTTGTGCAGCTAAGGTAATCACATTATATTTATACATTTTCCAAATGCTAAAGTAAATATATTATTAGTTTGCAGGAAAGCTGCACATACTGTGAATGACTTTTTAGACTCATAGATGAGTGTTTGCAAGATTATGGCAGCACACTGACAGTCTCCATGCTGCTGTTAGACAATGTAAGAGATTCTTTATTACCTAATTATCCTGTTTATTACCAGAAAACAATTGCACCCAGACTGTGACCCTCTGCACCTGCCTTCACCCAAAGCTTGCAAACATCTGTCCTGGGCAGATTCATTTATAATTGTATATTAAATCATAATTAAATAATTGCTATTTTCCATGCATGTACATTTGCATTAAAATGATGCTGTTGTGACACAAATACAGTAAACTCTCGATTATCCGGCACCTGCAGGGATTGCCTATTGCCGGATAAGTAAAGTTTGCAATTAAACGAGAAAAAAAGGGCTAAACAACCCTAAAACCCATTAAAACCATTCAAATACCTATTAAATTGCCACTAGTAACTAAACCGAGCCATACCGGTTGCGCCGGATAATCGAGAATTTTTTGGAAACATGGAATAAAGGCAGGTGCCAGTTGCTTGAGAGTCCCGGTTGGTTGAGTGCTGGATAATCGAGAGTTTACTGTATAAATATATCTATATCTCTGGAATCTTAGAGTTCTTCTAATCCAGCTGTGTCATCCTCATTTTGATATTGGAGGGTCTTCATGGCCCACCATACTTGGCATTCATTTCTTTCCTCTAGACTGCACTAGGGGTCTTGGAGCAGATGAGCACATAGATGTTGGGGTTTGAACCCCTCTTATACTCCATGGTTATATGGTCATCTGTCATTCCCGAAACTAGACTTAAATAAAGAATAAAGTCATAGACTTGCACTGGAGAATATACACCTCTAGTAGAACAAGAAAGAAAATGCCAAGGATATCGGCAAATATATACATGGAACAGCCAACCAGTTGGAAGAGAGTAGACCCTCCACATCCGCGGGGGATTCGTTCCTGGGGTCCCCGCGAATGTCAAGAAAATGCAAATAATGGAAACATGGGTTAACTATCACATTACCCATGTTTTGTCCCTAGGGAAAGGGTCTAGGTGTTGGGTGGCACTCACCCAGCGGGGAAACGCTGTGTTGGGCCATCTTCTAGGGTCCAAGCATCCTTTTGAGGCAAGGGCGTTGGGTTTTGCGTCCCCCTATGCACCTCAGCGCAGGGCTCCTTGGCCAGATCTTGCGTGATTATAGAAGGAAAAAACAACCTGTGAATGTTGGATCCACAAATGTCAAACCCGCGAATGTCGGCGCTTTACTGTATATCTCATAGCTAGGATCCCAATGAATTATAACAAGTTTTTAGTCTAAATGAAAGAAATGGGCTGATTTGGATTATATATTAAGCCTGCAAATGATATTCTACAGAACCACTATGGATCATGTCTACTAAAGGGCTGGAGAACTCTGGAAGACATCTCATGGGGCACATGTTATAAGATCTAACTTCACCAGAATACTCCAACACTTCAACCTTTAGATGATATGGCTGCATAGGTTACATGTTGTCTGGTTATAGACTGGTTGTAGTAACTGATAACTTCAAGATGATCAGCCAGGGTCTTCTATAAAGATAAGGCTCCGAGATCTCCAAACTTTATGATTTGAAAAGTTCATAACTCAGTGACTCATTTATTTCACTCCTAAGTAGCAATTACTACAAGGAATTTGCTTCTCTCCAGGTAAAATCCATAGAGGGTACTTATATTCTGCTAAATCCTTTTGGTTGTTGAGTTAAAAGATCAAAGTTAGGGGTAGAAGAGTGAAGTATCCAGACTTACAGCCTTATTAAATTGCGATTTGACCAATTGAACAGGGCTCTATATAAGCACATAGCATATTTTTTTTACAGAAATTTTTGGTTAGTGAACTTCTATCCAAAAGCAAGGTCTTCACTAACTAAAAACTTCTGTAAAAAGATATGCTATGTGCTTATATAGAGCCCTATTCAATTGGCCGAATTGCAATTTAATAAGGCTGTTTATATTTTAGTACTTAAGACCCAATGTGCTTGGGGATTCCAATTTCTACCTAAGCAATTGGATGTTCATCAACGCAAAAGCTACAGGCAGTTCCTTGAAGTGATATATTAGGGGGTCCTCCCACAGCAGGAAATGTTTCCACCCAGTATCTGGACTCAGAACAGGTTGGTACTTGGAGCCAGGCAGGAGGAGGTGTTTCTCTGGAGGATCTCAGGAGTCTTGGGTGGGTTAATGTGGTTGGAATTCAAAGACACTAAATAAGAACATTCCTGGAGGGAAGACCTCAGGGGAGTGGTCTACAGACATGACATCATCTGAGCTTGGGTATGGCAGGAGGGCCAGCTTCTGAAATGTAGCCCGCAGGCACCAACATAAGGAGCTGCCTGATAATGATTTATTCTGTAGACAACACCCAGGTAGATCGTTGCTAAAGTAGATGAATGTATTGTATTATTATGCTCCACGCAATGCAATATCGCCCTGAAGGGGTACGGTAATAAGATGTTTCTTTCAACATTTACATTAAAATATAGATGGTAAGAACAAACAGATTCATCTTATCTACCCATTATATCTACCTAAAATGTCATCAGGGCAATGTAATGCTTCTTCTTGGCATGCATTGATTCCTTTGCAGTCATAAGTAACAAATAAACAAATCTATCTATCAATCTATATATCTATCTATATATCTATCAATCTATCTATCTATCTATCTATTTATCTATCTATCTATCTATCTATCTATCTATCTATCTATCTATTGTTTCTATCTATCTATCTATCTATCTATCTATTGTTTCTATCTATCTATCTATCTATCTATTGTTTCTATCTATCTATCTATCTATCTATCTATCTATCTATCCATCCATCCATATATCTATCTATCTATCTATCTATCTATCTATCTATCTATCTATCTATCTATCTATCTATCTATCTATATATCTATCTATCTATCTATCTATCTATTGTTTCTATCTATCTATCTATCTATCTATCTATCTATCTATCTATTGTTTCTATCTATCTATCTATCTATCTATCTATCTATCTATCTATCTATCTATCTATCTATCTATCTATCTATCTATCTATTGTTTCTATCTATCTATCTATCTATCTATCCATCCATCCATCCATATATCTATCTATCTATCTATCTATCTATCTATCTATCTATCTATCTATCTATCTATCTATTGTTTCTATCTATCCATCCATCCATCCATCCATCCATCTATCTATCTATCTATCTATCTATCTATCTATCTATCTATCTATCTATCTATCTATCTATCTATCTATCTATCTATCTATCTATCTATCTATCTATCCATCCATCCATCCATCCATCTGTCTATCTATATGTCTGTCTATCTATCTATCTATCTATCTATCTATCTATCTATCTATCTATCTATCTAAATAGATGGGTGATTATAATCTCTCAACTGTTATGAATGGTAATTGTGAATGCCATTAACTTCTTTTGGACCATATCTACTAAAGGTTGACACAGTGGATGACTCTTAGAGGTGTTATCTCTTAGGGCCTCATTCAATTGCGATTTGGCTAATTGAATAGGACTCTAAATAACCACATAGCATATATTTTTTAAATAAGTTTTTAGTTAGTAAACATCTATCCAAAAGCAAGGTTTTCACTAACTAAAAACTTCTTTAAAAAATATATGTTATGTGCTTATTTAGAGCCCTATTCAATTGGCCATATTGCAATTGAATGAGGGCCTTAGTCTTTATACCCTTAGGGTAACATAATAATGGAAAAACCTGCAGTATTTTTCTATCTCTCTGATTTGGTATCAGGCAAAGTGATTTTTAGAAAGCCAGGATTAATGTATCCGCTGTATATACTCTCACGCTGTAATGGGGGCGAATGTTGCTCTGTTTGTTACTCTAAGGATGCAGATAAGACTCTGTTTACACTTATTAGTTCAACAGAAATAAACTGAAATCTTTATGGTCTCTTCCCAGGAACATTAACACACTAACGGATGGCTACAGTCACGACAGCATATAAGGGAATACATTAAATGCTTTGTATTGTTCTTTGTCCTTTATCAAGTCTAGTCTTTAAGGAACCCTTCCATAAGTAAAGGACTTCCATTGTTTCTTATATTAGATCTATCAGGTATGATGGTGCAGGAGCGTCTAAACTCTACTGGACCTGAATACCATGTGGGATAAAGCACCAAATTAAATTGTAGTGTTAGTATAGTAATGGAAGGCATGGCAGATAATATATAATATATTACATATTTATATACATAATTAGTTGGCAGCGGAAGGCATTGACGGCCTATGGACTTATTTATGGTTCCTGGCACCACAACACATGGTGCCCACAGGTTAGTTGCAGGGCAATGAGTTGTATTGAGATATATATATATTTTCGGTTGTGATTTATTCTTCCTTGGTGGTATTTGGGTTGCACAGATACAGAGGATGTCAAATGAAACCTCTTCTTTCAGCACATGCTCTGAGCACAGGAAGGAAAGGAGATCTGTCCAAACATGTGGGTGGTTTGTGGTGGAATCGGAGCAGGGGATGTGATCATAGAAACAAATGACAAATACAAAGTGTAGACCAATCTAGGCTGCCTTTTTATCTATCTAAAACGATTGTCTGAAATAATTCTCAGTATATCCTTATATATGTCAGAGAAATATTAAATCCCATACCTCTTCTGCTGCATGGCCATTCCATTCTACTGCACTAACAAGTTAGCCCCCCCAAAAAGTCAAAACAGGACCTCTTTTCTTGGCTCCTCTATTTTTGGAGTGGATTTTCTGTTTGAACTTTATTGAATCATTTTATATATTTGCAGGTTTCTATCATATCCCCTCTCCAGTATGTCTTCACGCTTTAAATATCGAGGTTATGAAGTCTTTCCCAATAAGTTTTGTCTTTTAGACCCTGCATCATTTTTGCCACCTCCTTTGAATTGTTTATAATTTGTTAATATCCGGTCTCAAGGACTGGTCACCTTTTACTGGGTGAGACCTAAATATGGATCTATAGAGCGGCATTATTATTGTCATTATCGTCAGTACACAATAGTCTGCATCTGGTTGTGTCATTAAATTGAGTGAAGGCAGGGGATTTGGTCTTGGTATGTTGTATCTTAATGAGTAAGGGGTATTATTATATGGAGGGGGTTAAATAGTAGTCAGAATGGGGTCTTGTGAGCATTTGAGCAATGAAAGTCTTCTAAAGCTGAGTCTCTCAACTGGTTAACTTCCAACGGGGGTCGCCATTGAGATCCTGAACAAGGTGATGCTAAACGTGACATAATGTAGTTTTGCACTGATTTGAGTAGAGTTAATTTTAAATGATTAATCAAAAAATATATAATGGTAACTAATTGTAGTTGTACGTTTAAATAGTAGGGCTTGGCTGCTGAGAACTACTGGTCCAAAGTCACCTAGTTTTTGTCTGAAGCCCCATCCATGCTCCAAGTAGGAGGATGCAGTGTTGTGGTGAGAACCACTGGTCCAAAGTTACATAGTTTCTGTCGGAAGCGCCAAGCTCTAAGTAGGAGGATGTGGTGTTGGGGTGAGAGCCACTGGTCCAAAGTTACCTAGTTTCTGTCGGAAGCGCCAAGCTCTAAGTAGGAGGATGAGGTGTTGGGGTGAGAACCACTGGTCCAAAGTTACCTAGTTTCTGTCTGAGGATCCAAGCTCTAAGTAGGAGGATGAGGTGTTGGGGTGAGAACCACTGGTCCAAAGTTACCTAGTTTCTGTTGGAAGCCCCAAGCTCTAAGTAGGAGGATGAGGTGTTGGGGTGAGAACCACTGGTCCAAAGTTACATAGTTTCTGTCGGAAGCCCCAAGCTCTAACTAGGAGAATGAGGTGTTGGGATGAGAGCCACTGGTCCAAAGTTACATAGTTTCTGTCAGAAGCCCCAAGCTCTAAGTAGGAGGATGAGGTGTTGGGGTTAGAACCACTAGTCGAAAATCACCTAGTTTCTGTCTGAAGCCCCAAGCTCTAAGTAGGAGGATGAGGTGTTGTGGTGAGAACCACTGGTCCAAAGTTACCTAGTTTCTGTCGGAAGCCCCAAGCTCTAAGTAGGAGGATGAGGTGATGGAGTGAGAGCCACTGGTCCAAAGTTACATAGTTTCTGTCGGAAGCCCCAAGCTCTAAGTTAGGAGGATGAGGTGTTGGGGTGAGAACCACTGGTCAAAAGTTACCTAGTTTCTGTCTGAAGCCCCAAGCTCTAAGTAGGAGGATGAGGTGTTGGGGTGAGAACCACTGGTCCAAAGTTACCTAGTTTCTGTCTGAGGATCTAAGCTCTAAGTAGGAGGATGAGCTGTTGGAGTGAGAGCCACTGTTCCAAAGTTACCTAGTTTCTGTCGGAAGCACCAATCTCTAAGTAGGAGGATGAGGTGTTGGGGTGAGAACCACTGGTCCAAAGTTACCTAGTTTCTGTCTGAGGATCCAAGCTCTAAGTAGGAGGATGAGGTGTTGGGGTGAGAACCACTGGTCCAAAGTTACCTAGTTTCTGTTGGAAGCCCCAAGCTCTAAGTAGGAGGATGAGGTGTTGGGGTGAGAACCACTGGTCCAAAGTTACATAGTTTCTGTCGGAAGCCCCAAGCTCTAACTAGGAGAATGAGGTGTTGGGGTGAGAGCCACTGGTCCAAAGTTACATAGTTTCTGTCAGAAGCCCCAAGCTCTAAGTAGGAGGATGAGGTGTTGGGGTGAGAACCTCTAGTCGAAAATCACCTAGTTTCTGTCGGAAGCCCCAAGCTCTAAGTAGGAGGATGAGGTGTTGTGGTGAGAACCACTGGTCCAAAGTTACCTCGTTTCTGTTGGAAGCCCCAAGCTCTAAGTAGGAGGATGAGGTGTTGGAGTGAGAGCCACTGGTCCAAAGTTACATAGTTTCTGTCGGAAGCCCTAAGCTCTAAGTTAGGAGGATGAGGTGTTGGGGTGAGAACCACTGGTCAAAAGTTACCTAGTTTCTGTCTGAAGCCCCAAGCTCTAAGTAGGAGGATGAGGTGTTGGGATGAGAACCACTGGTCCAAAGTTACCTAGTTTCTGTCTGAGGATCCAAGCTCTAAGTAGGAGGATGAGGTGTTGGGGTGAGAACCACTGGTCCAAAGTTACATAGTTTCTGTCGGAAGCCCCAAGCTCTAAGTAGGAGGATGAGGTGTTGGGGTGAGAACCACTAGTCCAAAGTCACCCAGTTTCTGTCTGAAGACCCAAGCTCTAAGTAGGAACATGAGGTGTTGGGGTGAGAACCACTGGTCCAAAGTTACATAGTTTCTGTTGGAAGCCCCAAGCACTAAGTAGAAGGGTGAGGTGTTGGGGTGAGAACCACTGGTCCAAAGTTACCTATTGTCTGTCTGAGGATCCAAGCTCTAAGTAGGAGGATGAGGTGTTGGGGTGAGAACCACTGGTCCAAAGTTACCTATTGTCTGTCTGGGGATCCAAGCTCTAAGTAGGAGGATGAGGTGTTGGAGTGAGAGCCACTGGTCCAAAGTTACCTAGTTTCTGTCTGAAGCCCCAAGCTCTAAGTAGGAGGATGAGGTGTTGGGGTGAGAACCACTGGTCCAAAGTAACCTAGTTTCTGTCGGAAGCCCCAAGCTCTAAGTAGGAGGATGAGGTGTTGGGGTGAGAACCACTGGTCCAAAGTTACCTAGTTTCTGTCTGAAGCCCCAAGCTCTAAGTAGGAGGATAAGGTGTTGGGGTGAGAACCACTGGTCCAAAGTTACCTAGTTTCTGTCTGAAGCCCCAAGCTCTAAGTAGGAGGATGAGGTGTTGGGGTGAGAACCACTGGTCCAAAGTTACATAGTTTCTGTCGGAAGCCCCAAGCTCTAAGTAGGAGGATGAGGTGTTGGGGTGAGAACCACTAGTCCAAAGTTACCTAGTTTCTGTCTGAAGCCCCAAGCTCTAAGTAGGAGGATGAGGTGTTGGGGTGAGAACCACTGGTCCAAAGTAACCTAGTTTCTGTCGGAAGCCCCAAGCTCTAAGTAGGAGGATGAGGTGTTGGGGTGAGAACCACTGGTCCAAAGTTACCTAGTTTCAGTCTGAAGCCCCAAGCTCTAAGTAGGAGGATGAGGTGTTGGGGTGAGAACCACTGGTCCAAAGTTACCTAGTTTCTGTCTGAGGATCTAAGCTCTAAGTAGGAGGATGAGCTGTTGGAGTGAGAGCCACTGTTCCAAAGTTACCTAGTTTCTGTCGGAAGCACCAATCTCTAAGTAGGAGGATGAGGTGTTGGGGTGAGAACCACTGGTCCAAAATTACCTAGTTTCTGTCTGAAGCCCCAAGCTCTAAGTAGGAGGATGAGGTGTTGGGGTGAGAACCACTGGTCCAAAGTTACCTAGTTTCTGTCTGAGGATCTAAGCTCTAAGTAGGAGGATGAGCTGTTGGAGTGAGAGCCACTGTTCCAAAGTTACCTAGTTTCTGTCGGAAGCACCAATCTCTAAGTAGGAGGATGAGGTGTTGGGGTGAGAACCACTGGTCCAAAGTTACCTAGTTTCTGTCTGAGGATCCAAGCTCTAAGTAGGAGGATGAGGTGTTGGGGTGAGAACCACTGGTCCAAAGTTACCTAGTTTCTGTTGGAAGCCCCAAGCTCTAAGTAGGAGGATGAGGTGTTGGGGTGAGAACCACTGGTCCAAAGTTACATAGTTTCTGTCGGAAGCCCCAAGCTCTAACTAGGAAAATGAGGTGTTGGGGTGAGAGCCACTGGTCCAAAGTTACATAGTTTCTGTCAGAAGCCCCAAGCTCTAAGTAGGAGGATGAGGTGTTGGGGTGAGAACCTCTAGTCGAAAATCACCTAGTTTCTGTCTGAAGCCCCAAGCTCTAAGTAGGAGGATGAGGTGTTGTGGTGAGAACCACTGGTCCAAAGTTACCTCGTTTCTGTTGGAAGCCCCAAGCTCTAAGTAGGAGGATGAGGTGTTGGAGTGAGAGCCACTGGTCCAAAGTTACATAGTTTCTGTCGGAAGCCCTAAGCTCTAAGTTAGGAGGATGAGGTGTTGGGGTGAGAACCACTGGTCAAAAGTTACCTAGTTTCTGTCTGAAGCCCCAAGCTCTAAGTAGGAGGATGAGGTGTTGGGGTGAGAACCACTGGTCCAAAGTTACCTAGTTTCTGTCTGAGGATCCAAGCTCTAAGTAGGAGGATGAGGTGTTGGGGTGAGAACCACTGGTCCAAAGTTACATAGTTTCTGTCGGAAGCCCCAAGCTCTAAGTAGGAGGATGAGGTGTTGGGGTGAGAACCACTGGTCAAAAGTTACCTAGTTTCTGTCTGAAGCCCCAAGCTCTAAGTAGGAGGATGAGGTGTTGGGGTGAGAACCACTGGTCCAAAGTTACCTAGTTTCTGTCTGAGGATCCAAGCTCTAAGTAGGAGGATGAGGTGTTGGGGTGAGAACCACTGGTCCAAAGTTACATAGTTTCTGTCGGAAGCCCCAAGCTCTAAGTAGGAGGATGAGGTGTTGGGGTGAGAACCACTAGTCCAAAGTCACCCAGTTTCTGTCTGAAGACCCAAGCTCTAAGTAGGAACATGAGGTGTTGGGGTGAGAACCACTGGTCCAAAGTTACATAGTTTCTGTTGGAAGCCCCAAGCACTAAGTAGAAGTGTGAGGTGTTGGGGTGAGAACCACTGGTCCAAAGTTACCTATTGTCTGTCTGAGGATCCAAGCTCTAAGTAGGAGGATGAGGTGTTGGGGTGAGAACCACTGGTCCAAAGTTACCTATTGTCTGTCTGGGGATCCAAGCTCTAAGTAGGAGGATGAGGTGTTGGAGTGAGAGCCACTGGTCCAAAGTTACCTAGTTTCTGTCTGAAGCCCCAAGCTCTAAGTAGGAGGATGAGGTGTTGGGGTGAGAACCACTGGTCCAAAGTAACCTAGTTTCTGTCGGAAGCCCCAAGCTCTAAGTAGGAGGATGAGGTGTTGGGGTGAGAACCACTGGTCCAAAGTTACCTAGTTTCTATCTGAAGCCCCAAGCTCTAAGTAGGAGGATAAGGTGTTGGGGTGAGAACCACTGGTCCAAAGTTACCTAGTTTCTGTCTGAAGCCCCAAGCTCTAAGTAGGAGGATGAGGTGTTGGGGTGAGAACCACTGGTCCAAAGTTACATAGTTTCTGTCGGAAGCCCCAAGCTCTAAGTAGGAGGATGAGGTGTTGGGGTGAGAACCACTAGTCCAAAGTTACCTAGTTTCTGTCTGAAGCCCCAAGCTCTAAGTAGGAGGATGAGGTGTTGGGGTGAGAACCACTGGTCCAAAGTAACCTAGTTTCTGTCGGAAGCCCCAAGCTCTAAGTAGGAGGATGAGGTGTTGGGGTGAGAACCACTGGTCCAAAGTTACCTAGTTTCAGTCTGAAGCCCCAAGCTCTAAGTAGGAGGATGAGGTGTTGGGGTGAGAACCACTGGTCCAAAGTTACCTAGTTTCTGTCTGAAGCCCCAAGCTCTAAGTAGGAGGATGAGGTGTTGGGGTGAGAACCACTGGTCCAAAGTTACATAGTTTCTGTTGGAAGCCCCAAGCTCTAAGTAGGAGGATGAGGTGTTGGGGTGAGAACCACTGGTCCAAAGTTACCTAGTTTCTGTCTGAAGCCCCAAGCTCTAAGTAGGAGGATGAGGTGTTGGGGTGAGAACCACTGGTCCAAAGTTACCTAGTTTCTGTCTGAGGATCCAAGCTCTAAGTAGGAGGATGAGGTGTTGGGGTGAGAACCACTGGCCCAAAGTCACCTAGTTTCTGTCTGAAGCCCCAAGCTCTAAGTAGGAGGATGAGGTGTTGGGGTGAGAACCACTGGTCCAAGGTTACATAGTTTCTGTCGGAAGCCCCAAGCTCTAAGTAGGAGGATGAGGTGTTTTGGTGAGAACCACTGGTCCAAAGTCACCTTGTTTATGTCGGAAGCTCCAAGCTCTAAGTAGGAGGATGAGGTGTTTGGGTGAGAACAACTGGTCCAAAGTTTCTTCTTTTCTGTTGGAAGCCCCAAGCACTCAGCAGGAGCATGGAGCGTTGGGGTGATATTTGCCATCAAACTTGAGGACACCTCACATAAGGTATCAATAACAGCAGACAGGACAACATTGAAGAAATTAAATGATATCTAAGCTATGATGTCCTCCATTAACACATCCAATGGTGAACCAGAGCTTACAATCTAATAGGAAAGCACAGTAACACCCTACTACCCCAGGAACCTACATAGGAAAAGATTTAGGATTTAGGGTCATACTTTGTGTCACTAACCAGAGCATTTACAGACTGAGCCACTGCGTATTCTCCAGAATAGGCTGAAGGGGTGAACCTTCATAATTATCCAATACAGAGTATCCCACCCATTCTGGTTCTAATTTGTGCTTAGTCCCATCTTGTACTCATCCCGGCATGCTTGAATTAATTTACTTTGTTTTTCCCAACCATTTCTACTAGCAAAGTTATGTCTATTACTCATTCTGCAAAGTACTTCGTACTACTCCTACCCTCCATGTTCTAAAATTCCTAATTTTCACGAATATTTGGTATTAACCTCTGGGTTGCAGCTGCTTCCTATGCTTTTTGGACTCAAAACTAGCCAAAGGGTTAATACAAATAACGCTTTACCTGGCTGAGATTCCAGGTACAAATATAGCTGTGGCCGGGTTTACACACCTTTGTGCCCCAGGGTATAAATTACTGAGTGAGACACACCTATCCATGTAAGGATTAGAGTGCTGAGCAGACAGATGTGCGCTCACTCCTGGAGAGGACGCCATTAGCATTGCACATTGTGTTTATGTTATACAACAGTCACAATTAATAATTAAACTATAATCCCTTGTACATTACTGCGGTGGGATTGTTTAATCTTCTCTCTTACCGCCGGTGGCCCAAATTCACGAAATTACAAAGCCTTATTTAATGCAAACAACCCCAAGAGTTTACCCTTTGGCTTCAAACTTGCTTATAATATAACAAAAGAGCTTGCAATCTGGCTTTATTTATTGCAGAACACCTTATCAGCTTGCATTCTCCTTTAATTCTTGTTTTATAACGGGTACCATATTGTTTTATTTCATGTAGACAATGCTAGGCGTTCATAATCATTATCTGATACATACTACAGTAAAAACGTAGTTATGGTAAAATAGCTTGCAATTAGTTATTTCCTGAAATGTAGGTGTCTTAGTGCTGTAATTCGTTATATTTGGCATTGATTAGCTATATTTCTCGAAAAATAAATAAATAGGGGTGTGTTTGTAGTTATTAGTGGGGGGGGGGGGGAGGATGAAAGCGGTTGGAGCCTTTGTTATATTAGAGGATAAGGCTGATCCTCCAGGGTCCAGCAGAGACATCACAATTATTTATTTTCTATAGATTTAGTTGTATGGCATTTTTCCTGCTTTATTATGCTCTTTTTAATTGTACATTGGCCCTTTAATTCCTACGTAAACACTTACTTCCGCTCAAGATTTGCATTATAATAAGCCATGCCAATTGATGTGTAAGAACACATATTTGTGAAGCGTATAACAACATAACAATATCAACAGGTACATTATATCTGCATCTAATTAGCTTTCCATTAGTCCATTTGAAACCACTGACAGTTTGAGCTGACAAATGGGAGCTTCCTTTGCATTCAGATACCCCACCCACATGTGGAAATTGATTAGTTAAAGCCAAAGCAACAACATAATTACATATAAAATGTAATGAACTATTAGGGGAATTAAATTTTTTGGACCTATCCTGTTATGTTCATGCACGGAAATCGCGCCGACGACGTCTCAATGTAGCTGTCTCTAAGGGGACGGTAAGTGGTTAGGGGTTTTCGGGTTAGGTTTAGAGGGTTAGGGCCTGGTGTAGGCGGTTAGGGTTAGGGCTGACAAGGGGTGTAGGGGGTAAGGGTTAGGTGCTTAGCAGGTTAGGTTTAGGGTTTGGGCCGGTAACTGGTGTAGGGGGTTAGGGCTGGCAAGGGGTGTAGGGGGTTAGGGGCTTAGGGTTAGGTGCTTAGGGGGTTAGGTTTAGGGTTAGGGCCGGTAACTGGTGTAGGGGGTTAGGGTTAGGGCTGGCAAGGGGTGTAGGGGGTTAGGGCCTGTAACTGGTGTAGGGGGTTAGGGTTAGGGCCGGCAAGGGATGTAGGGGGTTAGGGTTAGAGGGTTAGGTTTAGGGTTAGGGCCGGCAAGGGTTGTAGGGGATTAGGGTTAGGGGCTTAGGGAGTACATAAGGACGTGGGATTACTCTGTTAGGTCCCTGCATAGGACTATGGCTTCTGGTGTTCCACCAATAATATGTGTGACAAGTTAAAACTACATTTTGTTTTAAACATGATACATGTCTTTGTTAAACCCTTTTAATCCCACAGTTAGTGCATCTTTGTGATAGTGATGTGTAAGTAAGGAATTAGGTTACATAATGTGAATGTCTCCGCTCTAGGGATGAAGGAGACGGAGCCTTCATGAGAGCTTCTTAATATCCTGTGTCACTGATACAATGTTACACTAAAGGGTATCACATGATAAAAGGAACATTATTATGTCTTACAGGATAATACAAGCAAAGCTGAAGATGGTGTGTGGAAGATCTGTCTATGCATTATGCATACATTGTACACTGCACCAATAGATAGATAGATAGATAGATAGATAGTTAGATAGTGAGATAGATAGATAGTGAGATAGATAGATAGTGAGATAGATAGTGAGATAGATAGTGAGATAGATAGATAATGAGATAGACAGTGAGATAGATAGATAGTGAGATAGATAGATAGATACGTAGATAGATCCAAAACACATATTTTCTCACACAAGATACAACCCATTTCTATTTCACTTACATATTATGAATTACAGTGGTTTTTGCACCTCCCTCCTATCTGTTCTTCCCTCACTAGACCCTCTCCATTCCAATTTAAGCCATCGTAAATGCCTCTGCTAATTTTATTTATTTTACTAGTCATTCCTTTAGGATTTAATGACACAAGGCAAAGGTGACCACTTCATCTTACATTTTCTGTGCTCAAATTACTTTTATGTACATTATTTTATGTGCTTATGAGCTCTGTTTTTACTGCCTAAAATCAAGCAAACAGTCCCTGTATGGGTCTGCCCACTTTAGCATATGCAGACACAGACGTTGTAGGGCTGGATGTGCAGTGTAGTGTTCTAGCCTATCAGGGAGCACTTCTCAGTGGCAGTTTGCATCATGTTGCTGAGAGATGGTCACTGATTGGTTAGTATGAGACACAGCACAGCAAGTACAGCAGAGCCTGTGTCTTATGTGATCTGCAGAGGGCATACAGGGACTACCCATACCAATACCCATACAGGGACTATTTGTTTGATTTTAGGCAGTAAAATAGAGCTTATAAGCACTTCTTAATAACACAAAGTACATACAAATTAATAAATACACAGGTATATTATATACCTAGTAAAATTCAGGTACCATCCATATCCCTTTAAGCATGTCTCTGAAGGAACTTCTGATAGGTTTAGGACAGAAAACCCCCATCTTGTAAGCCTTCAGAAAGTTTTTCTGTATGGAAATGTGTGTGATCTATAGTTTAGACAACTTAATATAAACTAATACTCTAATGATTATGTTGACACCTCCAGGGGGTGTCTAAACAGGCATCTGATCCCCCCTCCCCCCCCCCCCCATTAGCTTGCAGCATCAGGGGAGCAATATTAACACACTATTTACCCGCTGTTGCTTGCTTAGCAAATTTTCTTGCAGCTTCCTGTCTGTATGTCACCAGCAATACATAGCACATATCAGTGATACACTACATATCACAAGCTGTTTTGCACCACAAACAGATACCCCAGAGTCAATTCAAAAGTTTCAGCTAACCTGATTAGCCAAAACAAATCATTCTAAATGTGATGCTAGTTTAGCCTGGGTTTGGAGGGTGTTAACCCTGGATTCCAACTGTCAGAAATTACAAGACATTTTGCTGACTTCAATGTAAGTGTTTAAATGTTTATTTTGGGATTTTGTAAATGCAGAAAAATGTTTGCATACACTATTAATTCTCCTCTATCAGATGCATTCATAACCCAGCTCACTTAGATATACATTTAAAGGACCACTGTACAATGAAATAAAATATATATTGTTTGAAAACTTTGAGTCTCACTAAGAAAAATAGTAATAAAGCTAGTTTTTAATTAGAAAAAATACATGTTCCTGTTGAGAACATCCACAATGGTAAAAATGTGTGTGTTAGAGGGGTAAATATTTAATTGCAAACTTCCTGCTTCTGGGCATGTAAGGGGTGAGTTGTCTATTTTATCTGATCCAATTATCTAACAAAGACCATCTTCCTATTCCATAATTCCATCATAAACACACTCTCGTGATCCAGCTCTGAGAAAGTGGTGCAACAAATACAGTCCAATAGTCATAAAAAAAGTATTACAAAATCTTATTTTCTGCAAAAATGTTATATGTCCATACCTGCTAATGTTAGTTTATTGAATAATTCACAAACAAGTACCTTTTTTTCTACTGTGGCCTTTTAAAGATGACTTGAGCCAGCACAATGTGTACAGAATCCCCCATCTCATTGTGCGCTGCCTCCATGTGATGAGTATAACAGGGTCTCTGCTTTCTACATTACCTGGATTTCCTATATAATATTACTGCACAGTCATCCCCCGGTTTGCAGGACCCAATCTCTCTGTATCCTGTCCAGCTCCTGTAATAATTCCTAATATTTCATATAACTCCCCTCATGTCCTGCCCACGTGCTGTACACAAACAAGTAGCCGGCGCCATGGTGAGACCTCAGCTATCAGATAGGAGAGCAATCAGTTTCCTCTATTGTTTCTCTTACAATGTTCTTTTACAGTTTAAATGCTGTAAAAGCTAACACAACAGCATTTAAAAACAATTACAAAAGAGCTACTGATGAAAAAAGCTTTTACATCTGTTTTATTTGATTGTAACTGCTCTACATGATGGGGCAAAGCTGTAACGAAAGAGAACATTTTTGTACTAAAAGCCAATATAAAATATATAGTATATTTATGTTCACACTTGAATGTCTAAAACAAGTAAAAAAAAATTGTCTTCCTGCTCAGAATTCTGAGAAACTTGGTTATTACACTGCATTCTGGGAACCTGGGCAGGGACATGCAAATGTGTTCACAAAGACTTTGCTCTTGTAATTCGTAACCATTTCAAACATGGCTTCCTTTGAGCTTGATCACACAGCTTTGGGCAAAGCTAAGGATAGATTATACACAAGCCAGTAATCCTACCCAGGTACAGCTGTTTCAAGGTTACTGCCTCTCATCAGCGTGGGGCCGGTACCTAGCCTGTGTAGTAGATTTTATGAGGAGGTATTTTACCACAGCAATCATTTAATTTATGGTGGAAATATAAATATGTGATTCCCCTCATTTAGGATGTGCAGGTTTTCCCAACTTTCACAAAGACCCTATTGTGGCACCCCATCCTACGCGCGCAGCTGAATAGCGCGTCGTCATCAGAGCACCGAGAACTGGGCTCTGATGACGCTCTGCGCTCCAGCCTGGTGCTGTGTGATCTGCCCCTGTCTGGTGACCCCCATTACACAAGAGCTTACAATCTAGAAGTGATGTGGCATGTGAGGCTCTGCAGCGTATCCATTGGAGGTGTCTTGTATAATGGGGGCACCAGCCAGGGGCAGATCACACAGCACCAGGCTGGAGCGCAGAGCGTCATTAGAGCGCAGTTCTCTGCGCTCTAATGATGACGCGCTATTCAGCTGCACGTAAAGGACGCGCCCCAACCAATTGTTGGTGGCCGAGGGTGAGATCATTGCTCTGGACTTATCCAAGATGCCCATTATCATTAAGCACTAACTATAGAATATCAATAAGGAGTTTAACTGGCATCATATTATGTAGAGCTAATGACAGCGGTTACAGTGGATACATTCGATAGCATGTCCAAGGGTCCATGCTGACACAGAAGGTATAGAGGGTCCCGCTCACAGAAGAGCTTACAATCTAAGTGGGTTACGGATATTAGAGACAAACAAGGATGCTGTTGCTTATTCTTTGTCCAGAGTAACAACAAGGTCCATGCACATGAGGTGGTCACGGTCTTGTTTGAATCCTTTATATTAGGGAACAAGTTAGTAGGGTAGGGGCATCATGGGAAACATTGTGTAGACGAGAGTGGGTGGTGGTGATGATGGGCGAAGAGAGATATATGTTGTGTACCAAGTGGAGGTGGCAGTTAGGGGAGTATCTGGAGGTATAATATTTAGGAGAGTACGGTGTTGTTGAGCGCTTTGTAGGTTAACTTATTCATGGGAGCCATTGGACGGAATGGCCAAGTTGGACAGCAGATGAGAAATAGATGGTGAGATATATTAAGCTAGCAGAGACAATTGAGATGGATTGGAGAACCTAGTAAGGGGAAGTGGTCTATTAAGCAGAAGACCTTGGGCCACATAATAATTATGGGTTGGATTATTAGGTTCCTTGGGCAATATCAGAACTTTATATTATTATCACCTAGACGGTTCTATGTAAAGGCCATGACACAAGTGCCTATGGGGCTTCTTATTATGGGGCAGAAGCAATCTGCAAAGACTGAGCTTTTTCCTTCTTTACTTACAACTTAATACCGCTCTGTAGAAAAAGCCGACCCACCAATAAGACATATCATTTCTATACTGAGGCACTTTTCCATTGTGAAGAGTTGTCTTGACTTCCACACAGTAAAATGATAGACTATTTAGGATGATTTGCATGGTCTTGCTGTGAGTTGTTGGATGTGGTAACAATACACAAGAAAAGAAGGCGATAAATCCCTCCTGTCTCCATTGTCAGTGACTGAAAGCCGAGAAGCCACAAATTCCATGAGAGTGACTCATTCAGGGGCTGAGAGGAACTGATTGATCATCTATCCTGGGTCAATGGGGGGGGATGAGTTGTTTTCATCTTCAAAGAGGATTGAGGGTCAACCTTGTAACCAAAGGAAAGAGGATCAATGATTGACGGGAAGAACAGCTATAGAGGGATATAGTATGGAGTACCCATTCTGGATCGCTACTGTGTCGTGGTGAAGGGCCTTGTTTATCTCAGTGAAGCTGTGAGCTATTCCATGTCGGGTCACCCAAGATGGGCGGGTCATAGCAGACAGGTCAGACAAATCGCAGTCCTCTGGAGAAGCAACTGGTAACCCACTCCAGTATCTTTTACCATATGGATGAGCACAACCAGAAACACAGACATATGTTCGGCATGCTGTGCCCATATGGTCACTGAAAGTCAGGCACGACTGAAGGACTGAACAACTATAACTCCAACAAATGGAGTACGGATATAGAGTGGTATGGAGCACTGGTAGATATCATGCATTCCTCACACGCACAGTGCCTCCCATGTCAGCTGTTATAAAATAACAATTAAGCTAAATACAATATATATTTTATGAAATGTATATGATATGGTATTTTAGAAATAAAAAATATATTTCAGAAGAGCCGCAAGTGTTGACCAGATTTACTAAGCTTGAAAGCTGCAAAGTGCCAGTCCGTTGAAGGTCCTCTCTGCTGAGAACTTGCTGTATTCACTAAGATTTGCTCCTTATATCCAGGTCCACAAAGTGCCATTTGTTCCATAATTTATATTAATTACAAAGTACAAGTTAGCACAGCTTGCAAAAAATCAGATAAACATATAGTTAGCTGGAGCAAGCAGTCATCACAATGCACTAGCCACCTCTTTGCACTTTAGTACATTTGGCCCGTAGTGAGATGACTATTAAAGGATGACATATAAAGTGTGAGGAGATACCTTTCTTGTATTTGCTGTCCGATGTTGCCAAGCGTTGCTTTCATTTAACTAATGTAATTACCAGGGGTTTAGCTACCAGTGGTGCAGGTGGTGCAAGGAACCAGGGCCCTCCTTCGTTTTGGGCCCCAGTGCTGTGTAATTTTTTTTTTTTCATTTAATTTTTTTGGGCACCCACCATGGTCCCCCTGGGTCTCCTTAGTCGGGGTGATGGGTTATGTGAGGGAGGAGCAAAGGAGATGCAGATGGGTGTTATATGTAGTGGGTGTTGAGAGGGTCCGGGTGCTATGTAGGGGTCTTGGGGAGTGGTACTGAGTTGGTACTGGGGACCCTGAACAAATTTGTTTTTACAACCACCCCATTCGTCGGGGGAGGGAAACGCATAGTTAAGGGGGGCCCCAACATTATTTGCACCAGGGCCCTCCATTCTTTAGCTTCACCAATTGTAATTAGTGACACTCTGGACTTGTGAGTTGGGGGTTTGTTTTGCTTTGAGTGCACTCCACAGCCTGGTATTGGCAGGTATATCAGACATGTTACATGTGCTGAAAATATATTTAGATACCCTGTAATGTTGATCATAACATGTACCTAAGTCTGGATTTGCTGACATTTTTGCCTTGTTGTATCATCTCATGGTGGTGTTGGCTTCTCACATTTTTGTAGGGTGCTTGGCTTTGGGAGGGACACTATTGAAGAATGCCACTTTCACACAAAACAATTCGCCAATATATCTCCTGAACCCTGCAGAGGCTTAAAAAAACCAAATCAAAAGCAGGCTTAATTATGTTGAGTCAAGTGGTCTTATGAGCGCCATTAAATTGTATGGAGACCAATGTGAAGCTGAGAGAGGCTAAATGTAAGACCTTTTTTTATGGTTACATCTACGGTGGGGCACAAACTAGGCAGTCACTTCATCATTGGGTTGATTCCTGATATATACATGTATGAATAGGGGACACAAAAAATAGCAATATTAAATGTAATCATGTATTACCAGATTTGGTCACTAGAGGGTGCCGTGGAGCAGTATACCTTTCCCATGAAAGCTTTGACCCATAATTTATCTTTACATATATATATATATATATATATATATATTATATATATATATATATATAT
The DNA here is from genome assembly GCA_027410445.1 of Discoglossus pictus. Taxonomy (NCBI): domain Eukaryota; kingdom Metazoa; phylum Chordata; class Amphibia; order Anura; family Alytidae; genus Discoglossus; species Discoglossus pictus. The sequence continues at coordinate 13,894,295 of CM050169.1, read as the reverse complement.
ATATATATATATATATATATAAAAATAAATAATTTTGAAATATATTGTGAAGGGGTGGCATTGAGAATTTAAACAAAGAAATAAAAAAAAGTATTTCAGAGGCACTGCAAACAATTAGTGTTTAGAAGTCCAATTTGCGATTGGACTCGCAATCCAGAAATGTAGAAATCAATAAAAATCAATAAAGCAACTGTTCTAGTCCATGCGGGTTCCATGATATGTATTAACTCCTTGATTACCGGGATTGATATAGCACGGAAATAAAATATAAACATTTTTTTTATTGCAGATTTGCGAGCTTGAGAATGTTGTACAATTAATTCTGCTTTTCATCACTTTCCCAGCATTTTTAAGTACAATATTGTGTGTTTATTTGCTTTTGCAGTGTTACGAACAGTGTTTAACCCCCTTGCGTGTCCTATCTAGTACTCAAATAATTTATTGATACATTCGCCATTTACGTGTTGAAGGCACTTGCAGGCTTGCTGAATTGTTGTAATTAAATATGGATTTTGCGTCTTTAGCACTGGTAACATTTACGGGCTTGAAACATCAAAGGAGGAGATTGGACGGAGTTACGTTACGGCAACTGCAAATGCGAGTAGCTAAATATATCCAAATGAATATCAGTTACATTTACAGCCTCTATTACGGGCTTATGCAATTGCGATTTGGACATTTAAATATGGACCAAGGTCACCAGAGAATCACCAAAGCACCGGTCACCAGAGAATCCCTGTGGTTCTGTCTTCAGAAGATGGATCAGCTCAGGAGGACTTTGTCCAAACTGGGGCTCCCCATTAGTATCGGAGCCAGACACAAGTTCAAAATCAGGTCAACCTCCAAATAAAGACATTTGATCGGAGACTTGCTCCTCTAAGAAATATATTATTACACCAATATTTTGGTATCTGCTTCCACATAAATCAGAATTGTTACTCCAATGAATGTAAGAATGTTCCCCTGATTAAAACTTGTCTTTATTAACACGGTTTAATATTTTAAACAGTTTCTTAATTCTGTCTGCTGTGTCTGACTTGGGGTCGTTGGGATTTTGTTGCCTTCTGCTGAGATGGATTATTTTGGGATTGCTCGTCTTGCACAACCATTTCGACTATTGTCACTTACACATCAAACCAGAATATATTAAACTGATATGGACGGTTCCCTGATTTTACTACCTATGTATTTATCTAAACATCAATTTATTAAGTGCTGAAAGCTCAATTTTTACCCAATGAACCCTTCCAAATAGTCCCTGCAAAGGTCTGCTCCCAGCAGCTCTTGCACAAAGTGTTTCTATTGGTACCAGCTATACTAGCCAATCACAGATTGTCTCTCAGCAGCATTTTAAAACATGCTAGTACATCTAGTACCAATAGAAACACTGTGTGAGCTACAGGGGCAGAGCTTTGCTGGGACTGTTTGGAAGTAAGTAAAACAGTGTTAATAAAATGACGTTTAGATGCAAACACACTCTTAGGTAATTCATTTTAATATTAAAGACAGGGAACCTCCATATTTCCTTACATTACTTTAGTATAAATACGTGGAATATTATTCCTACCTTTAGATGCCACGTTCTCTCGTGGTTGTTATGGTATTTCCTTTGGCATCGTATGAATAGATACAATGTAATAGACCAATCTATTATACTCATAATATCTACTTAAAAAGCCCTGGTTTAGCAAATCCTCCAGCTCCATATACATGTCCCAGAGTTCCTTTACTGTCTTTGTCCCTTGTTGTTGCTGTTCAGTCCTTCAGTCATGTCCGACTCTCGGTGACCATATGGACGAAGCACTCCAGACATATCTGTTGGTGTTTCTAGGTGTGCCTATCCATATGATTTTTTGGCAATGATACTGGATTGGGTTGCCAATTCCTTCTCCAGTGGACCATAGTTTGTATGACCTCTTTGCTATTAACCTGCCCATCTTGGGTGACCCTACATGGTATAGCTCACAGCTTCATTGATGTACACAAGCCCCTTCACCACGACAAGGTAACAATCCAGGAGGGGTTATTGTCCCTACCACTGCCAAACGTCTTGTTCGTGTATTTTTCTGAAAGATACACCCCCAATCCTTATTAGATAGAGAAACATGGAGAAGGATGATTGACAGTTTGCCAAAAGGATTCTTTAAAAGAAAGTATCAGTAAACAAGACCATCAGGTAAATGTCACTCCAAAAAGGTCCCCTTTATTCCAGAGATAAAAGTAACAAATACATAAATAAAAATAACTGCAGTCGGTTGCAACAAAAAATTCAGACCTATCCTGTTATATGTGCGCATTTCTGGAAGCGCTGGAAGAGCGCCATTGCCGACTCTAGAGATGAGAGCCCAGCACGCTGGGTAAGTGGTTAGAAGTTTCAGGTTATGGTGACAGAGTTAGGGGGTTAGGGTTAGAGGGTTAGGAAGTGAGGGTTAGGGGGTTATGGTTAGGGGTTTGGAAGTGAGGTTTAAAGGGTTAGGGTTAGGGGGTTAGGAAGTGAGGTTTAGAGGGTTAGGGGGTTAGGGCTAGGGGGTTACAGTTAGGGTTTAGGGTTAGGAAGTGAGGTTTAGGGTTTGGAAGTGAGGTTTAGGGGGTTAGGGTTAGAGGATAGGGGCTTGGGGTGTTCTACCTATTTTTATCATCTACATGAGGATGCGAGCACGCCTGCATCCCTAGAGTCGTCGTCGGCGCACTTCCAACGCATTCAGAAATGCGCACATAAAACAGAATAGATCCAAAAATTCTACATAGAAGTGACTAAGAAGTGATACAGAATTATTTTATGTATAGAATAAATGAAAGGTCCTCTCTTTGAGCTAATGTGTTCATCAAGGACAATTAAGATTAGCAACGGGGATAATAAGTAAGATAAACATGAACTGATGAAAAATGGAAATAGTGAGATATATTTATCAATGAGATAGTTTAATTGTTAAACATTTTTTTAGACATGCTTATCTTATTTATCAACCACCTTAAGGGATCGCTGGGCCTTTAAGTTAATTGTATACTAATTTAAGAACTCGTCCGCTTATAATGTTTTATTACAGTCGGGTGTAATTATGTTTTTTTTTGGTAGTTTATAAAGTAACCATATATGCCCCGTCTGGATCGCTACCTTGTCATGGTGAAGGGGCTTGTGTATCTCAATTAAGCTGTGAGCTATGCGGTGTAGGGTCACCCAATAAGGGCAGATCATAGCAGAGAGGTCAGACAAAGTGAAGTCCACTGGAGAAGGAAATGGCAACCCACTCCAGTATCTTTGCCAAGAAAACCATATGGATGAGTTCATATGGTCACCGAGAGTTGGACACGACTGAAGGTTGAACAACCACAAACCATGTCAGATGGCAACAAATATATAGCAACTAGATGGATATTAAACTCCAGGTTTTCTACATCTTTCCTTACAAGACATAAGTTACTTATAATTAACACCTCTAAATGAAAAAAGAGAGGACAAATGGGAGGAACTATGAGGCATGGAGAGTATTGGGTAGGGCGTGGTCATTTTAACACTATTAACCATCACAGGTCCTGACATAGCTAAATGCTCAGGAATTCTCCACCACTGCCACCCTCCCATAGCTGCAAATCCTTAAAAGGACTGTGTCACCATAACAGACAGCTGATTTCATATTAAAAAGCATTAAAAACAAACTATATATTGTACTAGCAGTTTTTCTCTATAGTGAATCATTCCTGAATATTAAGAATTGTATACTAATTTGTGGTTCAGTATGATAATATGTGGCTTAATATGATAATGTGCGGCTCAGTATGATAATATGTGGCTCAGGGTGCTAGATGGAGGTGGGAGAGGAATGTAACTGCCAGATAACATTGGGGATCTCTACTTTAGTATTACAGTCTGCTTGTTTGTGGCTGTAGTAGCCAATCAGCACATCAAAGCAGCTAATTAATGGGAGACAAGTGGGCCACTTTTGGTGAGTAGAACTGGTGCTGCTGGATGACTTTGCATAAAGCAACAATAACAAAGAATTTCCCAGGACTGATGCACAAAAATGAATATACAACATATAGCCAGATTTTTCTGCTCTTAAAAAATAACCTAAAAGGAAAAAAAATAGTTTTTGGGGTGACAAAGTGCCTTTAATGTTTAAGATTGTCACTGTAAGTATCATAGAGGAAATCTGTAGTGGGATATTCAGATAATCAAGACAAGGACAGGCCCCCTCTCACTGTATTTTTTGTTTTGGTTTATTTAAATGGCTTTAGATTATTTTCAGTTCTCCAAATACTTTATCCTTTCTTGTGCCCCCTTAATCTTCCCCCCACATTAACTCTTACAGCATGTGATAAACAGAAGACCACCCACAGCGCTTGTGTCGGTCTCACACAGGTTCACGCAAACACTACGACCCCGATTCAGTTGAGCAGTCGTAAGTTACCGGAGCCCGTAAGTGAGGCCGTAAGTTAATTTGCTATTCAATTGGCGTCTTTTTGCGGGCTCCAAACGGTTTACGGGTTACGGGCTTGAAAACCTTGAGGTTTTTAATCCCGGAACTTACAGCCTCCTGAAGCCTTTGATCTTTCACGTCCGCAAGAGTTACGAGCGCTAAATCGCTAAAATCGCAAATCGCTATTAGATTGCTGCAATTCACCGAGCCCGCAAATGTTTTCACAACTGTAAATGGCAAATGTACGAGAAAATCCTATGAGTAATCGAAAGGACCTGCAAGGGGGTTAGACACCTATTCATAGCAGTGAAAATTAAGAAAAAAATCAATACTGCGCTGTAAAAGACGGAGAAAACAATCACAGACATTAGAAATAATTGCGCAACAGTCTCAAGCTCGCAAATTGGCAATACAAAATCATATTTTTTCAGGGTTATATCGATCTCAGGAATCAATGAGTTAATACATATCAGACCACCCACATGGACTAGAACAGTATCGGCATCAATTTTTATTATTTTGTATTTTGACAGTTTGCGAGTCTGATCGCATATCAGACCCCCGAACTAATTGATTGACATGTAACATCCATGTTTTATGGCTGTAACGATGACAGTCTCATTTTCTATTGGCTGTTTCGAAATGGGAGGTTACGGCCTTGCTTAATTGATTATGTTCCCGCCCTTAACTGCTATGCACAAGTGCATGGTTTACGGCTTTGGCGTTCGGCCCGTAACTTGCAGCTCCGGAATCAGAGATGAACGGGAGCTCGTAGCACGCCCGCAGACTTACGGCCTGGATCCCGTGAGATGCGGGCTTGCAATTGCTATATGCTACCCTAGCACAACATGAGTTTTCCTGGCATAGGGTAAAGTACCTTCCCCAAAAGAATAAGAAAAGCCCGACAGGTCTAATAATCCTGGGCTTGAGGCATCTACCAAACACGTTTAGCTGAGATTATTGGCTAATTAAATTTTTTCTTCCTATCCCCCTAAAATAATCCATTAATAAGCTCACAAAAATGGGCCATTTTGGTATTTAATATTGGAATGTGAAGCACGCAATACATGTGTCATACGACATGCTGTGCTCTAAGAGGCTCATTAGCCCAAGGCATAGGCCTCACTCAAGTATTTATTTCCCATCCATCCAAACCCTCTCCTTAATAACCACCTATAAATAGGTGAACCAAACAGATTTCAGTTACAGGTAGAATTGGGGTAACCCCCGTAATTTGTGACTTCTACTGTCAAAAATTATATTATATTAATAGTGTAAAGCAGACACAGGATTTAAAGACAAGTATGTATATCTAATTAATTAACAATTAATTAATTAATTAATTGTACTCCTAAATTTTCTATTGTTTTCTTTTTCTGCTGCAACCCAGCAGCCAGCACTCAACAACAAGACCATGCACCAAGACCATGCACCAAGACCATGCACCAAGGCCATGCACCAAGACCACGCACCAAGACCACGCACCAAGACCACGCACCAAGACCATACACCAAGACCATACACCAAGACCATACACCAAAACCATACACCAAGACCATGCACCAAGACCATGCACCAAGACCATACACCAAGACCATGCACCAAAACCATACACCAAGACCGTACATCAAGACCGTACACCAAGACCATGCACCAAGACCATACACCAAGACCATGCACCCAGACCATGCACCAAGACCATACACGAAGACCATGCACCAAGACCATACACCAAGACCATGCACCAAGACCATGCACCAAGACCATGCACCAAGACCATGCACCAAGACCCATACACCAAGACCATGCACCAAGACCATACACCAAGACCATGCACCAAGACCATACACCAAAACCATACACCAAGACCATACACCAAGACCATACACCAAGACCATGCACCAAGACCATACACCAAGACCATGCACCAAGACCATGCACCAAGACCATGCACCAGTCCCTAGCAAAGCTCTTCTTCAGGTTCCACTGCCCGGTTGTTGCAGTCTAATTGTTTATAAAACCATAGCTATAAATGCCTCTAACTTTATGAATTCAGCAACAATTTCAAAAAGCAAGATCTTTCCATATACCTTCAAATCGTCTATGTAGTGGTGCAAGTTTTATTGTTAAATTAGTTTTTCAGAGTTATCTCTTTTCATTTGTTTCCTCATCAAGGCTTAGTGAATGTAACCTATTATGTCAGCCCCTTTTAGATACTTCCACTAGAAAATATCCAATTAGCAGCACCAGCACTGTCATGCCACGATATAGGTTTTGTAGAATCCCTTGTTCTGTCCTACACATGGGTGAGAGAATGGAGAGCACGGGTGAGACATAGGAGAAAGACAGCACTTATGGGAGAGCACTATGGAATATGTCGGCACTTTATAAATAAAGTTTATTATTATTATTATTAATAATAATAATAATAATAATAATAATAATAATAATAATATTATAGAACAAAAATGACGTGAATAAAATTGTAAGGCTGGCAATGTGAGCCTTTTGCTCCCCTGAGCACCATTTGCGTGGCACGCGCTGACTGCCGTTGGTTTTATTTTCAAAGTCCCGCGTGTCTGGCGTTGTTCGTGTAAGTGTTACTGTCTTCGCCGATGTGTATTTTCTAAGTTCGCCGTGCCTGTCGTTGCTGAGCCTCGTTTTCATCCTGTTTCAGAATTTTTACGTTTTTACGGCCACAATTTTTTCCCTCGCTTAGCTGATTTTCGAGAGACGAAAAACGCCAAATATGGTTCCAATTAATTTGCAACTTCACTCTCAGGCTTCCTGCCCACCCATCCCCCCGCCTCCCCTTGTTGTGTGTGAGCGTTTTATTATTATTTTTTATTATTTTTGTGTTTTTTGTGTGTTTTTGAGTTACCCGTTTGAACCAACTGCGTGCCTCGCATGCCTCAATTGCTCACCTCGCTTCGCGAGGCTCGCAGTGCAATGTGCGCCTTCAGTGCTCATTGCAGCCTAAGTCCCACGTGCCTCAACTGCTCACCTCGCTTTCCGAGGCTCGCAGTACAATGTGCGCCTTTGGCGCTCATTGCTGCCTAAGGCCCCCGTGCCTCAACTGCTCGCCTCACTTTGCGAGGCTTGTAGTGCAATGAGCTCCTTCAGCGCTCATTGCAGCCTAACAACCTTATTAAATTGTGATTCAGCCAATTGAATAGGGCTCTATATAAGCACACAGCATATTTTTTTACAGAAGTTTTTAGTTGGTGAAGACCTTGCTTTTGGATAGAAGTTCTGTAAAGAAAATATGCTCTGTGCTTATATAGAGCCCTATTCAATTGACTGATTCGCGATTTAATAAGGCTGTAAGTCGTGTGTGCGTCAACAGCTCACCTTGTTTCGCGAGGCTCGCAGTTGCATCCCTCGCTGCTCGAAGGACACAAAAGCGCGTCCAACATCGCAAACGTTCTCAACACTGACAACTATCACATATATAGTTGTCAGCAATGCGGGTTGTTGCTAACGCTTGCGGGCTCGCTGGTGGAGATGAGCGCCGTAGGCTCATTGCAGTCCACAAATACGGACCCTTGCGAAGCTCTACGGCGCCTCACACGCGGTTACATACACCCACACAAGCGGCACTTTACCAAAATACATCTAACACGCAATCACTATATACGGACGTACACAAAAAAATACGAACCGCGGGACTTACAACAGAAAATTTACAGACTTAGCATAAAAAAATACGAGACCTCGCAAAAATACGGACCGCGCGCACCTGAAAACATTAAAAACACAATAAATACACACAAAAAATACATAAAAAGCTTACCCACAGCAAGGGGGGGGGGGGGGGGGGGCACCCAGGACCTCTGGGTGTGAAGTTACACCTCAATTTAAGTCAAAATTCACGAGTTTAGACACCCGAAAATCCCCTAAGCGAGAGAGAAAAATGGCCACCGAAAAAAACGAAAACGGGGCTACAGGACCCTAAAGACGCAAAACACCACCATGCACATACGGATTTTCAAAAAAGAAGTACGAGGTACAAGATACACTCTTAGCAAGGACGCGACATCATCCACAGCCGCGTACCACATACACATTCGCCGCCATTTTACAACAGTAACTTACAGAATGCGGAAGTCGCTAGTATATGTAATATCACTCAGTGTACCCTGCCACGACTTTTACTCACTTTTCCATAGAAGATAGTCATTGCTGTCCCTTTGCAGACTACCTCAGTGAACCTTAGTGAATCTGCACCAGTCTGTATAGGAATCATATTCTGGTAATCATTTTTTACCACTTTATGATGTTGTACGGACATATGCATAATAACATATCTGAGTATCATATGATGTCATGATACAACATCTGATGATGTCACCAGCATTATAACTGATGCCAGTCTCGGCACTCTGGGTGGCTCTGTCTGAATATACATAGTTTTGTTATATTGTTGCACTTAGTAAATAGTTTTGTTACATTGTTGCATTTATCGACATAGATTTGATACATTGTTGCACTTAGGTAATATAATTATTAACGTTGTTGCATTTATTAAAATACTTACATTGTTGTGTTAGTAAATAGGATTGTCACATTGTGGCACTTATTGTTGTTACATTGTTGCACACAGTGATGCGTCACTGACTGATCTCACTAAATACCCTATAGTGCAGGGTATATAAGAGCAGAAGGGGCAATGAGGGAATTTGTAACTACAATTGTATGCAATTCAATGTTTTCCTTTTTATTAGGATTAAGAATAAGCACATGTGAGTAACACCAGTATTAAACACCAAAAAAGACACACAATTGTAAGTTTATTGATAGATTAATTTAGGGGCAAAGGAGGAAAAAAATATTTTAAAATGCAATCTTTATTAAACTAATTTAAAATGATTTCTTTCATCATGATTTTAAAGTTGTCTGATTCTCCTTGTGTTACAATCTTTACTTGGACAAGTCTACACAAAATAAAAGATTTATACCCAAAAAAATAACATTCCTGGTCCTGTATTTTCGTTACAAGTATTTGAGTATGTTATCTATTTATTACTGTTGTTATCTCAGTACATCTCATCTCTACATCTCGTGTAACTTATTATATCAGCTCCTTTTAGATACATCTTCTTCCAGTGGAAAATATCCACAGTTCCAGCTCCCAATTAGCAGTACCAATGTAATTTAATTCATGTCAGGTTACAAAGTTTGTCGATTTGCTTGTTCTCTCAGGGTGTCCTGCGGCACAATAATACAATTGGTGGTTTGGCAATGTGAAAATGAGACAATACTGATTTGCTCTTCCAAGAAGCTGTGGCCTATTTATTTCTAATAATATTTTATAGTAATTATAGTAATAATAAGTAATACTTATGTTAGTAATTGGACATAGTTTTTCCCGTATATAATGTGGTAGTGTAGTGACAAATGCAATAAAAAAAAAATCACAAGTTTATGGGATAACAAACAGAGCCTTTGAAAAAGTTGCTTGCTATGCAGCGAAACGGTCGTCGGGTAGGAAAATAGGGACTGGAGACACTCATACTAGATTTTGTAAGCAATTTCATTATTACTTAGAGTTTCTCTAAAGGGCCACCTGCTATCCAGTTATTTCAGTTGCAGTAGGCTGTTACGGCCTGTAAGTTCATGAATGATGAAGCTCACTAGCAATTTGGTTTTTATATATTTGATTTTAACATTAAGGCCTATTGAGTGACTATAAGTATTTTCAAATGTTGTTGTTTGCATCATGTAGTCATGTCCAACTCTCTGTGATTTCATGGACCATAACACACCATGCTGATCCATTTGGGTATTCATGACAGAGATACTGGAGTAGGTTGCCAGTTCCTTCTCCAGTGGGCCACAGCATACAGCTCTTTGTTTTCCTAGGTGATCTACCATCCTAGTACTGCATGGCTTCAGGGTGGTGTGACCTCTTGGTTTCCTGTCTGGAATCAAACCCAGGTTATAGCGGTGAAAGCACCAAATCCTAACCACTGGACCACCAGGGAATCCATATATTGGAATGTACCAGTCAGTAAATAATTGTTATGGTGTTTCCCAGCTTGTTTGCTGAGCTTCAGTGTGTTTTGGGTCAGGCTTTATTATTTAAATGCAGGAAACCTTAACCAGCTTTGGGGCATCAAACTAGTTGAGCCTTCCAGATAGGAGGATCCTTTGAAGATCATAGAGTCTCTCTACTATGCATGTTTTGGTTTTGGTAAGCTTGTCAACAGTATCCTGTATAGCTTGAAAATCTGTGTTGAGTGTGATTAGCAAACAAAAGAAAAATGTATTCAAACAAACTAATAGCTATTATAAGATTACGGTCAACATTTGACAAGTTATTGTTGTTATGGGTTTGGTGTACCATTGACTTAAATTGAATTGTTTAACTTATGTATATTGGTATTATGCACCTGGAGGCAGGGGCATATGCCATAAGAAACATGAAGCATGGCGGCAATATAATTCCCCTACCCATTTTCCTATGGGGTAGTCTGTTCTCTATGGTAGCTCAATGGGCCAAGTCCAGGCCCTGAAAAGGGGTCCGTGACACCCTCCCTCAACCTTATCAAATACTCATATTGCGCCGCACATATTCCAAAAAGTGCTGCATTTCTCAGAAATGATTAACTGTAGAGCTAAAACGCTAGTACAATGTATAGCCAGTTTCTCATTAAGATGATGGCACTTCCTGTTGGGGTGACAGTGTCTCTTTGATAATGGGCAAATATTTAAAGTACATTAAAAAAATAAAAACAACATTTAATTTACTCTCTATGAGGCAATTATATGTGGTGTTGACCATCCACATTGTTGTCCTATAAAGACTTCTGTCTTTTATGTCTCAAATTCCAAGGCTCTTTCCTCTTTGAAGAGCATGTAAGCATAGTCAGTTGTCTTGGGTCTTGGGGTCCGGGAGGGGTCCTCATACACATGGGGTCACTGACTGGCCTCTTGTTTCTTACAGACTCAGAAGATGAGAGGGGTCACCGCCCTGTTTGTGGCTCTGCATTCATTGGTCTTCTATCCTGGAAAGATCTCAGCTCAAAAAGGTAAGTGGCACCAGGGTGGCCTGCGCCAGTGTCACCAAGAGGAGAACAACTGCAGAACATCCAATGCCAACCTGCATGGGAGAGCTATTACAGTGTACACAGTGCCAACCTCTATAGGAGACCTTCTACAGTACACACAGTGCCAACCTGTACAAATACCTTTTATAGTACATAAAGTGCCAGCCTGTACAGGAGACCTACTACAGTACACACAGTGCCAACCTGTACAGGAGACCTTCTACAGTACACACAGTGGCAACCTGTACAAATACCTATTATAGTACATAAAGTGCCAGCCTGTACAGGAGACCTACTACAGTACACACAGTGCCAACCTGTACAAATACCTTTTATAGTACATAAAGTGCCAGCCTGTACAGGAGACCTACTACAGTATACACAGTGCCAACCTGTACAAATACCTATTATAGTACATAAAGTGCCAGCCTGTACAGGAGACCTACTACAGTACACACAGTGCTAACCTGTACAAATACCTTTTATAGTACATAAAGTGCCAGCCTGTACAGGAGACCTACTACAGTATACACAGTGCCAACCTGTACAAATACCTTTTATAGTACACATAGTGTCAACCTGCACGGGAGAGCTATTACAGTATACACAGTGCCAGCCTGTACAGGAGACCTTCTACAGTACACACAGTGCCAACCTGTACAAATACCTATTATTGTACACATAGTGCCAACCTGCATGGGATACCTATTACAGTATACACAGTGCAAGCCTGCATGGGAGAGCTACTACAGTATACACAGTGCCAACCTGCATGGGATACCTATTATAGTACACATAGTGCCAGCCTGTACAGGAGACCTACTATAGTACACACAATGCCAGCCTGTACAAATACCTATTTTAGTATTTAAAGTGCCAGCCTGCATGGGATACCTATTATAGTACACATCGTGCCAACCTGCACAGGAGAGCTATTACAGTATACTCAGTGCCAACCTGTACAAATATCTATTATAGTATATATAGTGCCAGCCTGCATGGGATTCCTTTTAAAGTACATACAGTGTCAGCCTGCATGGGATACCTACTACAGTACACACAGTGCCAGCCTGCATGGGATACCTACTACAGTACACACAATGCCAGCCTGTACAAATACCTATTATAGTATATATAGTGCCAGCCTTCACGAGATACATATTATAGTACACATATTGCCATCCTGCATGGGATACCTTTTAAAGTACATACAGTGCCAGCCTGCATGGGAGACCTACTACAGTACACACAGTGCCAGCCTACACAGGAGACCTATTACAGTACACACAGTGCCAGCCTACACAGGAGACCTATTACAGTAGATCCAATAGCAGCCTGCTGGGAGACATATTACACTACACAGTGCCAGCCTGCTACTACAGTACACACAATGCCAGGCTGTACAGGAGACCTATAACAGCACATCCAGTGCCAGGCTGTACAGGAGCCTCATAAGAGCAGCACCCCCAGTACCATGCGACACAGGATACCCTTACCTACAGAACATACGGTGCCAAGATGCAGGGGAGGCTGGCACTAAGGTGGTCTCATAGACATCTGCCTCTTAGTTCACTCTTTGGCTTGCAGAATAGTAACCATAAAAAAGAAATATAACAATTACACCAAATCAAATTCATTTGATGATTTTGCTGGTGGCGCCAACATATTATGATAAACAATTCTCCCCAAAATCCCCTGTATGTGCAGCCCCTCGGGGGTCTCTCTTCTGTATCTCTGGACATGGAAAGTCCATCCCTCATATCTATATATAATGACGAATTGTGCTTCCCAGGCTAATTTCCCAAACTCTAGCCAAATAAAGAAAAATATTTCTAACTTGCCGAGAAACAAATATGTTTCCTAAATTGTTTTTCTCATAAATAAATGCTGCCTTCATATGTTTTAATATTTAAATGCAATTATTCTTTACAATGTGGTTCCACTTTATTTTCTTAGCTGATCCTATTTGCTACATTCTCAGTAGAATGTAACGTTTCGAAACTAACACACTTTCCATTTCTGCTATTGGGAGCACTGGCAGTTATAGATGCCACATTTTCATTGTACAGAAGTTGGACAGCACAAATTAAAATGTTAGATTCCACAGCATCTTAATTGTATATAGAGTATTACTGTATTTTCCATACTCTTTGAGATGGGATGATGGATACATTGTATCATCTGGAAGTTACATTAGTATCAGGAAGTACAGAGCTGCGGCTCGCCCCGGGGTACACTTGACCCTGGTCTTATGACCCCTACGTCATGTAAATCATCAATAAAACCTGTTTTTTTCTGATATTATTTTCTATGTTGGATTGCACAGTTATAGCCCAATGTAGTCTGCCCAGATTCCGCTCTATCAAAACACCAATGTAATTCAAGAAAAACTGCACTTGTTTGTGAAGTATGTAACAAACTAACAACAATAGCACCCGTAGACATAAAATATCAGAATTTTTGGAACATGAACCCATTTTCTTTGTGACAGAGTTAGTGAATGGAGGGCTCCAGTCCAAAACTTTTTTTTGCCCTGGGGCCCCCCACCAGTGCCAACTCACCCTAGTGCCACATTCTTTTTGTTCTGGGCCCCCAGTACAAACTCACTCAGTGCCCCTCCCTATAACAGCTCCTCTGCCCAGGACCTCTTCCCATAACAGCTCCTCTGCCCATGACCCCTTCCCATAACAGCTCCTCTGCCCATGACCTCTTCCATTAACAGCTCCTCTGCCCATGACCCCTTCCCATAACAGCTCCTCTGCCCATGACCTCTTCCCATAACAGCTCCTCTGCCCATGATCCCTTCCCATAACAGCTCCTCTGCCCATGACCTCTTCCCATAACAGCTCCTCTGCCCATGACCCCTTCCCATAACAGCTCCTCTGCCCATGACCCCTTCCCATAACAGCTCCTCTGCCCATGACCTCTTCCATTAACAGCTCCTCTGCCCATGACCCCTTCCCATAACAGCTCCTCTGCCCATGACCCCTTCCCATAACAGCTCCTCTGCCCATGATCCCTTCCCATAACAGCTCCTCTGCCCATGACCCCTTCCCATAACAGCTCCTCTGCCCATGACCCCTTCCCATACCAGCTCCTCTGCCCATGACCTCTTCCAGTACAAGTTGCCCTGTATAACATTTAATTTTGGTTATTATGTATCACTAATAAACCTCACCTTGAGTTTTAGATCTGCTTGTACAAACTAAAGGCTTGATCCAATTAACTCTATTAAAATACCCTTAATCATAAAACTAGCAGGTGCCGTTTATCCTCAGCTTCACATTCAGAAATACCAGTAATGACCAAAGAAGGAACTTCTGATAACTTAAATAAGCTGCTAAAAGTAATAAAGTATCCACACAATAACAATAAGTAGGTTGTCTATTGAGATCAATACCAAGTAGGTCACCAAAGTTCTCTCAGGATGTCAATAGACATTAATGGACAAAGGGTTTTGATTTGACTAGGTATATAATACACCTGTGTATCTATTTACTTTTACTATTTTATTAAGAATAGCTTATAAGATCTAAAATCCAACTACTTGCCACTGCTTGGGTCTGCCCTCTGCTACATATGCAGACACAGACTCTGTAGGGCTGGATGTGCAGTGTAGTGTCCTAGCCTATCAGGGACCACATGTCAGCAGCACGTTGCAGAATGTTGCTGAGAGATGGTCACTGGTCGGTTAGTATCCGACACAGCACAGCAAGTACTACAGAGTATGTGTATTCATGAGCTGCAATGGGCAGACCCATACGGGTACTATTTGTTTGATCTTAGGCAGTAAAAACAGAGCTTATAGTGTTTAGTTAAAGGACACCTATACTTCCACCTTTCTATATATTCTTTTGAATAACTAAATTTTGGGGAAATCATTTTGGAAAGCAAAAATAAATAAATAAGTAAATACAATAAACACATCCTTTAAATATATAACTTTTACACTAATATTTTACTTCAGGGTTCTGTTATATTTTCTGTGCTGATTTTTTCTACTACTTTCTAAGGAGGATGCGTCTCTGTAAACCAATTAGCTTTCCATTCGTTCTGTTGACAGCACATGCAGCTTTAGCTGCCACTTTCCCAGATAGGAGCTGCATCTGTGCAGGAAGTACATTGGTAGAAACTACAAAGGAGGTTTCATAGCACAATTTGCATATTTTTTTATTTGTATAAGGCCATTGATGTGCACAGAGCTTAACAGAAACAAGGTACATAGGGGGATGATATGAGGCGCTGTGTCAAGTATTAATTGCAGGGAGGAGAGAAGAGAAGCACCAGAGATTAAGATTTTGTGGTAGACTAGAAGAGATAGAGGATATGTTATTTCAGACAAACCTAATTAGTTTCCATGAGGAGGTTAGAAGGAACTTGGATCAAGGCAGCTCAGTATATGTAGTCTTTTTTGGATTTTGCAAAGGCTTTTGATACAGTGCCACATGGGAGACTATTATGCAAACTAAGGGATACCGGAACTGTAGTAAATATTTGCACATGGATTGAGAGCTGGCTAAAAGACAGGAAGCAAAGGGTTGTAGTAAATGGAACATACTCCGATTGGTCTAATGTGATAAGTGGGGTTCCTCAGTGTTCAGTATTAGGTCCTCTCCTTTTAAAAATATTTGTTAATGACGTAGAAGATGGATTGGAAAGTAGTGTCTCCGTTTTTGCTGATGGCACGAAGTTGTGCAAGGTAATTAAATCAGATAATGATGTGCTTTGCCTCCAAAGGGATTTGCATAAATTAGAGGAATGGGCATCTAATTGGCAGATGAGATTTAATATGAATAAATGTAAAGTTATGCATTTGAGAAGGATAAAATAGCCATGCAATTTATAATCTTAATAGAGCAAATCTAGGGGTACCAGACATTGAAAGGGTTTTTGGAGTACTTGTGGACAATAACAGTGCTCAATACCAAGCAGAATCTACAAAGGCAAATAAAATATTAGCATGTATTAAGAAGGGGATAGCAAGTTGATCTATTTGCAAGAATAAAAACCAATTGTACTTCAATGCAACTCATATTTAAAACCCGATCACTCTCCCTTTTCTGCATAACACAACCCCATATGCATCAATCTATGTCTATAACCTATGCTAGTTTGTGCTTGCAATATTGTTGCAAATGTACAGTCTCCAAATATATCTATCGATCTGTATATCTGTCTGTTTGTCTATGGTAGTCAATAATATTTTAATAGACACTATACAGATTATACTTTATTAAATAAAATCTTGCCTTAATAAAAATTCCAGCAAGTACAACCTTATGAAGATGAAGGGCATAAGTGCACAAATACATATAAAACAGGTATATATATATATATATATATATATATATATATATAATAGAAACTTGAATTTTGTTCTCTTTTGCAGTGAGATGTGAAAATATCTATGACTCAGATATTGTATTTATTGTGGATGGATCTTCGAGTATTGGACGGGCGAACTTTCGGATGATCAAATCCTTTATGGAAGGGTTGATTCTTCCATTTGTAAATGTAGTAAGCGAGGAAGGTGTGCGTTTTGGAGTTGTGCAATATAGTGATGACCCCAGGTGAGTGCAACCAATCTCAATAAAGGGGCGGGGGTGTCATTACTACAGTTTATTTAGATTCTCAATGCCGCTGCCCCCTCAATATAATTAAAAATTACATATATGTATATATATATATATATATATATATATATATATATATATATATATATATATATTATATACTGTATATATACGATAAATAATGGGAAATACATACTGCTCCATGCCCTCTAGTGGCCAAATATGGTGATGCATGGTTATGTTTAGGTTTGCTATTTTTTGTGTCCCCTATTCATTTAATCTGGGGTGATTTGTCCCCCCATCCCCCCAGTCCATAAGCCCCTGAGGGGGCAAGATAGAAAACTTAAAATGTCATAAATAAAATTAACAACATTTAGGAGGCATTTCTACAAAGATAGAGGAACAAGAGGACACCATTTAAGACTGGAGGGTGGAAGATTCAGGGGTCATTTAAGAAAGTATTAATTAACTGTCACATTGAAAGTAAAGAGCATTAGTCTTCCAGAAGAAATAAAAACAGACAGTAAAAGATAATAAAATGCCTTGGACATACATACGGCCACCCTGAGATGTAATCCCATATGAGCTTTGCAGGAAGATTACATTGATAATTACTTGAGCTGATTTTGTTTTCTTGTCTGCTATCAATATATGTTTCTGAGATATAATGTGGTTTCTTTTTATTCTGCAGAACAGAGTTTTCATTTTCCCAATACAGTAATGGGACGGAGGTACTACGAGCGATCCGAAGCCTGAATTACAAGGGGGGAAACACCCGAACTGGGGCCGGGCTGAGACATGTCCTGGATAATTTCTATGGCCCAGCATTTATACGATCAGTTCCTAAGGTACCACACAATCTACTCCTTGGTAATACCAGCCGAGATAAGAACTCACTGGATTCTAGTTAGTATATATGTGCCATATACTATTCAGCATGAGATAATGTTTGCTGTATGACTGTCACACTTATGAAGCTTGTGAATCGAGCGCCCAGGGGGGAAATAATTTGGGCCCCCCATGCATCTTTTCCATCCATGTGATAAGGGGTCAATCAAGAAGCCAAAAACACATATATATGGTCAGAAGGGGTGATCAGATCCCCTTTATATAAAGTAATTATCTGGCATCTTCATCTAATAAATTAAAATTCCACCTTTATTGCCAGTGCCCTCTTTGGGGTCACGGTGCTTTGCATCTGCTGCATCAACAGTAGATCTGCCACTGGTTTGTCATACCAAGTACTGTGGACTTTTATCAGTGCCCCTATGCGCATGCCAAGTGCGTACGCCACCATGTTTGTGTACTATCTGCTGACTTTATGGCAGACGTTTACTATCGCAATATACTGTCACAAACATGCAATGTATAATTAGTTTTTGTGTACTCTCTATTTATTTCATTAAAATTAAATTAAAAAAAAAGTGTTTTCCTGCAGAAAAGTTATAACGAAGTCTGCAATGTTTACCCGTCGTGATCTACCCACAAATTAATTATATTTCTTGTTAATGGGAAATCATTACCAATAATTTGTAATTGCCCTCTGCATTGTAGAATATAATGGAGAATTGAAATGTACTTGATTAACATACATATGAACTGATAAAGTCAATTCAAAGAAAATATAAGAATACCTTTTTGTGTTTTTTCGTTTGTTGTTGCCACAAACTAATAAAAAAATAAATAAAAACATAATCTTTATTAATAACTTTATTAAAAACGTTATTGTTAAAATTTCGGACGTTTAAAAACGGAGGTCCGAAATGTTAACAATAAAGTTTTTATTGAAGTTATTAATAAAGATTATGTTGTTTTTTTTTTTTTTTTTATTAGTTTGTGAAAAGAAAAAGCACAAAAAGGTTGTAACGGAGTTGGAACACAAATCCAATATCTCCGCTGGTATACGGTAAAATATCCAAGAAGCACTACAGTCTCGCCATCCCCAACCTCCCATATTGGACGACACTCAATTGGGAGTCAAAAGAATACTGTCTTTATTTTGTTGTGCAGAAATATATATACACATCTCTTCCCACAGGCAATACACATCCCCCATAGTTGGTCACATCATACACATAGAGGGACAATAGGTGTGGTCACACCTCCCTGAGGCTACCTAACTACTTTGATACAATCAGACATTGATCAGATTATCCTTCTTTGTTCTTATGTCTGATAATCAAAACACTTTATACAATAGACGTCCTTATCTTATGAGGAGTCTCTGTAATAGGATTATCTATTATGCCAAGGTCTTCAATAGTCTGGGCTAATATTCTGCAGAGCATAAACCAACATACATACAGTATAACAGTAGGATCATATTTTAACCATAATAATTAAATAACCAAAAAACAGGGTAAAACAGTGATGGGTTCCGTTACAAAGGTGTTCTTTCATTTTCTTTGAATTGACTTTAACAGTTCGTATGTATGTTAATCAATTGTAGAACGTAACATCTTATGGTAAAAACATAAAAAGTGGTCAAAATATTTACATAGAATAGAAATGTAATAGAGTGTATCCATATGGCTACCAAAATTAAAGGTGGGGTCAGTGAGTGTAATGGTGACAATAATATGCTAAATGGACATTTACAGCCTTATTAAATTGCAATTCGGCAAATTCTAAAGGGCTCCATATAAGCACAGAGCATATATTTTTAGTTAGTGAACTTCTATCCAACAGCAAGGTCTTCACTAACTAAAAACGTCTGTAAAACATATGCTATGTGCTTATATAGAGCCCTTTAGAGTTTGCCGAATTGCAATTTAATAAGGCTGTTAAATTGGAAAAAGCATAGTGATAGAATCTCGCTCTCTGTCTTGCTCTCTCTGGGCCTCATTCAATTGTGATTTGGCCAATTGAATAGGGCTCTATATAAGCACAGATCATATTTTTTACAGAAGTTTTTAGTTAGTGAAGACCTTGCTTTTGGATACAAGTTCACTAACTAAAAACTTCTGTAAAAAAAGATGCTCTGTGCTTATATTGAGCCCTATTCGATTGTCCAAAACGCAATTGAATGAGGCCCTCTATATATAATTTGCATTGCAGCAGAGAAATTAATAACTAACTATGTAGCCCATCCATCTCAGCTTTTTTATACAGGGGGCTAAAGGCTACGTGGTTTAAATGGGTAGAGATGGGAATAAGGCTCAATCTATATAATCTAGAGACCTTATTGGCTCTCTATGGCTGGTCTCAGTACTCTCCCTAACTCCAATCCTCCTCAAGCACTATAGGTGCAAGCTTCTTGGACGATGCTTGCTGGATCTAGTAAACAGTGACTTGTAGCTTCGCCATCTTGTACAGTGACAAATGTCCTATTACCCCTGTAATACAGCACAAGACATTGTAATGCTCCACTCAAGAGAAGCTAAATAGCTATTAAATACTTGTCCACACAACCACTTAGCTGCTCTAGACCAGTCAATCCGATGAATGGGGCTGTGCTGAGACAATCCCTGGATGAGACAAGCTGCTGCATTCAGAGCTCATTATGTCTCTCGACAGTTTTAGGTCATGGTTCACAGACATATACTTGCTCTGCCGGGGAGAAATTAAGCTATACAATATTTTGTAAGTGATGGAAAGTGTGATAATCTGTGACGTTTAGCAAGCAGAGTGATTTAATGTCAATATCCTGCCGTGCTCATACTTGTTTTATGCAGTTTATATCTGTTCTTTGCTTGTTTTATCCCGTGAACCCAATAAAATGTGTTAAAAATAGAAAGAACATAAGTATCTGGTTTCGAATCATGAAATGCTTTACTATCCGTGCAGATTAATACCGAGTGTACAAAACAAAAGAGCTTCAGATATCTCATTCAGTCTTGTAGAGCAGCTTCATTGTGTATACAGTAGGGATTAAAACAGAGTAGGGAGCATTTACATCGACTCACTCATGCACAATTAGTAGGGAAGGTAATCACAAACATGTCATCTGGGCATATACCTTTGCTCTTTTTATTTGCCATTGTTATCTGCAACACATACCTGCAGGATTTAACTGCTTCAGCTAGCCATTAGTTGCTATACAAACACTGTTCTTGCCAGGATCACTGAATATTGTGTTCTTTATATCCAAGTGCCATTGTTCCCTGCTCCTTGAAAAAGGCCTGATTGTACACAAAAGTATTATTTGAAGAACATCCAGGTATCATTAGTAACTTCTTGACGTGATCGCTATAGAGAAGCCACTGTTAATATTTGGTTACATTATAGTTTTAGGAGCAAATGTTGTAAACACTCTCCTCCACTTTGGTACATCTGGACCATATCCATGATATATCCTTGAACATAATTACAATGTGTTTCTTTTAGGTTGCTATATTGATAACAGATGGAAAATCTCAGGATGATGTCGATGTGGCATCTCAGAGACTGAAGAGCCTAGGAATCAAAGTATTTGCTGTGGGTAAGTAACAAAGACAAACATTTTTAATAATAGAAAAAATACATAATTTATGATAACGCAAATATGAGTTTTGTGGCAGACTTCATGCTTATATGTCTGTATCTGTAGGAATAAAGAACGCAGACAGCCGGGAGCTGACCAGGGTGGCCTCCACACCAACAGATGACTTCTTCTTCTATGTCAATGACTTCAAGATCCTTGGTACCCTCCTCCCTCTTGTGTCTCGGAAAGTGTGCATCAGCACTGGGGGAGTCCCAGTAGACACCAGTGAGTCAAATTTGGAGACCATCACTTCACTAATCACTAATTCACATTTGACATTCTTGTGTCCTGTTAATCGCTCAATATACATATATGCATATATATATATACAGTAGAATCCCGGTTATCCGGCACCCAACTATCTCAAGCAACCGGCACCAGCATCAATTCCCCATTTTCAAAGCTAAACCGGCATATCCGGCGCTATCCGACACTAATCGGCAGTTCAAGACTGGAAAAAAAAATACTTTTTTCTAATTGTTTTTTCTGGGCCTAAATTGCCCAGTTTAGGTGCTAATGCCTTTGTAAAGGCATTTTGAGGGTTTTGGGGGGTTTAACGGTCGTTTAGACCCTTACATTCAGGGACTCTCGATTAACCGGCAACTACACTTATCCGGCAATAGGGAGTCCCCGTGGGTGCCAGATAACAGGGGTTTTACTGTACCAACAATATATATACTGGTACATAAGAGTTAAGTGTGTAGTTTACGCACAAGGGGCCATATTCAATTGAGGTTTCGGGTGATCCGGTAGCCCGTAAATTAGGTTGCAAGTTAATTTGCTATTCAATTGGCATCTTTTTAGAATTAATTGCATAACAGTCTCAAGCTCGTAAAATGGCAAGAAATTAAATTTATTTTAATGTTGTGATTTTAGGGCTAAATCAATCTCGGGTATCAACGAGTTAATACATGTCAGGCCACCCACATGGACTAGAACAATATTGGCATTCATTTTATAATTCATTTTTTTGCGGGTTTGTGAGTCTGATCGCATCTCAGACCCCCGAACCTAATTGATTGACACGTAACCTCCAAGTCTTACTGCCGTAATAATGACGGTCTCATTTTCTATTGGCTGATTCAAAATGGGAGGTTACGGCCTTGCTTAATTGATCATGTTCCCGCTCTGAACTGCTACGAACCAGTGCGTTGTTTATGGTTTCAGCTTTGGGACAGTAACTTGCGGGCTTGAGCAATTGAATAGCATTGCAATCACAGACATACGGCCTACCAAGATCGAGTTAATTTATGATATATTTGAAACCTCCACTATGTCCCTATAAGATTCACATATTTTGGTTATAGGAAAGTAGTGTTGTAAAATTTATATTTTCTCTAATAGACTGTAAGCTCCCTATCAGACTGTAAGCTCTCAGGGGATCAGGATCATTATGTCTATATCAAATGTGTATGTGCTGTATTGTCTTATTTATTTACATTGTATTCAAATAAAAGTTACATTGTATCCATGTGTTTATTCTAACCCTAGGGCTGTGGAATCTGTTGACACAAATAAAATATATTATTAATATTATTATTATTACCATTACTAATAAGATTAACCATATGCTTCCTGGTTTCAGCCACAGACTCCTACACAGGACCTTCCAACCTGGTGTTCTCCGGCCAAACTTCCAACACAATGAGGATACAATGGACGGCAGCAACAGGCCCGGTTACTGGGTATAAAGTTGTGTACGTTCCTCTCACGAGCCTGGGACAGCCAAATCCATCAGAGATTAGAGAGGTGGGTGTGTAAATTGTATTTAAAGACCACCGCAGAATGATAAAACGCCTTGGAAGTGTGTAATAAAATGTTGACATTGGCAGGTGTGCAAAACCGGAACATAAAAGCTTTTTTAGGAAAAAATCTTAAATTTAGTTGACTCTACCCTGTTGTTGGACCCAGTGCTTTGCACTTGCTGCACCGTAGCTCCACCACTGGTAAGATTATGGTTGTAACACCTTTGCTGAGTGCTGCAGCAGCAATTAAAGAGACAGTATAACACAAAAAAGACTTAAAAAGCATGAGATTTCAACTTTTTTTGAGAATAAACAGTCCAATAACAACATATGTGTAGTTAGAAATTATGATAATGTATTATTATGTCTGTTTAATAGACAACATAATGGGTAACATGTCAGGAAACCACGTTGCCTGGGAACAAATGCACTAATGCAATGTCTCTATATGTATATGTTTTTTTTTAATTAACATGAGATACACTAGTTTTTATATATTTAAGCTATAAATACAATTGTTACATATATATAATGTCATAAACAAAAAAATAATCAAAACATAATATATTTATATTTAAATGTCTTACGGTTCCTTACCGCAGTAATGACACTTGTTACTCATTATAATAATCATGACATCCTAATTTGCTATTGGCTACTAGAGACGTTTCTCATCTGTAAAGCTTGGTTTGGGTACGCCCTACACTAAAATCTATTGTGGCAAAGGAAGTCTTTACAGATGATGGCTGAGAGCCGTAATATTGTAAGTGAAAAGATTAACATCAAGGTGTAACCTGGGGGAAAAAAGTTCCTGAGGCCGATTCACGCCTATACTGCAGTTCACATCGCTTAATGTACGAAGGGCCCAATTTTTCTATCTTTGTAAAATAATATATTAACCCATTCATCAAATTTATGTTACTATTTTAATAATCGTAACTCAATTAATGGAAGGATTAATTAGATAGTTCAGGAGTATTGTTGCACACTTTAATTAAGTAATGTTACTGTTTTAGGATCTGGATAAGATCATGCTGAATATGATTGGACATGATCATTATTGGTCAATGGTAATTTCAAATGGTCATTTGGCTTATACAGTATCTATGTGGACTCCCTGCTCACTGTGCCTTAGGGAGTTCAGCGACTGAAACTTACGTCTCGGGTTTGCTGTTTCTCCTGTTCATGGTAGAGTTGCCTGGTATTTTGGGTCTGGATCACTATTGTTTAAAACCCAACTGATATACTACAGGATATTTCTCCCTCTGGAGGGCACAATTGAGCTAAAAGAGGCTGCTCTCTGAGGGCCTCATTCAATTGCGATTTGGCCAATTGAATAGGGCTCTATATACGTTTATAGTTTTTAGTTAGTGGACTTCTATCCAAAAGCAAGGTTTTTACTAACTAAAAACTTCTGTAAAAAAATATGCTCTGTGCTTATATAGAGCCCTAATTGCAATTGAATGAGGCCCTGAGTGGGTAACCAGACCTATTTGCGCCTCTGTTTATGTTCATATCTATGTAAAACTCATATAATGTACCACAGTGTAACATTCTGATGATTATTCACAGATCACCCTCACTGCACGAGAGACATCTACCTTCCTACAGGGTCTTAGACCCTCCACAGAATACTCCGTCACCGTAACCGCTCTCTACGCCAACAGCATCGGGGAGTCAGTGTCTGGTCGGGGGAGGACTCGTAAGTTTTTATCCAGTGCACCTCTGCAATCCTGCCCTAAGGAAGATTCACTCAGTTTAGGACTGTATGATACAATATGGATTTAAATATACTATACTTACAATATGTATTTATTTATTTGTCTCCTAGAGAGTGCTGGTGGTGTGACCAACTTCCGTGTGGCAGAGGCAGGTCCTTCCTTTCTGAGGTTGGCATGGTCGGTTACTGGAGCAGCAACAGCTTATAGGCTCAGCTATTCCACAAGAGGTAAGTTGACCATGAAACCAAGGCGCCATGAACCATTGTGATGTGGTGTGGACACTACGGCTACCACCAAGCTCATGAGCAGTTGTGAGAGGGCATAGCACACTACCAGAAGGCCAACACAGGGGGGCGTATAGTATGAGCAAGATATGGTGTTGGGTGCTCCTTAGGATATAATCATTAATAGTTATCTCTGGCTACCACAAAACCAATCTGTGGTTGATGGCTGTAGGTCTCCAAACCACCCTGGAGATAGATCACTTGCTTAAAACTATGTTCTAAGTAATATTTTAACTTTGGTACAAATTCTTTTAACACTAATTTTGGGGAAAACCATACACTATAAATAAGGGATATCTGTGCACCTGGAGGGTATCCAATCTCAGCCTGTGCATGTCGGCTTCTGGTCCTGGCCTGTATCTCGGTGACGCTGACTTCTTCCCACTACCACACCCTGTTGTAGCATTATACCTGCACCGGCAGAGAATGCTGCGCCTCAGGGCTTGGAGAGACTCGGCAGAGCTTTATGACTCATCCACACTGCCACAAGACATGATTTGTAACTCATGCACTTTCTAACAATCTGTCAGCAGGATATCCATCTTTATTTACCCTGATGTGATGCTCATTACTCATCTATGTGTTGCATCTTTTTCCGTTGACCTCCAGGTGATGAGAGGACGGCGGAGAAGTCTTTGAGTGGTAGCGCATTGTCCGACACACTCAGTGACCTGAGACCCAACACTGAATACATCATCACCCTCACCCCTCAATACCAACAGCAGGCGGGCACCCCCGCCACAATCACTGGGCGCACACGTGAGTTTATCTTTTAAAAATCAATTAGTAATATGTTTATATCATATATTTATTGTAGTGTTTTATAATGTGACCTAAAGGACCACGTCAAGTATTTTCTCAACTTAATAGGAAATAGGCAGCAGATAAATAGCATTTCAAATTTAGAATTTATAAAGAAAACATGGATGCCACTTATATCTACCGGGGTCACTTATCAAGAGAGCCACTGACTGGAGAGTATGGGTGATAATATTTTCTGGGGTCCACCATGGAATGGGGCCTGGGGTCTGCAAGCAGCAGGGTAATTAATATATATATATATAATATATAATAATGTATATATAATGTGGGTGTTAGCTCTTATCTTGTGAAGTGGATAAGTTTAGTTTTTGGGGGAGCAGATTGTTTTTGCATTCGGGGCATCACAATCTGCACCAGAACAATGGGGCAACGGTCCACACAGTCCTGTTACCCTCTTTTTAACTCTCTGCAGACTAGAGGAGATGATAGCCAGACTAAACCTAAATCATATTATATTTTATTATATTATTTTATTATTATTTTAGATTTTATGTATGCATTTTGTATTTACTCAGGAACACAACATATGTTGTTTTATGTTGTTATGTTAAATATTACATTTATTCTCTCAGTCTGTATTGGATTGGGTTGAATTATCTCATTTTAGAATTTATTTACAAAAATCTATATTTCAAATGTATATCCCACTTGTTACCCACTCTACCAATAAATACTTATGTACTTTAATGCTGAGTCTATAAACGTGTGACCACTTCTTGTATTGCTCTTTTTTTGGAATATTTGATAATGTAAAAACATATACCAACATTGTTAGCACAGGGAGGATGTAGTTTGGTTATTACATGTTTTAATTTTTGTAGGCATTCCCAATTGTTTATTTATTTCTTGTCAATACTATAAAATGGTCTTTAGCACAGAGGGATTATATAGATATATGTGTGGGAAAATGTGTCTGAGAAGATCAAGGCCCTGGCTTGTACAGTTGTACTTGGCCCAGAGATTTCTGATGGCAGCCAGTGCCGGATCTACCTTTTTGGAGCCCCTGGGCAGTGAAGTGGAGTAGCCCCTGCAAGCGCATGTGTGCACCCATTTTTCCCTTTTCTGTGCGTGTATATCACTATCTATGACCCATAACAGCTATTTTAATAACATAGCTATTCATACACACGCCAAGCTATTACTAGTGTGCTAAAATATGTTTGCCATATATTGTATATTGCATATGAATAAACCCATTTTGATTTATCTAGGTGATCAATATTGGAGATCAATAAAACATTCTTCATAGATGAGGCACAGAAACTCTTCACTCCCAAACAGTTTCTATTGGGTTTAAAAACACTGTAATTCATTATAAAAGGAATTTTTCAGTAGATTTCCAAATGGTTTTCGATTACAACCAAACTAGATAAATCTCGGACACCAATGTTATTGCAAATGCGAGTGACAGAACTATATGTTAATAAACTAAATAATAAAACTGTATTTAATTGTCCAGCTCTCATGTTAGATGATTGCATATTCCAAATAGGAACTCTAATCCTCAATGCTCTGTAACTAGATATTATAAATTAAGCACAAGTGGGTCAGTCAGTGGTGTGTTTTAACTGCTACCTGGGAATAATTAATATTTGGCCTATCACAGATCCCAAAAACTGGTGTTTTAATTAATTTTTTATAAACCGTCTAGTTACATAAATTCTTCACATAAATTAAAGTAGGACCCAACATAATTTGCCTAATGTTTTCTATTGAGAAAATATATTATTCTTGCAAGGGGTTTTTGGATAAATAATTTTTTCATAAAATACTGCAACCCTGTACGATATAGTCTTAATTTGTAAGCCATCTTTTCTTAATGACTGTTAGAAAATATATATATACTAGCGACTTGCCCGTGAAAAATGACGGGGCAATAAAATTGTAAGGTAGGTAATGCTGTTTGGGCCAGACATTAATTTTTTTGGTGGTCCGGGATCCTTCGGCGCTCATTGCGAGCCTCGCGCTGATGGTTGTTGTATTTTTATTTTCTGATAGGCGCTTTTGCTGTTATTGTTTGGTCGGCACTGATCTGTTTTTTGCGCTTATTGCAAGGCTTTGTGTGCTATGAGCAGCGTTGGCGTTCATTGTGAGTCACGCAGTGAATGGCTTTTGTGTTTATTGTGAGAGTGTTTTTTTTTGTTTTTGTGTATATTTGTTTTTGTATGGTAATGAAATAATTAGTAAATTAATAAATGATTATACTTTACCTATTTGGAAGTAATATCTGCAGGAAGCATTGTGCTGAAGAGCTGACAATCTGTTTTGATGTTCCAGCAGCATACAATGTAGGTTTGCAGTGTTGTGGAGCTGAGGTGTAAGTGTCAGCAATGTGTGCAGTGTGTAGTGTAAATATGCTGCGTGCGCGAGGAGAAGCCATTAGGGTAGCTGTGTACTTCCGCATTGTGTAAGTTAGTGTTGTAAAATGGCGACAAATGTGTATGTGGTGCGCTGCTGTGTATGATGTAGCATCCTTGCGAAGAGTGTATCTTGTACCTCATACGGCTTTTTGAAAATCTGTATGTGCTTGGTGGTGTTTTGCGTCTTTAGGGTCCTGTAGCCCCGTTTTTGTTTGTTCCGGCGGCCATTTTTTTTCTCGCTTAGGGGATTTTCGTGTGTCTAAACTCGGGAATTTGGACTTAAATTGAGGTGTAACTTCACTTGCAGAGGTCCTGGGTGCCCCCCTTGCTGTGGGTAAGCTTTTTATGTATTTTTTGTGTTTTTAATTATTGTGTTTTTAATGTTTGTTAATGTTAAGGTCGTATTTTTGCAAGGTTGTAATGTTTTTTTTCTAAGTCCCGCGTCTCGTATTTTTTTGTGTAAGTCCGTATATAATGATTGCGTGTTAGATCTATTTTGGTAAAGTGCCGCTTGTGTGGGTGTTTGTAACCACGTGCGAGGCGCCGTAGAGCCTCCATCCTTCCGCAAATGCGGCCCCTTGCTTCGCGTGACGACGATTCGTAGTTTGACGACTATTATATGTGATTGTCATAAATTCTAATACATTAATATTGTAACAATCTGCATATATGTCTTATCACATTAAACCTGTAACATTCTACCACTGTAGCACATTATAATAGATAATATATATATAATACTTTTTTTTTATTTTTATAAACCGGAGGATAACATAATAGCCAAGTAGCAGTTTGACATTATTAACATATAGTCATACCCAATTAAGGGAAAAAAGAAAGAAGAAAAGGATAACATTACATAAAACCATAAGAAAATACCATATAATAGTTGAAATCAAGTTAACCAAAAAGATCTATCCCCACTTGTGTTTTGATTCAGCAATATGTTATCTATAAAACTGTAACATAATGTAGCAATTTGCCACTAGGATATTGTATTAATGTAACTCTAAAGTGCAACTGCATTCTATCTCTGTAACATATTGTTCTATTCTTCATTGTAATACTGAAATAATCTAATTGTGAAATACTTACTATCACAACTTTTATGTTTCTACTTATTTTGCATTCAGAGAACATAGAAGGGGTTCAGCAGCTGGCTGTCCTAAATATCTCCTCCCAGAGTATGACAGTGACATGGAGGGCGGCCAGTGGCGCCACTGGCTACCGCATCACTTGGGGATCCCAATCAGGTAATAAAGATGTATGATGTATGGTGTGTACAGTATGTGATCATACTCTCCATAGGTGGATTCAACTTATATTCAGTGTTTAGGGGAGCTAAAACATATGTACGGTATATTACTCAAAAAATATTTTACTTTGATTAACAAATCACCTTCTCATTATTTTCCTATGAAGGTACGCAAGTGATGTTTCATATTGCAAAACAAAATATAATGTATAAATTGACGCAAAAAGTATAGAATTGCTATCTGGCTCTGGTGCTGATATAATGAAAGAATGACAAACAAACAAGCAAACAAACAATCAAAAAGAGGCATAGACATAAATGGAAGGGGAAAACAAATGGAGGGGTGTAGGGTGAAAATGAGAGGAGGAAATAAACAATAAGAGAAGAAAGCATAAGAAGTGGAGGAAAGGAGGAGTAAAAGAAGAAGAGGGGAAGGAAAGAAGGGGGAATAAAAAAAAGTGAATAAAGGAAAGAATGGAAGAAAAAAAAGGAAGATCATAAAGAAGGAACCAAGGGAGGAGAGGAAGAAAGGTAAAGAAGGAAGGAATGGAGAAGAAGGAGGAGAGGAGTAAAAATGAGGAAGTTAAGAAAAGGAGGAAGGAAGAAAGGAAATATAGGTTAGGACTGGAGAGAAGAAAAGAAGGGAATCAGCAGGATGAAAGAAGACATGATGAGAGAGGGGGAAGAAGTAGAGAGGAAGTAGAAAGGAAGTACAGTGCCTTCCAAAAGTATTCACCCCCCTTGGCATTTTTCGTGTTTTGTTACCTCACAACCTGGAATTAACATGGATTGTTTGAGGATTTGCATCATTTAATTTGCAGAACATGCCCACAACTTTCAAGATGTTTTTTTTTAATTGTGAAACAAACAACAAATAGGACAAAATAACAGAAAAAGTCAATGTGCATAACTATTCACCCCCCTAAAGTCAATACTTTGTAGAGCCAACTTTTGCGGCAATCACAGCTAAAAAGTCGCTTTGGATAAGTCTCTATGAGCTTGCCATAGCTTGCCACCACTGGGATTGTTGCCCATTCCTCCTTGCAAAACTGCTCCAGCTCCTTCAAGTTGGATGGTTTGCGCTTGTGAACAGCAGTCTTTAAGTCAGACCAGAGCACCTTCCTCCATACATTTTGGGAGTCTCCCACAGGCCTTTTTGCAAACTCAAAATGTGCCATTTTGTTTTTTGCTGAAAGTAATGGCTTTCTTCTGGCCACTCTGCCATAAAGCCCAACTCTATGGAGCGTACGGCTTATTGTCGTCCTATGTACAGATACTCCAGTCTCTACTGTGGAACTCTGCTGCTCCTCCAGGGTTACCTTAGGTCTCTGTGCTGCCTCTCTGATTAATGCCCTCCTTGCCCGGTCCGTGAGTTTTGGTGGGCGGCCGTCTCTTGGCAGGTTTGCTGTTGTGCCATGTTCTTTCCATTTGTTTATGATAGATTTGATGGTGCCCCATGGGGATCATCAAAGATTTGGATATTTTTGTATAACCTAACCGTGACTTGTACTTCTCAACAACATTGCCCCTTGTTTGGAGAGTTCCTTGGTCTTCATGGTAGTGTTTGGTTAGTGGTGCCTTTTGCTTAGGTGTTGCAGCCTCTGGGGCCTTTCAAAAAAGGTGTGTATATGTAATGACAGATCATGTGACACTTAGATTGCACACAGGTGGACATCATTTCACTAATTATGTGACTCCTGAAGGTTATTGGTTGCACCAGAGCTTTTTATGGGCTTCATAACAAAGGGGGTGAATACATACACACATGCCAATTTTCTGTTTTCTATTTCTAGCAAAAAGTTTTATGTATATATTTTAATAATTTCACTTCACCAACTTAGACTATTGTGTTCTGATCCATCACATAAAATTCAGATTAACAAAACATTGACCTTAAGGCTGTAATGTTACAAAATAGGTAAAAAGTCAAGGGGGGTGAATACTTTTGCAAGGCACTGTAAGCAAGGAAAAAGGGAAGGAATAAATTAAGGTAGTTTATTTGAAGCTGAGATGCCTTGTAAGAGAAATAGAGACTTAGAGGTAATGATGGCAAATATATTCTCCAATCTGGAACATCAATAATACTTTGGAATGATGGATTATTTGCTCTTCTTTTTGTATGAGACAAGATGGCAGTCATTTTAATTGAATATACCATTGGCACATGTACTCAGAGTGCCTTTGTCCTTGTTTGCTGGATTCCATATGAACATCCAATGACCATTCATAGTGCACCTGGTACATCCTTTTAACATACACAGGGGTTGGCTAGCACCTTTTAGACCTGGGCAAATCCATCCATACATTCTGATTCTCAATTGAAGTCTATAGATCAGACTCTTCTCTCTCATAGACATCATTCCATCTGGCTCTGCTCAGTCAAATTATGAATACCAGCCAAAAAATTCACCACCAAACAATAACACACAAGAACGTGCATGTGGCCTTTGATAGGTTCAGGATACATTTCTGAGCCTCCTGCGTCTTGCCCTGGTGCCAGGTATTGTCCCATGCTTCACAGAGCCAGGTAGGGAGGTACCTTGATTAGTATTTGGAGCCAGTTCAAAGAGATGTGATTTATAATGTAGGTCGCTTTTAATAGACTAATAGACCAACAAGAACGAACAACATAATAATGTCCTTGTGTGAACCTGGTAGATCTAGCTTTGATCTGTAACTTTTCGTTTTCTTTTAAGTTTAAAGACTTCATAACCGTCTCCTATAAATGTAGTTTAATGGCCCTTTACTGTATATCAGAACCTGCAAATATGTAGACCCCCACATCTCAAATGTCACTACTGAAGAACTAGACTTTTAAGAATAGTTTATATAAGTTTGGCTATATATAAGAGCGAGGCATTTGTGGGCACATTTGCATGTCCCAGTTCAACTTCCCAGAATGCAGTAAAATAACTGTTTTTCTCAGAATTCTGAGCTGGAAGCAGATTTTTAAACTTGTTTTAGACATTCAAATGTGAACACAGATGTACTGTTTATTTACTGTACTACCATGCGGTGGAGGCTTCTATCGATCTTTTGCCCACCATATTATAAATGATTGCTGTGGTGAACTACCTGCTCATAAAAGTCCACAACACAAGCTGGGATCCCACCCCATGCTGATGATAGCCAGTAAGCTTGAAACAGCTGTATATGGATAGGATTCCCAGCTTGTGTTTAATCCAACCTTGGCTTTGCATTAAAGCTGTGTAATACAGCATGCATAAGCTTAAAGGAAGCCATGTTTGATAATGGCTATGAATTGAAGAGCAAAGTATTTGTGGGCACATTTGCATGTCCCGGCTTAGCTTTCCAGAATGCAGTGTAATAACTGTTTTTCACGGAATTCTGAGCTGGAAGCAGGTATTTAAACTTGTTTTAGACATTCAAATGTGAACACAGATGTACTTTTTATTTACTATACTGTATATATATATATATATATATATATATATATATATATATATATATAGTTGCTTTCAGGCAGCGTGCCCTCACACAAATACAAGACGTTGTAATCATTCTGAGCATATAATTGGGGTCTGTTAGAGGCAGCAAACACCATTTGTATCATTCCTAGGTGCTGTAACTTGTTTCTTTGACATGCCTACCTACATGCATTTTTTGGGAGAATTAGCTGAGGTCAGGTATTAATGGTATGGGGGTACAGCTTGTCATTGGAAACATAGCAGCACACTAATTTAAACTCTCTGAAATAGGAATAAATTGACTCTTATTTATTATGTTTGCTTCTTGTGGAAAACAACACAGGTCGAGATGACTGCTAATAATTTATATTTTCATGTGTATTAAAAGACAAAAAATAAATATAAATGTAATAATGTAAACATTTTTAAATGGGGTGCCAAAGAAAAAGAAAGTAGTACGGTAGTTAAAATTAGATTTGGTGACATATTTGTTAAATGGGGTAAAAAAATGTACAGTTAATAATTCTACTTATTGAATTGGTGAGAATAGGGTAACATTTGAATTTGATTAGTAACCTTATCACCACTTGTTACCCTGTTTTTAAACCGTTTGATAAATACCTACTTTATCAAAGAGGAACCGACATAAAATTATTCCAAGTAGAACTATAATCATTGCTTATAGGATGTTGTGAGAAATGTGGTGCTCTGTAAAGATGGCTGCTGAGAGGGCTGGCTGCTATGTAGAGATAGTATATGTATATATATATATATATATATATATATATATATATATATCTGTACTTCACACAGGCAGGAGGTAAGGGAAGGGGATCAGCTATGGAAACGGGTTTTTGGAGGGGAGCAGCTATGGTAAAGGGTCCTGGGGAGTGGTGCTGTTATGGGATGTGGTCTTAGGGATAGGGACTGTTATTGGAAAGGGTTTTGGGGACGACACTGAGTGAGTTGGTAATGGGGGGTATCACAGCACAAACATTTCCTAACAACCCCCCATTGGGGAAGGGGCCCAAAAATGTTTTTTTGAACCAGGGCTCTTAATTCTCTAACTCCGCCACTGTCCATGTCTTATTGTCACAATACAGGGCTTTATACAGAAACTAACCATTAAATGCAAATTAATATAATAAAGTTTAACCATATATACAATTGTGGTTCTCATTTTTTTCTCTAAATTAGCAGAAGTGGCTGTCATTAAACTCCTGGGTTCCCTTGGGCTATTTCTGTATTTACCATGTTTATTTTCTCTCTCAGGAGATGATGTGAAGGATTTTGATGTGGATGCAAACAAGAATTCATACTTCATACAAAACTTACTGCCCAGCACTGAGTATACCGTGTCTGTGAGTCCCCTGTACGGAGCCACAGAGGGACCAGGAGCCTCAACCCGAGTGAAAACAGGTACCCCACTCCTCCAACATTCAGTAATTAATCTAGAATTATGGGGCACGCAGAGTTTCCAAATATGGTGTATTTTAAAACTTTAGGTAATAACAACTACTTTAGCAATTGAATGCCATTTTTACCTGCCAGTCAACCTTTCAGATCCACCCACCAAGCACAAGCTGTTATCAGTGTAATGCTTTCTCACAATTATTTATTACTCCCTGGTGTCAGCCTGCATTGTTTTCAGTCTAAAGCCATTTGACAGCGAGGAGAATGAGCATGTGCTGAACTCAGGGAGTAATCAGTTTAATAATGCCAAATGACTTTTGGAAATTGTGTTCATTTACAAGGCCCCAAGACTGCTCCCAGTAAAGAATAATTGTAAATTATTATAATGCATTCTTCTTCATTTATAAAGCACCAGTATTGCACTGTTGTTGAGATATTTATACGTTAGGGCCATTGTTTAAAATTGTCTTATGTAGGCTATGGGGAGACAATGGAAGGTCTAATAGAGAGGTACTGCAGACACTGAGCGTTGAGTTTGGTAGATGAGTCTAGTGGAGGGATTCATAATGTATTGGAGACAGAGTGATGGGGAAGCCAGCGAAGCCAGCAAGGAGGGAGTTGCAGTAGTTGAGGCAAGATATGAGAGAATGTCTTGTTTAAGATAGTGACTATTTTGGAAATATTTTAAGGCGAAAATGACATAACTTGATGATTGATTGTATGTGAGAAATGAAAGACAGGGAAGAATCCAGTAGTACCCCAAGATAGTGGGCATGAGAGGTGGGAGTGATCATGGCATGAGATATTTGAGGAGTGGAAGCTGTAGTAGAGGGTGGGAAGATTAGGAGCTCAGTCTTTAAAATGTTGAACTTGAGTTCACAGGCAGATGTCCAGGAGGATTTGCCTGAGAGGCCGCTGGCAACTTGTGCTAGGAAGAAGGGGATAGATCTGGTGCTGAGAGATAGATTTAAGTGTCATCCACATAAATAAAATACAGAATTCCAAAAGAACGTATTAGGGTGCCAAGGATGAATGTATAGATGGAGAAAAGGAGGGGGCTTAGAATGGACCCATAGGAGTATTCCCAAAGTCAAGGGGGTGGAGACAAAGAGGTGCCAGAGAAGGAGATACTAAATGTTACATTTTCTAGATAAGATGTAAACTATGAGAGAGCTGTGTCACGGCAAAGTGACTGGCCAAGTCTTCAGGAAGAAGTAGGAGGTGGGAGTAGGAAGAACAGTGTATTGATTGCATCAAACTAATGTTTGGGTTGGAGGACGATGCTGATATTAATGATGAAATGTAGTGTTGTTTGGCAAGATTTGGCAAAAAGGCAGAGACGTAGGAGCTCTAAATAATTTTATAATGGAGGAAGTTTTCTGAAGTGCAAGATTTTCTCCATAGTCAGTATGTGGGAGCTAGAGTGTCAAGGGTTAAACTTAGTATCTTATTGTACTATGTTATGGCAACATCAGAGCAGGTAAAGGTGGTGAGGTGCTGAGAAGGAGTCGTGGTACATTGGAAAATGTTTGTGCCTCAATGATTGTAGGTTTCTGTAGGTTCTAGTGTAAGGGATTGAAGAACGGCACTGAGTGGAATGTGCGATGAGGTTACATGTTAGGAGGTGATGGTCAGATAGAGGGAGTGTTGAGATGACAAGGTTGGGGA
The DNA here is from genome assembly GCA_027410445.1 of Discoglossus pictus. Lineage (NCBI taxonomy): Eukaryota > Metazoa > Chordata > Amphibia > Anura > Alytidae > Discoglossus > Discoglossus pictus. The sequence goes on along the minus strand of CM050169.1, from coordinate 13,858,097 downwards.
TAGTGCAGAAATTGGTAAATATTAGTTCAAGAGAGTGTCCATCATGGTGAGTTGGGGACTCTTTCCATTGTGAGAGGTCAAGGGAAGAGGTAACTGAAATTAGTTTTACAAAAGAGAGATTGGTGAGAAGAGGTGGATAGTGTGAACTTCAAAGGATGGTAGTTGGTGGGCGGGATCTGTGTGTAACTGATACATAAGCTTGATTGTTTACTAACACTAACATTTTATGGATATTCTTTTTACCCAGAATCTGGGATAGTGCAAGTCCTGAAAACCTTCGCTAATAGCCCCACCACAATCCAGTTGACGTGGAATATTATCCCAGAAGCTACTGGCTATAGGTTGGAATGGAGACGAGCTAGAGGTGAGGATACCAAACACTGCTTGGGATATCAAATGGTAGAGCCATAACATTGACCCAAAGAAGAGGCAGGTAACTACAGACTAGCAAGACTGAGATCAAGGGAAGGGAAATTAGTGCTAAAAACACTGTCAACAGTAAAAATCAATAAAGGGGAAAGGAGTACTAAAATTATATTAAACCAATGTAAGCACCTTAGAGTGAAACTACTAGGATACCAGAAAGAGATTCTCAACAAAAAGGCGGTCAGGCCTATTGCCTTATTGGGTCCTCCTTATATAGGGGCTCTCATAGAAATGCTCCGAATAAACAAGATCTCTATAATAGATAGGTAAAAAGAAAGAGAACCTCAATACCTATTGTGTAAAAAAATATACCCACAGAAACAAAATAGGTCAGTCTAATAATAAAAACAACATCATAAAGATATATCAAACAGACTCATCATCTAAACATATGATTACTATCACGGACACACTTATAGGCTGCAACAAATAGGGGAGACCAAATAGTTGCGAACCCCCATGTCCAAATTAGGAAACCTCACAACAAGTGGTTATTAGCTTATACAAAAAAGGATGTGGACAATATGAGCCAAAAAATGCCTAGCCTGACAGTCGTTTCGACACACATTAGGGTCAATGTAAGCTGAACTGAAGCCATGTAAACACACTTTCTAGTCACCACCCACTATCATACTGCAGTTGTGGCATGCCAATTTAGATAGCCCCCCAGCCCGGAGTAGCTCCACGCCATACACAATACTTGATGAAGGAGGCAAATAATCTACATTTACATAGCATGGAGACATGATGGAAAAATACGAATCAATTGTTTAAATAACCAGTAAAAGTTTGATATTTTTTTTATTTTTTATCAAGCCCTACCTATCGATTATTGACAGGGCCCTTTATTAGAGCACCAACATAGCCCTTTAACTACAGATATCATAACGAAACTGGTGTCTAGGCTACAGGATAATTTATCAGGAAAACCTTTTTCTAATATATAGCTTGGAGGTACGATTGGACAGGAGATTTGACAGAGACATTAGCCTACAATAGAGATATAACAAGCATATAAATAAATATAGGAATATAATATAATAATATATGTGAAATAAAGAGTTATACTAAAGCTCTGATGTTAGAGCATGAAAGTATTAGGAGGTGGTATTACATTTCAGAGGTGATTTTGAATACTGCCTATCAAAAGTAATAGAGTTTGCACCAATCAATGGGACTGACTGCAGCATTGCATTACAGGTGGGCCCAAAAACCCTCAGCAGGTAACATTATCCCAAACAACCAACTCATATGAAATCACAAAGCTGCGCCCAGGAACAGAATACCGTATCACCCTCTTCACCTTATACGATGGCAGAGAAGTGGCCACACCAGCAACTACCTCTCAAACAGGTTAGTTCCAAGTTATATGGGATAATGTCCTGATATCTGGTAACTGATGAGTATAGATCTGGTCTATGTACTTGTTACCTCAGTATTCTTGGAGCTCAGTACAAATTACAGACCACCATAGCCCTCCTTCATGTTTAAATGAGTGTCTGCTAACAAGAATTACTTAATTACCCTATCTTAAAAAGTGACACGTCTTGGCAAATAAAATCATCCATATCTACCATTCTTAATGGTCCTCTAATTTAATTTCTTCCCATCATCTCCATGACTTCCATCTTTGAGTAGAGGATGGGGAAGTCCAGAGCTGGGAGTATTTTACATTATTATCTATCTCTTTGAGACTGTTAAACACTGTTTTAACCCCTCAACAGCCAACTAATTCACACCTGGCCTTCTGCACTCTCTTTTGCTCTACGTCATTCTTACTCAGTCTTTGTGTCTTGAGATTTTATGGATAGTTTTCTTGGGCAAATAACAATTTATTTTGCAGTGATAGAAGCTCCAATTGGTGCCATTGAAAACCTGGAGGTGACACCTGTAGGGGACGGCAGAATACGTTTTACGTGGACGGAAATACCAGGAGCCACGGAATACAAGATAGTGATCCGCAACCAAGATGGTGAGGTCGCTCCCTAATGTATGACCTGGAGGTTATTTCAACTTTATCCACATTGAAATAAATACATTTAGAGATAAGGATTATATCTCGCTGTGGTTTTCTGTACTGGTCTGCATTATTATTATAGTTTATTTATAACGCGGCGACATGTTCTGTAGCGCTGTACATAAGTTAAGTTCAGACAAAGATAAATACAAATGAACATTTAGGAAAGGAAGGAGGGCCCTGTCTTTGAGCTAGGAATCCAATGTCCATGGTGCATTCCCAAAGTACTTAGGATAGAAACGCGTAGACTTATAATCTAAGGTATAGTGAGTGGTAAAAAGAGGGAGAGAGAGGTGATAAGTGTGTTCGGGTGGAAGGTGCATACTAGTTACATGTTGTATGTTATTCTATGGTTTATAATGTGCAAGCAGTATAATGTTGAAAGACACTGGAAGCCATCGATTGATATTGCAGTTTATATCGGCACCATCACTGCATTGTATGTGTACACAGAATACACATTACAAGGCCATTGTATAGCTCTCATAACACAGTTTATGACTTTTAAAACTTACATTTGATTTTAGAATTTGAGACTTTAGCTGATTTGCTTCTCCTCACCTGCTGTTAAGTGTCCAAGGAGTTGGAGACCTTCTGCCCATGAGGATGTTCTACCTCACCATAGATAATACATTTTACAAAGACAGCTTCTTGGGCAGTTAAAGTGGGCACTGCAGGACAACCAAGAAATTGTTAGACTCCTGAGCAGATCCTCTGAGACTCCTTGAAATCTTAATAGGAAGTGTAGAGAAGCAGATGTACTAGGCCATTAACACTATACCTCAAATGCTACACTGATTTTATTGACATATTTATTTGATTACTAATCAGTTTCTAAATTATCGAATGAAACCCTACTACAGTGACCCTTTAAAGTTATAGGGCCTCATTCAATTGTGATTTGGCCAATTGAATAGGGCTCTAAATAAGCACACAGCATATTTTTTTAAAGAAGTTTTTAGTTAGTAAACATCTATCCAAAAGCAAGGTTTTCACTAACTAAAAATTTCTTTAAAAAAAATATGCTATGTGCTTATTTAGAGCCCTATTCAATTGGCCAAATTGCAATTGGATGAGGCCCATAGTAATTGGTTCTTTTGAAAAAAAGCTTTAAAGAATCATATTTTGCTAAGCTAAATAATTATTGTGAATTGCACCTCTTTTTCGTGTGACATAGAGCCACTTTACAATCCCAGCTCGTAAGTGCAACGTGGAACCCGCAACGGCTGCGGGCTTGAATATTTGCTGAGTTACGGCGCTATTAAATTAGAGCAGGGCGCGAGTTACGGGACGGAGACGCAAACTCGTAAACCATCTGTCGAAAGTTGGATGCGCGGCCGGGAACAAAATCAATTAGTTATGGGTTTAGATGGAGCCAATGGCAATAGAGATCGTCAGAATTACATCACTGAAAAATGGAGGTGGGATTTCAAAGACTTACGGATTTCAATTATGAGTTACGATCGGATCCACATTCCAGAAATGATGCAATATTGATAAATCCGTAAATATGATATTCTAGTCTATGCGAGTTTCATATTGCCGAGTTACGATCCTCAGAATGTTGTGCTATTAATTCTAATACCTAACATAATTTTTCCTTTTATTATATTTACAGTAGTGTGTGTATATATGCTTTTACTGTGCTACGGATTGGACTTATAGCCCCTTGCGGGTCCTCTAGAGCACACGCAGCCTTCTTGGCTCCATTTTCAAGTTACGGGCTTGAACGCCAGTGATATCAATGCAATTTAATAGCGTGTTCCGAATGTACAGTTACGAGCTTAAAAGAACAAAGATTGTGTGGGCTCGCAAGTCGAATTCTCACGTCCCATAGGGTTTTCTCGCTCCTACCCCGCAAGTTGTCTGCGGGCAGGTTTAAGAGGCCAATTTAATAGCCATAACTCTTGCGTACTAGGTTACGAGATGCGGTTTTCAACGTAGAGGGAATTTAATGTGGCTCCTAGTGTGGCATTATATGCTTAATAGTGGCACAGTATTCTTGGTTTGTTTGGGGAAGGGGATCTGATTTTGCTATCAAAAAGATAACATTGAAATATATTATTTTTGGTTATAGTGAACACATCTCTTCAACACGGAAAATAGCTCAGTATAATAGGTTCTGGGGAGGTTTCAAGTCATTAGTGAGAGAGATCTCATCTTAGTGCCGAGATATAGGTTTCAGTAGTCATCCTAACAGTCTGCTATGCTTCAACCTTGTCAGTGTCGAATATGTCGCACAATATCACAGGTGTCATAGCGGCCAGTGACTGACCAACTATGGGTCATAGAAGAAGACTTTGGCTAGCTTAGTGGTCTTATAGTGGTTAGATAGTTGGCATTTATACCTCTTGGTACAGAGGAATGGCTCAACATTGTTAATGAAGACAGGCCTACAAACTCGGCTAGCTTGGTTCACCAGTTCAAAGCTACTTTTTGAAGTCTGACCACCGTGGGCTAATGACCTAATTTCTTTAGTCTCCAGAACCCTAGTCAATAATTACTTTCAAAACCAGGATAGATGAATGACTTTCCTTTAGTGAGCATCTGAATACACTGAAATGAAAGTAAGCTGCTGTGGAAGTGGGGTTGTCAGTGACTGACTTTTTTTTAGACCTCTCATTTCAAGATATTTAAGACATTTTGGATGAACAAATAGTGTTTTCAAATGTGATTTGGAATATAACAAGATAAAATATTTTAAACAAATCTCTTGCTATTACAGGATCCTTTGAGAGGACAAGACTTGTGCCAGGAAACCAAAACTCAATTGAGTTTGAGGAGCTACAAGAGGAAGTGACCTACATATTGCGGGCATCGGCTCTGGTTGGCAGAAGAGAGGGCCCAGTGACGCCATTCAGTGTCCGAATTGGTAACATTTCCATTAACCAAGATATAATATTAGGTTAAAGAGCCAGTATAAGTTCCAGGCAAAGGATGGTAGCATCTAGTCCGCCATTTGTTAGTTCAAGAAATGTGTGATAACTCTAAAGCTAACTGTAATATAAAATAGTAATACTGAGGTGTGGGGCTGTCTCACATTGTTTGTGTGGAAGCCATGACAATAGGCTTTCAGCTGGTAGAACTTCCAAATGGTGATTAAGATGCTCACAGCACTTTACCTGCCTCTTACACTTGCTCTTTAGAGAATGCCAATGTAAAACTTCATCACTAAACATCAGAATAAGCAATTTTACATTCAATGTTTTTGGTGGAGAAAATTACAAAAACATTTATTCCCCTCAACTTGAATATGCTATCCCCCATTTTTTTATTTGGAAAGTATTGTTTCACCCCTTGACATTTTTCTTGCTAAATGTAATTTTTTTAGAAGACCCCCGAAAATATGAGTAATGCCAGGCATCTCCCCAGGCTGAGGAGAAATAAATCACATTGAGGATACCTGGACAAAACTAATATTCTTGTCTTACATCCATATCTGGTTTTGTGCCTGCTGACTAATTTAAACATTTGCTGTGTACAATTTTATGTGAAGGACAACAGATAAGATGCAGTGACCATACCAAAGACATGATGTGTGAGGCACTAGAAGAACAATTGGATAGTTACTCTATTAGATAACATGGCCTTGACAGAGAAGGTGTACAAAATACTATGTTTTTCTTACTAGACACCCCAAGTATTTGCTAGATACTACTCAGAGAAATCAGATATATCCTTCAGAGCTTAAATGTATATATATATATATTGTGACAGATTCACTGTCACTCTCAGGATCCGTGCCTTGTTTTTCATTAAAATGGAGGACGCAGGAGCTCTTTAAATATTTAACCACACTTTACTGGTTGTTTTGACAGCATACAACATAAAACTGAAGGCAGAAACAAAACTCTAGCTTCTCATTGAAGTCGTGCATAACTAAACTGTAGTTCCATTACTGTCTTACATAGAAGTGCAAACATACAGTCCAAACATAGGTAGTAGAGGTGTCTTTCCCTCTCACCTCTCTCTCAGGCTCTGTATCTCCGGCCTCTCTTTCCAGATTTCTCCTTCGGTCATCACCTTCAGGGACTTTCTGTTCCCCTTATCTGTATGCTCTCTCTTCTTCAAAGCTTCTGGCTTTGGTCCATTAGTTTTCAGTGCGGCCTCTGACGGTGGCCCTGCACGCTTCCACAACACTCCAGCTCTGTCAAACAACTCTCCACCTGGAGGCAGCAGCCGAAGCTTTTTAAGGATCTTCTTAACCATCTCACTCCTGGGGAGAAGTCTTGAAGGGCTCTCTACTGCCCTCTGGTGACACACCATCACAATATATATATATATATATATATATATATATATATATATATATATAAAAATATATATATAATAGCAATGACAAACATAGCCACAGCCCCACTCGTAGACGCATATATGCACAGATCATGTCCTTTCAGGGTAGAGAGAGGTTGATTGAGTCCTTCACCAATCCTGGTTCCCTTATATTTTTTTTCTTCCACACAATAAATACCACATTTACTACACAAATTTCTATGTGACAGAACAGCCATAACTGGTCACATGACCAACCTAAAGGTTCAAGAGCCAGCGCTTTGCTGCCAGCTGGATTGACCATCGAGAGACATCCTTTCGCCTACTAACCAAAAAATGGATCAAGTTCAACCCCAGAGGGGCAGCACTGAAGCCCTCCTGGAACCCAGTGCAAGGCAACACATGGTGAAACAAGCCCACTGCAGCAACATATACTGAAACATATGCACATCCTTAGACACTTTTAAATTAGACTTATAAATCAGACATCCATTACAACATTTAAAACAAGTATATTCAGGGGCATTGACTGGGACGAGGTGGAATACCTTTATCTGGGGCCCACCCTGAACGGTGGCCCATGCTGTAAGGCAATTATAGTATGAGCAGAGAATTAATGCATGGATGTACTTTTACAATATGGACCAGGCTGCACTGTAAGGTATATATATATACACTCACTATATATACATTCACTAATATGAATACCAGCACTGGGATTAGAGTCAAGTGCTGGGGAATAAATAGTTTAAACTGTTAATTACCAAATAAAACATTAACAAAATGTTATAAACCCATGTATCTAATAATAATCCGAGAACTTCTATGGAATATTGTTTCCTTGGATTAAAAGTAGACATGGAAAACATTTAAAAATGTACCCAGAACCTTATTTATGTATCATAGCAGAATAATATAAGCATGTTCTGTAATTAAATATAACACTTACTTTGTTCATATTAAATATGTAAGTAATACTACCTTAAAAAAATGAATAAAATAGATTTGCTGCAAAGAGAGGTTAGATTAAATACACTGGATTACGAGAAGGATTATCAGGAGTAGAGAGTGCTCACAGCATCTCTACTGAAAATGCCAACTATCCAACTTATATATTTTTGTTCGCCATCTAATGAGATCTCAGTGACATGTACATGTATTATGTTTTAGTTATTGTGACCTTAAAAGTCTACTGAGAAATATTTAAATGTATCTGGCGTGATAGATAGATAGCGAGGAAGGCTATGTTTAAGCATAGGACCCAGGGGGGCTTTCCTGCCCCAATCAGCTAGCATTTATTCCAGTTGCTCACTCGATCAAGCACCAATCCCTCTGGATTTTGGTGGAAAATTGGCAATTAAAACCGCATACATGGGGACACTTTGATATGGGATCCACACTCTCCATGCATCAAGCAACGCCACCCCAATCCTATGATTAACTCCACTCTACTACTACTTGGGTCTGGGCTAAATCTGTAAAACACTTTGCCCCATCACTCTCACCTCTGACATCTTTAAAGTATTTTCCTGCTTTTGATACCACTATGGGATCTGACTCTAAACTATGGTGCCTTACTAGCTTGCTTAGCAGGGTGGGTCACTGGTTTCTTAATGATAATTTGATTTCCCACGAGCAACTCGTTGCCCAATATCATATTCCAGACAATGAAATTTGGAACTATATGAGACTTAACCATTGGCTTTTATCACTAATTCAGGGCACTGGACCGCCAAAACATACTTGGTTAACGAGCATCTGTGAGAATCTGCCCTCTACCAAAGGTTACCTAGGCTCCCTATATTCATTTTTTAATGATTCACAAAATAACCAAAAACCAACTTTTAAGTCTAAATGGGAAAGGGATCTAGGCAGGGAACTAGGTTCTACAACCTGGAAGGAGATCTCCTCTACTCTAACAAGGGGATCCTTTACATATAGTTTATTGGAAATTTCGGTCAAGGTATTACTCAGAAATTACTACACTCCTTCATTAATGAATACATTTAATCCACACCTTAGTGAGAACTGTTTCAGGGGATGCCAAGATAGGGGGGACTTTCTTCATATTTGGTGGACGTGCCAGCTGGTGCAAGGATTGTGGGAGGAACTGATTAGCTTATTTTCACAAATAATTAATATTCCTTTAGTACCAACGATTGAACTGTGTCTTTTAGGGCTACATGTAGACAACCTATCCGGAAACCAGAATAAGCTTTGGCAATACTTCGCTCTGGCAGTAAAACATAATATTGCTAAAAATTGGAAAAATCTTCTACGATAACCCCCACTGAGGTCTTTTTAAAAATGAATTATATTATGATCAATGAAAAATTCACACACATTTTGCTGAACGCGTGTCCCCAGTTCCTTACAATATGGACCCCTTGACTCGCTTCCGCTCATAGCATTTCAATATAGCTACTGGCTAGTGGAATGGATAATTCTGTTGATTTGAAGTTGCTGATTTCGGGGTGACGCGGACAATTGCACGTTCTTATCACTTCGGTTTCAGTAGGAGAGTTTGCCAGATTGTTTTTCCCATTCCCCCACTTTTTGTTTATTTTTTATTTTTGTTATCTACTTACTTTTGGATGTTAAGCTGCTAATGTTTGGCACAAAAAAAAAGAAGAAATTACAAGAATTGTTTTCATAGGTCACAGATTTTATTTTTGTATGACTCCACATTGTTGGGCAATTTATTAGTGTATTGTTTACCTGTTGACCTGCTATTGCTTTCTGTATTGCTGTAATTTTGTCTTTGTCTTTAATAAAAAGATTGAAACTAAAAGTCCACGGAGACCTTCCAGCTTTCATAACTTTTAAGTATTAAAGATCAGTGTAAATAATTTTAAATGTATTGTGCTTTTTTAAAGCAAATTTACACTGCAAATACACACTCTCCTCCTTATCTTGAGGTTGGAGCTCCTCCTAGGACTGTGGCAGAGTGTGAAGCACATGTAAGTGCAAGTAAGCACAGTCTACTACCCACAACAAATCAATATGTAAATGCTTGGATTGGCTAAAATAAAGGGAAAATCAGGTATTTTCAGTGTAAATTTGCCCAAAAAGTCAATATTTTTTTTTTGCAACAGATAATTAAAAAAAAACAACAATATAAAGAAATGATTTATACTAACCTTTGCTACTTTAAATTAGTTTTGCTAGTAAAATTACAGAGAGCATATTTTTGATCTCTGATCCTTTTTTGCCTTTAGAAAAAGTGGTGACTGGTTCTGTCACCAACGTGCGGGTGTTGGATTTGGGTCTGGGGCGAATCCGTCTGACATGGACTGGGGTACCTGGAGCTACACAATACAGAATCAACATCCGAAACTCCGAGGGTAAGTACTGTGGGAACAATATTTCGTAGTCTGTCTCATTAAATCCCCTTCTTCGTAACACCCTAAAACCAGATATGTACATTGGGATTTTTCTATCCTAATAAAAATAAGGCCAGTTTGTATTAAAGGGCCAGTATAAGCACGTTTCATTTAAACCTTTATTTATTTCCAAACTGGGACCAAAATATGTTATCTGTAACCAAATACGATAATAGCGTTTTTTTTCTTGACTTAGTATATAACATTTGTTTTACATTTTATACAGCAGATATGCCAAAGTGTTGATTGTAGACAAGTGTGTTTCCATATAGGATGGCAATGTAACTATTATTTCCAAACCATGGGATCAATATATATCCTGATATAATCCATATTGACTTCATTTGATGTGATCTTCCCAAACAGATGGTACGGAGCAGACCAGAACCATATCAGGAGATCAAACACTCTTTGAGCTGAATGATATACTGGGTGGAGTCACGTACATTATACGGATCACTTCGCTGGTGGGATCCAGAGAGGGGAACCCAGTGACCGTCAATGTGAGGACAGGTGAGTGGTAGAAGATGGACCAAAGACATCATGTGTGGGCCCCTATATATATATATATATATATATATATATATATATATATTGTGATAACATGTGTTTGGTTATTCAGATGAAGGAACAGTGGCCGGAGTCCAAAACCTTAGAGTGTTGAGAACGGGAACCACCAGTCTGCGCATTGGATGGAGTGGGATCGCCAGAGCTACTGGGTACAAGGTGACTTGGAGGCGAGGTGATGGTAAGAAATTTTATTAATCTATTTCTCCCATATAAATCAATTGGTGTAGCACAAAAAAAGTGTATCAAAAGATTTTAATCATATATGTCAGCATTGGTGGTAGGTTACAGTGACTAATTTACTGAACAATTAAAAATCATTTTTAGGCTAGAAACACAGTTTTTATTCCTGCACTCTTCTTTATTTTAAAATATAGCTTTTATTGATTCTAATAAAATAGAAACATTTTAATATAATGAACACTTTATCCTCTTGGAGCCTTGTTGAATTAAAAAAATAATTCACAATCTGTTAAACAAATTAATTTCTATTTGGTTAAAAAACTTGTTCCTACATAATCATTTTAGGAATAATCTATTCTATTATTTCTAATTATATTTTTGTTAATGGTATTATTTTATTATAAATTTGATTCACCTATTTTCCACAATCTTATAATTATTATTATTTTATTTATGCTTTTTTTCTTATTCTTTTCTCAACATTTTTTGGACATGGGGATTCTATTTTTCTTAATTTTCTTTAGATGTAACTAAGAAACTAGAGTACATATAATAGGGGATAGGATCCCTGTTTGGGAGCCTTAGTCCACCCTGACGTGTTTCATATTAGGGAGCCTTAGTCCACTCTGACGCATTTCATATGAGGGAGCCTTAGTCCACCCTAACACATTTCATATTAGGGAGCCTTAGTCCACCCTGACGCATTTCATATGAGGGAGCCTTAGTCCACCCTAACGCATTTCATATTAGGGAGCCTTAGTCCACCCTGTCATGTTTCATATTAGGGAGCCTTAGTCCACCCTAACGCATTTCATATTAGGGAGCCTTAGTCCACCCTGACATGTTTCATATTTGGGAGCCTTAGTCCACCCTGACGCATTTCATATTATGGAGCCTTAGTCCATCCTGACACAATTCATATTTGGGAGCCTTAGACCACCCTGACGCATTTCATATTAGGGAGCCTCGGTCCACCCTGACGTGTTTCATATTTGGGAGCCTTAGTCCACCCTGATGTGTTTCATATTTGCGGAGCCTTAGTCCACCCTGATGCATTTCATATTAGGGAGCCTTAGTCCACCCCAATGCATTTCAAATTAAAGAGCCTTGGTCCACCCTGATGCATTTCATATTTGGGAGCCTTAGTCCACCCTGACGCATTTCATATTAGGGAGCCTTTGTCCACCCTGACGCATTTCATATTTGGGAGCCTTAGTCCACCCTGATGCATTTCATATTAGGGAGCCTTAGTCCACCCTGACACATTTCATATTTGGGAGCCTTAGTCCACCCTGACTCATTTCATATTAGGGAGCCTTAGTCCACCCTGACGCATTTCATATTTGGGAGCCTTAGTCCACCCTGACGCATTTCATATTAGGGAGCCTTAGTCCACCCTGACGCATTTCATATTTGGGAGCCTTAGTCCACCCTGACGCATTTCATATTAGGGAGCCTTAGTCCACCCTGATGCATTTCAAATGCTTCTTTTTCAAAGAGAGTAAATGTAAAATATATATTATATAGAGGTATAGGAAAACATGGTATGTATCAGAAAGACACTGATAGAGTACATCAGTGATTAATAAACATTTATTTGACAGTAGATAAGAACCCAAAGCACTATTTACTGTGTTGATTGTTTTAGAAACTATGTATTTTTCCCGTAATACATATAGGTCTGACTTCATCCTTTCCTTCCTTAGCACAGTCACAAAGTATGAGCAAGAAAAAATATCCTGTATAAATAAAAAACACTACTCCAATCAAACCAGACACAGCCTAATATTAATATAGAGCCCGATTCAATTGCAAGCCCGCCTCTCGCTGTATTGCGGCCATATGTCTGCGGGCGTCCTACGGGCTCCCTTTCTTCTCCGATTACAATTGAACAAGCCCACAAGTTAGGGGCCAAACGGCAAAGCTGTAAACCATGCACTCGTGCGTAGCAGTTCAGGGTGGGAACATGATCAATTAAGCAAGGCCATAACCACCCATTTCAAAACAGTCAATAGAAAATGAGACCGCCATCATTACAGCAGTAAAACATGGAGGTTACATGTTAATCAGTTAAGTTCGGGGGTTCGATATGCGATAAGACTCGCAAACCCTCAGAATACAAAATAATAAAAATGAATGCCAATTCTGTTCTAGTCCATGTGGGTGGCCTGATATGTATTAACTGATTGATATAACCCCGAAATGACACATAAAAATAAATATGATTTTGTATTGCCCATTTGCGAGCTTGAGACTGTGCAATTAATTCTAATGTCTGTCATCGCTTTCCCCATCATTTACAGTGCAGTAGTGAGTTTTTATTTGCATTTACAGTGCTGCGGACAGGGGTTAAACCCCCTTGCAGGTTCTCTCTAGCACTTGTAGGATTTTCTTTTACATTTGCCATTTACCGGTGATAAAACATTTGCGGGCTTTGGTAATTGGAGCAATTGAATAGCGGTTTGCGATTTTAGCGATCGTAACTCTTGCGGCCGTTAAAGATCAAAGGCTTCAGGAGGCTGTAAGTTCTAGGTTTAGCCTCTGCAAGGATTTCAAACTTGTAACCCGCCCGGAGCTCGCAAAGAGACGCCAATTGAATAGCAAATTAACTTGCCGTCTCCCTTACGGGCTACAATAACTAATGAAAGCTCAACTGAATGAGGCCCATAGTCTTTGACAAGGGGGCAAATGAAAGTGACAGCTCTTTGCAAAGTTTTGTAACTGAGAAGTAAAAATTAGCTTTGTCAATGAGCAAATTGGATAGGAAGAGTAAGGTTTTTGTGGGTTAAGAGTTTTTTAATTTTGATTATAGGGTGATGTTGGTAAAAATCAAGCCCAATATTTATCTAGGTACTGCTGGAAGAATATACTTAATTAAAACATATAATAGGTAATAAGGATTTATACATTAGATAAGTAACAACAAGCTGGATAGAATTGAGGTGCAATATAACTGCAGGTTTTTGAGTCCAATATATTACCAGTTCTGTTGTTTGGATAAGTCTAGGAGCTTATAAAATTTTAAAAGCAATTGTATTGTGCAAAGCAAAGTTGCCAAAGTCATTAGGTAACCATTTAGTCCATTAAGTTGGTAGTTGGTAACTGCAGCTCTTGGTTCCCACTGTGCTTGCAGATAAAGTAGCATTGCAACATGATGACATTAGCGTTGCCACGGAGACATGGTTGTAGTAATTGCTGCGGTAATATTGCAACGCGTTTCACCCATTATAGGGCTTTTTCAGGATTTTATAATAGCCTATTAAGCATCTAGAGCTTTCGTTACTATCTATGATTCAGTACTTATCTTTCTGTTCTCCAGGTCAGCTGCTCACCAGGACGGTGTTAGCAGACACCACCTCACTGGATATTGAAGCTCTGGAGCCAAATTCATTGTACATTATTGGTGTGTCGGCTCTGATTGGCAACAGAGAGAGCAGCCCCATCACCATCACAGCCCAGACAGGTAAGGCTTGCTGTGCTTAGTAGAAAAACAATGTTCCCAAACATTTAGAAAAGAGAGATACATGTTAACACTCCATAAAAATGCTTCAGATTTGATAAAAAAACAACTTATTTTAGGAAAACTTTTTAGGAATACAATTTACAATAGAACTACAATTAAATTCACTAATCAGTAGCTATTAAGTGCAGTGTGTACAGATACATGGTGTGTTTTTGGATGACATCTCTTTTTATTTAATACGTCAGAGGATGAGTCTGTGTCGGAAGTTACCAACCTTCGAGTTTTAGACCGAGGAGAGAGCACGATCCGTATTGCATGGAACCCCGTGCCAAGGGCCACAAGTTACAGGATCACCTGGAGGCGCAGTGACGGTCAGTTAATTCTCCCTGGTCAGAAAAACAGATTATATGTGTCAAAATTAGCAATGGATGCATAGGGTCCTTGGCAATACTGTTTATGAAATATATATTATGTAGGAGGTATTATTGTGTGTGAGAAATCCCATATTTACAGTTTTAAAAAACTTGTTGTTTACACATTCAATTGTGTCCGACTCTCTGTGACCCAATGGACTGTGGCGAGCCAGGCACATCTCTCAGCCATTGCCCCTCCGAGCTCTCTCAAGCTCATGTTCATTGTTTCAATAACCCCATCTATCCATCTCCGCCTCTGCCGCCCCCTTCTTTGTGTTGCTTCAATCTTTCCCAACATTAGGGAATCCTGTCTTCTCATGATATGGACAAAAATTCTGAGCTTTAGCCTCATGATCATACCTTCCAGTGAACAGTTTGACTTCATTTCCTGTAGTATTGGTTGATTGGATCTTCTTGCAGTCCAAGGAGCTCTAATCAGATCCAGCTCGCACATCTGTATGTTACTACAGGGAATACCATTACTTCTAACTACGATAACCTTTGTTGATAGTGTAAAACTAAACTTGGTAACTGAGCCATTAAAAAAAATGTATATTAACCATTATGTACAATTATTATTTAGTGGGAACAGCTAGTTCTTTGTTTATTATTTCTGATTTGTATACCTGAAGAGACATTCGCATCAGTAAATAATATTATATTTTCTTAGAAGCTAGAAATCATTTGAGCTAAGAAAGTCTCTTCCCAGGAGAAAACCAGGTGAACAAAAATAAAATAAATAGCTTAATTACATATATTAATGAATCAATTGAGGACTACATTTGTTTGCTTTCCACAGATGTATCGCAACTAAGAAGTCGAGAGTCTAAAAAAAACTCTCTGAAATATGGGACTTCAATAAGTATATGCCAATGCTATTTCAGGGGTTATATAGAGTATTAATAAATCCAATTAAGTATTTAAGTACATCAAGAGGAGAAGTACCTGATTTTTCTGTGTTGGACTGTTTATTGGTTAGGGCCAAATTGATATACTACAGGATACATCTGCGGTGAGATCTGTATGTTAGAATGGCTCCTACGTTTTTGCCATCTTAAAGAACGAATGTGGTCATGTTTTTCACATTTCGTGTTTATAGAATATTTTAGCCTCTAATTTATTACTTTTTAGATGCTTTTATTGTGCTGTGGAATCTGCCTTTTTGCTTTCAATAGATCAATGTCTTGAGTTGGGAGGAGACTTGGACAGGAAGTTTGTGTCTGCACACTGGAATATGACAGTAACAACTGCTAATGCTCACAGCAACACTAAAAGGATGCTCATAAGTTTACAAAGCCTACAGTAAATAATAATTGCATAAACTTTCAAAATGTAAAGATTGTTTTTTGCTTTCTTATAACATTTTGGCAAATATTATGTTTAGTTAAACAAGAGACCATATTGAAAGACATTGACCGAATAAGGTCCTTTAAGGGACTGGATAATACATCATGGACTCCTTGGCACTCACTCTGTAGATATATAAAGAATACCATAGCTTGTCAATACTAGGCCTTACTTGTCTTTGACCACGAACAAGAAATGTATTTTCTTCCTTAGGAGCTGAAGTGTCACAGTTGGTTACCAGAGACGTCACCACCCTCGACATCACGGACTTAGTGACGGGCACTCCTTATACCATCCTGGTATCTGCACTAATCGGCACCAGAGAGAGCAACCCAACCTCTATCATTGCTCGGACAGGTAGAATAAGACCAAACCCAACAGACTTATGAGGAAACTTGGTGCTGGTTACAGAACTAGTTATTAATAAACTGATTGCCTTCTCTCTCTCATAGCTCTACAACAAATTGGTAGTGTGACAAAGTTGGAGGCCTTCGAGAGTAGGAATAATGTTGTTCTGGTGTCGTGGGTCGGAACACAAGGGGCCACAGCTTACAAGGTGTCTTGGAGCCCTGTAGATGGTAAGATATTGGAATCACAATCTGGGTATATGGGGTAGCTAGTTAACTTCTATCAATATCCAAATATCTTTTTGTGAATTATATGAAGACCCATTAATTAAAAAAAATCATTTTTTTAATAAATGTTAACAATAAATTGTGTAAAACAATATCAATAAAGGAAAAGTGAAAACAAGTAACATTTAACAGAATTTGTGAATGGTGGTATGGGAAAGGTGCAACAAATAAAAAAGGATAAACGGGGAAAGGAAAGGGGAAAAGGTAGATTGACAGAAACATTTGTATTTGGATACAATATGGGGTACTAACATCCATTGTCACTTTGTACTAGATTGAGAATGGATGTTAGTACCCCATTGTGAGTCTTATACTAAATAAGGCTTATAGTACCATGGTATCCATGTGTTGAGCAGATATAATAGGACATTACATTGTGGACTTTATGTTATTATACTATACCCCCTTCAGTCATTTTGTCTAGCTCATCTGTGGAGCATTATTTGGCCCCAAAGTGGTCTTTTTATGGTGTTATTGATACCTATACTTGAATAGGGACTGAGCTCGTTTGTGGGGTACACCATAGCCCTCAGATCACTGAGACATAGGACTGTTCTTTTATTATTGCTCTTTTCTTGAGAATTGTATTTCCATTATGGTATTCATACAAGGTACTTGTTCTATAGCCTATAGCTTACAGTGTTCTTTTTGGTTTTAATTATAATTATTAAATAAAGTTCTTATTGTTATTATACATTTTTATCTATAACAATGTTTGTTTGGAATTTGTGTGGATTTCCGTACTTCTACCTCGGATCTCCTTGCGGTTAAATTAATCTGTGCAACTAAGGCGTTTTGTTTTCTTGAGAATTGTTCCAAGGGTCGGGATAATAGAAAAAAACATGGATCAAGTGGTTGGATTTCTAAGCAAATTGTTATTAATGAATCGATTGAAATCCATTTTTTTATGTGATTTTTGGGCAGGACCATCACATATGTAAATAAGGTCCATGAAGGTCACAACCTTTCCAACATAGAGAACTGGAGCACCATCTCTCACTTAATTTGTCTAAGGACCACTGTTTTGGGGAAATGTCATTTCTTTTTTAACTATATAATAAATCAACAACATTAGTAGCTGAGTAAGCTTAGCATTCATGGGGAAAATCTAAAATGTAAGGGATTCTGCTTGTATCATAGGAGCTTCCATCATGGACTGCTAGTTGGCCTGGGAGGGTAATATGACTGGAACTTGCTCCTCTATTTAGTCTGCTTTCAAATGACTACTCATTATATCAGATTTTCACAAGAGTGGAATAGAAAAAAATCTTTTCTGAATCTTTAAGGCACATTGATATAATTATCACATTTTCCTAAGTATAAAATAACCCTAACACACCTGATTTCTACATGAGGCTACATAAGTAAGAAGCCTGATGCATACTTAGAACATAATATGAAGACCGTTTTATGCCCATTTTTAATGCCAGTTTTAAGACAGTTCATATATACATATGTATGATAAAATATATATATGAGCATCTTAGACGACTGAGTTTGGCCTTATCCTAAAAGAGGAGAACAGAAGATCTTATTAAAGTTGACCAATTGTCCATTCTTTTACAGGTGGTCCTGAAGAATCCAGAGAAGTACCTGGAAATACCAACTCATTTGAGCTGGTGAACCTGCGGGCCGGAGTGAGATACACCGTGAAAGTCACTGCTGTGGTGGGGAATCGGCAGGGAGAGCCTGTGAGCGTCAGTGTCACAACCCGTAAGTTATTATTTATGAATATATGACTCACTCATACATTTAATCCATGACACCAAAGATGATCATTTTTTTACCATTCGAGTTCCAGGGGTTCAATGTTTTGTTTTTGGACTGGATATATTTTCTATATTTTGCTATACACCTGTTTAAGCTAAGCAGGTGCAAAGAACCTGGGCCACACCTGGGTGGAGGCACCAGCAGAAGTGGCCTGGAGTAAAGAATATTAATTTATTATGGGAGATGGCCAAATAATTATTTTTATACAATGGTGATCACCATAGGGGTTAAATGAGCACATATATATATATATATATATATATATATATATTCGTTTTTATTGAACCCTACAAGAATCGACCTTGTATAGAGAAGTTGATGGGGGCACCAACTTAGCTCAAATTCTTAGTTCAATGCTTAGTTGTTAGCAGGAGTGTAGGATAACTTGTGTTTGAGGCATTTTGTATGGATTAATGTCAGTAGTTCTGTAACTATATAATTTAATAGGAACAATATAATGACCCAAAATAAATATAAGCATGTGGCAGGATTTAACCTGAACCTACCAGTGGTAATTTAATAGGTCCCTAAGTAGGCAGGGTACATTTTTTAGTCTAGAGAGATGATCCGTGACGCCTTCACCATCTGTGCCTGACCAAGGCTTATACCTATATTTCTTTCCTTGCTCTGGCTTAGCTGATGCTCCCAGAGTGAGACCTGTTGGAAACCTTCGTGTGACGGACATATCCAGACAACGCATACGACTCAGTTGGAGCCTTGTCCCTGGAAGCACAGGATACCGGATCTTATGGAGACGGACTGAAGGTAAATGCATCATACATATAAGTCCAATACAAAGCTTACTTTTCTTCTCAGACACAAGATTCCAATTGTCTCCCATCTTGCCCTCCACACACCTCCTAAGCTCCTCCACCATTCTACTACAGAAAATCTACCACTGGCTCTCCCAGAACCCCTTCCACTCCTTCCAGAAATCCTACTATCCACATTTCCAGAACTCTCTTACTACAACCTTCTCCAAACTCATCCCACAAGCGCTTCCATTTACTCTTTTGGAACTCCAGCCTCAATCTTTTCAAATCTCCTCCCACAATAAAGAAATATAAGAATTCATAAGACTTGGAAATATATTTTTTGTAAAAAAAAATCTTGTAATTTCTCATTGTAAATATTGTTTTTTTCTCTTATAGATGGTTCAGAAACCAGCCGTGAGGTTGGAAGGGATGTTCAATTCTATGATATTGACAACTTGATCGCTGGTGGTCGTTACAGTTTTCGGGTGGTTACCTTGTATGGAGACCAAGAAAGTGAACCAACATCGATCTTAGCTAACACTGGTAATAGAGGTTCAAATAACTTTCAGAAGTCATGTTCCATGTGCTAGAGAGGGTATAAAACCAAGGGCGTGATATAACAAGAGGAAAAGTAAAACACGTAATATTGAGATGAATATACAACATTGGCAATGATCACTGCCTATAGTGAGTCTTATACACCAAAATAGACAGTATGTGTCTCTATGGTCAAAATTGCTTGGTGACTATGACGAAAATGAAGGTATATGGTGGTATACTTGGGTATGTACCATGTACTTGGGAACAGACTTAAAACCTAAATACAAACTTACACTACCACCTCACTCCCTTCAGAAAGTTCTTGTTTTTTAATAACCATCTCTACGTCAAATTAAATGGATCTGTAAATTTGCTGGATGATGAATGCATTTGATAGAGGAGAATTAGTAATGTACGCAAACATTTTTTGCATGAAAAACATCCCAAAATAAACATGTAAACACTTACATTGAAGTCAGCAAAATCTCTTGTAATTAGGGTTAACACCCTACAAATCCAGGCTACATTAGCATCAAATTTAAAATGATTTGTTTCTGAGTTTCTATTTGTGCTGCAAAGCAGCCTGGGATATGTAGTGTATCACTGATATGTGCTATGTATCGCTGCTGATATACAGACAGGAAGCTGCAAGGAGATTGGCTGAGCAATCAACAGCAGGTACATAGTGGGTTAATATTGCTCCCCTGATGCTGCATGCTGATTGGAGGTGTCAACATAATCATTAAAGGGATTTTTATATATTAATACAAATAAAATGTGTTATCAGATGTGCTGCATACATATAGACTGCTTTTTGCTTAAAGAGTGCAGAAATGTATTAATCCATTACACCTTCATATTCCTTTAATATAAATTAGAAGTGGTGGTTTTACATCATTTTTGATGTGCCATAAAAATCTAAACAATCTAAAGCATGTAAAGAAAAGATCAATTACAAAGTCTTTAGAATACGTTTAAACAAAATAGAATAAGGCTTTGTGTTGAATGTATTCGAATCTGTAATGTGGTTTCTAATTATTTCACTTGTTTCCTGTGTAGCGTGTGGTACTGGCCGGACAGACATTGTCTTCTTGGTCCATGCCACAAGGGACAATGCATACAATGCGGAAGCGGTAAAGGAATTCCTTTCCGAGGTGGTGTCTTCGGTAGGACAATTGGCGCCAGATGCTACACAGGTACTGATATGGTCTCCTGATTATAACATCAAATACCTAGAGGAACCAAGCTCTAATCTTGTATATTCGTTATTTATGTTAAAATGCACTATTGTACGGTGTCCAGAAATTAGCAAATGTTATTAAAATGACAAGTATCTCCAATCTTCACCCCTACCATGATCATCATCATTCCTTGCTCACCCTGAATCTCCATCTGAGATTTTCCCCAGCTTCTCAACCATCACGCAATAAAGCTTTGCCCATCACATTGCTTAAACTCCACAAAGACCCCAACTCCTACAGGAAAAACTCACACTCCCCCTTACCACCCCTCTGTACCTGAACCTGCTGATCTGCCGGCCCATGCTTTGCCTCAATCTTAAAGAAACGCTTGTTTGTTATCATTTGTTATCATTCCTCTCCAGTGCAGCAGGGGATGGGTATAGAACAGCACAAGCTAGGAAAAAGTAAATACATTACACTATCAAAAAGGCTCTGCATAGATAGTACATTTCCAGTAGTAACATACGGGTGTGAGAGCTGGACCATAAAGAAGTCTGAGAGCCCTGGAATTGACGCCTTTAAACTGTGGAGAAAACTGCTTCGAGTCCCTTGGGCTGCAAGAAATCAAGACAAACTGTTCATTGGAAGGTTTGATCATGAGGCTAAAACTCAAATATCACGAGATGACAGGATTCCTTAAAGAAGATGCTGCAAAAGATTGAAGGCACAAGAAGAAGGGGACAGTAGAGGCAGGGAAGGATAGATGAGGTCATTGAAACAATGAAAATGAGCTTGATGGAGCCCAGAGGGGCAGTGGCTGACCAATGTATGTGTCTTGCTGCGGTCCATAGAGTCACAGAGACTGAACAACTAAAGAACAAAATAGAACAGCAAAAGCAGGATGTTAATGTTTTTGTGATTCTGAGAAGGTGCCAACTGTTGAAAGTAAAACCTACTCTCCAACGAGTCCACACACCCTGGTAGTGCACACCTTTCAGGCTCTAGAAAAGCAGCCCCCCACCCTGTATCTCTTTCCGCCTCTCCCTCCCCTGGGTCTCTTCCCTCCCGCTGTCTCTTTCCTCCCCCTTTCCCTCCTCTGACTCCCCCCCCTCTCCCTCCCCTGTGTCTCTTTCCCCCTCTCTCCCTCCCCTGTGTCTCTTCCCACTCTCCCTCCCCTGTGTCTCTTCCCCCCCCTCCCTCCCCTGTATCTCTTTCCCCCTCTCCCTCCCCTGGGTCTCTTCCCTCCCGCTGTCTCTTTCCTCCCCCTTTACCCCCTCTGACTCTCTCCCCTCTCCCTCCCCTGTGTCTCTTTTCCCCCTCTCCCTCCCCTGTGTCTCTTCCCACTCTCCCTCCCCTGTGTCTCTTCCCCCATCCACTGTGTCTGTTCCCCCCTCTCCCTCCCCTGTGTCTGTCCCCCCTCTCCCTCCCCTGTGTCTCTTTCCCCCCTCTCCCTCCCCTGTGTCTCTTCCCACTCTCCCTCCCCTGTATCTTTTTCCCCATTTCCCCCTCTGTCTCTTTCTCCCCTTCCCCCACTCTGTCCCTTTCCTCTGCTGGCGCTGCGCTTTGCAAACTATATTAGTGGTGCTTTTATACTTATGGATTAACATAGCAGCTAATATCATTGGATTATTCATACCTTACAAAGGTTTAGTTTTCCCCAAACTTCAGTGGTCCATTATCCCACCCCAGATATAAAATCTTAAATTCTGCTCTCCCAGTCCTGACCCTCCTTCTCTCAATGACCACACAGGTCATAGTGCAGTGATGATTAAAACTAATTCAATCTGGCAACATCAGTGTTAATACACAGGCAAATACAGTGGGCCCTTGGTACTCATCATTAATTGGTTCCAGAAGGCACAACGCATGGCGAAAAAGATTCGTACCGAGCTCCCATAAGGAGTAATGTAAATCGGTTTTAGCAAGCGCAACGAGTACCAAGGTAGTGCAACCAATACCATGATTTTTTGCTCATCCAGACTTGTCGAAGTCTGTTGGGAACGCTGACCCTCTAATGTTAGCCCCATGGTTATGCTTCTTTTTCCCCCATAAGGTGGGTCTTGGTGCATACAGCTTCCGGGCCAGACCCTGGATCCTCCTCAACAGATCTAGTGATATCAACACCGTCCTGCAACAAATCCAAACCATCCCATTCGAGGAGCCAAGTGGAACTTCTATAGGTAATTATTATTTAGTACAAATACTGGACATCTGTCTAGATTCACTAAAAATGACATTATGCATGCTGCCTTGGCATTCACAAATAATATTTAATTTTTTTAAATTTATTTGTTCGTGAAAAAATTAGAATAAAGCAACATAAAACAAGACGGCCATATTGGAGTATATACATTAAAGATAAAGTCCATAAGGTCATAGATATTTGGAGTAAAGGTCAAATAAGGATGCCATTGATTCTTTGTTTTTTCTTCAATCTTGTACTAGAACCAGTAGATAATAATAATTGTTTCTCTATCACATTATTCATACATTTTTACCATCATTTTATTAATTTTATTTAATTCGAGCAAAGGACCTCACGACTATCGATTGGTTTGTAGAGCATAGGAGATGTCTACTCAACACATTTATCCCGCTATTTCTTACCTCCCATCAATCTTGACAAGGGATACAATTGCAATAAATATCATGTGAGGATTCTGGGAAACATGGGCGTAGGAGCCAATAAAAAATCTGGGGTGGCGGGTAAAGTTTTTAAAGAGACAAAAAAATGTGTCCCTGAGTGGTGCAATTCAACTCTACAGACTGCAGGGGTGGATCTACCACTGATGCACCGGTGCAACAGCTCTGGGGAAGGGGGGCACAGTGGAGCAGTGCCCCCAAATATAATTAAAAATGATGTATGTATATATATATATATATATATATGTGTGTATATAAAGGAAAGACATACTGCTCCACTCCATAGCGTGGGTGCATGATTAAGTTTAATTTTGCTATTTTGTGTGTCCCCTGTTCATATAATATCGGGGAATTTGTCCCACCCCATCCTCCCAGTTCCTAAGCCCCTGCAGGGAAATATGTATATTTTACTATCTCTTCCTTTTTGTTCTATATCAAGGTGCTGCCATTAACTTTGCAAAGAACTACATGTTCACAACGAGTTACGGGCGGAGAGCGGGTGTCCCTGGGGTGTTGGTGGTTCTGGCTGATGGAATCTCTGGCGATGACGTGATTGAGCCGGCAAATTCCATCAAGGCTACAGGTAAAGACAGACATGAAACTGATATTGCTGCACCATGTTGTATGTCACTTATTGTCAAGTGTAGTTCTTCAAAAGGGGCTGCTTTAAATTTTAAGTGGAATTTTTAAAGGGCTAATGAAACTACATATTTTTTCAATTTAAAGGGACTCAACATGAAGTTAATGTCTAAACACTGTACTACAGTAAATAATTTATGAAGTGTTTAGAATTAGCTCAGTATGCTAATGTGTGGCTCATAGTGCTTGATAAGGGAGGAAGAGCGGTCAGATAATATTGGGGGTCTTTATTTTGGCCACAACAATTACTATGCATGATCAGCTAATTAAATAAGCTCTAAAATTATTTTTTTAAGTGATTTAGATGCTGGGTATACATTGCGCTGGCCATTTTTCTTTACGCTAAATCATTGCTGAGACAGTCAACACGGTTTGTGACCAGCTTTATGCTAAGGTTAATTTGTGGCTCAGTGTGCTTGATTATAATTGGGGAGAGGATCTAATTATTCGGTAACAATGGAAAATATTATTTTTGCAGAAATGAGTAATGAATCTGTTACTGAGAAATACATCAAAGCAACATGTTAGTATTCAAGACCCCTTCCCTGTAATAATAATGTAGCACAAACAATACTGAACACCTCAGGATGGTTTAGTTTAGAATAATAAAGTCTAGTATAAAAAACAGCAGGATTTTAATTCTGTTTGAGGATACCCTAAAAAGACCTTGATTTGGGTTAGTTCCTTTATCTTTTTGAAAACACATAGATTGCCCAAAATTTTACTTTTCAAATGAATATTTGAAAAAGATATAAATCTGCTGAGGTAATTAATCAAACAGCTCAGTGCCAAAGAAGAAGGAGGTATTATGGACCTTATTCTAATGATGGATGGATATATTCCAGGTATCCGAGTCCTGGCGGTCGGGATGAACGGTGCTGACCAGGAGCAGCTGCGGCGGATAGTGTCCAGTCAGAGCCCTCGGAACGTTTTCTTCACCAGAGATGTTGCAAATCTGGACAGTCTCGTGGGCAGACTGACCGAGGCCGTGTGTACGGTCACTGAAGCAGAAACAGTAAGTGACCAATAAGATGCTGACTAAGTAAAACGGATCTCCTTACAAAATGAAGTTTGTGGCATTACATTTTAGTTTTGCTAAAAACAAAAAATAGTAATTGTGCTTATGTGACTTAGAAAGATGGAAGCCTGCGGTGCCGGTTCCACAGAATGTATATGTATTGCGCACCATGAACATATTAAATGTTTTTAATATTATGTAAGTGCATATTTAAACATAATTAAGGGCTTAAATGCTTTGTTTTGACTCACTGAACAATTTTAAACAGTCCCTGCAAAGGTCTGCCCCCCTGTATCTCATATATACAAAGTGTCTATAGTAGTAGATGTAGACTAACCAATCACAGACTGTGAATGAGCAAAAATCTAAGATAGAGAAAAGTATTTGCTCCTACTCTAGAATGGTCAAATGAAACAAAATTAGGAGGAAATGTTGAATGATTGATAGATCAGATAAAGGGATATGGGGGGCTCCTGGATGTTACATATAATATCCCTGTGTATCTATTTACTGTTATGTATTTTATTTTATTAGTGCTTATAAGCTCATTTGTATTGTTTAAATCATACAAATAGTCCATGTATGGGTCTGCCCGCTGCAGTGCATGCAGACCGCATGCACTGGGTCTGCCCGCTGCAGTGCTGTAGGGCCGGATGTGCAGTGTAGTATCCTGGCCTATCAGGGACCACGTCTCAGCAGCATGTTGCAAAATTGGTTAGCATGAGACACTGCACAGCAAACACAGTGTATGTGTCTTCATGAGCTGCAGAGGGCAGACCCGAACAGGGACTATTTGTATAATTTCAGTCAGGTTAGGAGATGAACCAAGCCCTCTTTCTGTGTTTCTGTCACTATTATGTATGTATTCTGAACTCTATCATAAATATGTTAATCACATACAATGTACATTTTACCTACAGTGTTCCTTTAAATGCTGCTCTAATGTATTATATTGTAAATATGGATTTAATTGCACCAGATTAAGATATAATTGTTGCATCTTTATTTGGGGAGCCTCCCTTGTTAGAAGAATTAAAACCTCTTTCTTATATTGTAAGGTATGACAACACTGGGCAAAATTCACCAAGCTTCACAGAGGCTACAACGTGGCTCACTGGGGCTGCAGGCTGCATTTGCACATTTTGTATCCATTACAAAAGGGTTTTTGCATTAAAAATAATTTATATTAAATCTTGTAAAACCAGTACAAGATTTGTTCTGGTTATTGTGATATTATTTGACAAAGTTGATCGTTATTTGTCAAATAAGGCTAAATGGAAAAGTAAAGCCCAGTAAGATAACTTCCCCCTCATGCTACAGACAGATTGGCAGCCCAGTCAGTTAGAGAAGCAAAAATCTTAATTTTTCTCATAGGAAAACCACATTGCTGCAAAGCAGTTTCAAGCCCGTGCAAAGCTTAGTGAATTTTGCCCATTCTATAGTGTGGAAATGTTAAAATCTGAGTATTGGTTTATTTTGTGTCACCTAATTCGTTATTCTTTATATGTTTTTGTTCTTTAGGAACCCTGCACGATTCAGTGCCCACCGGTAAGTAAGATTTTATATCACGCATGATTAACCCTAATTGGCCCGGGGGTGTGTTATGTTCCATTGTCTGTGATTTATTATCTACATACCAGAGAGGACAGAGCGTTATTATTTCTGTTAATATTTTACAGTGCTTATCAAATCAATGTAAATGAGCCGAAAAAGCAAAGGATGGGGTGGTATAGGGTGGGCGCGGGGCACCCCCTACTTCCCATCCAAAATATCTTGTTTGATTATATTGTTGCACTTCTAACGAGCTACATGCAAGTTACAAACTGATTTAAACTGTGATGTTTTGTATCAAAGTAACAGCTCCATAAATCATCTGGTTTGTGTTTCACAGACGAATGTTTGGGAGCTGATATTAATGGGAAATATATAACATGAAAATGAAGTAAGGGCCACTGCGAGGCCTGGTTATACATACTTGCACCCCTAGGCACACCGTCCATAGCCGCCTCTGGGTGCATGTGCATCTGTTTCCCTACACCCCTAGACATCTGCCTTATTCGCCTAGTAATAAATCCGGCCATGGATACTGCAATGGTCCAGCATTCACAATGCAACATAATAATGATTACTATTATCTGCTGTCCAATATTCCACATTATTTATGAATATTATAAAGCTAGTGAATGTATGTGTTCTGTGTGTTTCAGGGGGAGAAAGGAGCGAAAGGAGAAGTTGTAAGTGACTTACAGTGATTATTTCAATCTATCTCCCTGTGAGACGTGAAATTTGCTCTATCTCTATATCTATGTCTTTATCTATCTATCTATCTATCTATCTTTCTATCTATCTATCTATATATATATATATATATATATATATATATATATCTTTCACTGACTATCTATCCTCTTTCTCTCTTCTGAACCTACTACACATACATTTTTTTAGGAGTGTAACTTCTTTATTTACCTCTTGTAGGGAAGCACAGGGCGGCCAGGGTCAACTGGACCACCAGGAGAGCCGGTAGGTTTTATGCGCTGTGTTAATTGGACACTCTAGACTATAAAGAAATTGAGAATCTGTAAGGGTGATGATCTATGAGGAGGTGCATGGAGAGGGTGGATGATCTGTAAGGGGTGATGATCTATGAGGAGGTGCATGGAGAGGGTGGGTGGTCTGTAAGGGGTGATGATCTATGAGGAGGTGCATGGGGAGGGTGGATGGTCTGTAAGGGGTGATGATCTATGAGGAGGTGCATGGAGAGGGTGGATGATCTGTAAGGGGTGATGATCTAAGAGGAGTTGCAAGGAGAGGTCGGATGATCTGTACAGGGTGATGATCTATGAGGAGGTGCATGGAGAGGGTGGATGATCTGTAAGGGGTGATGATCTAAGAGGAGTTGCAAGGAGAGGGCGGATGATCTGTACAGGGTGATGATCTATGAGGAGGTGCAGGGAGAGGGTGGATAATCTGTAAGGGGTGATGATCTATGAGAAGGTGCAATGAGAGGGTGGGTGATCTGTAAGGGGTGATGATCTATGAGGAGGTGCATGGAGAGGGTGGGTGGTCTGTAAGGGGTGATGATCTAAGAGGAGTTGCAAGGAGAGGGCGGATGATCTGTACAGGGTGATGATCTATGAGGAGGTGCATGGAGAGGGTGGATGATCTGTAAGGGGTGATGATCTAAGAGGAGTTGCAAGGAGAGGGCGGATGATCTGTACAGGGTGATGATCTATGAGGAGGTGCAGGGAGAGGGTGGATAATCTGTAAGGGGTGATGATCTATGAGAAGGTGCAATGAGAGGGTGGGTGATCTGTAAGGGGTGATGATCTATGAGGAGGTGCATGGAGAGGGTCGGTGATCTGTAAGGGGTGATGATCTGTGAGGAGGTGCATGGAGAGGGTGTGTGCTCTGTAATGGGTGATGATCTATGAGGAGGTGCAGGTGGATGATCTGTAAAAGAAGATGATCTGTGAAGTTGTATCTGTAAAGGTTGTTGATAGATGAAGTAATGCATGGATAAGGTGCATGATCTGCAAGAGAGGAATTATTTATTAGAGAAGGCAGCAAGAGTATGATTGACACTTGTATATCAGCAAAGGGTCAGTTCCTTAGAATAAGAAAGTCTGAGGATCTCCACTATTAATTCTAACTTTATATGTGGTATAATGTAATACCTACACAGAAAGGTAGTAGGACCTAAAATGTATAAATTATAATATCAGAATCTTCTGTGTCACAGGGTCGCAATGGTATTCCAGGACCTCCTGGTCCTGTTGGACCCCGTGGCCTCCCGGGGGATGGGAGCAGTTCAGGAGGTCAGAAAGGAGAGGCAGTAAGTACCAGCTGATGATATTGTAACGGCCATCACTGAACCAACTGCTTGTCCATCTTATTTTGTTTACTTTCATTGTCTGTTGCTCCACCATCTTCTTAAAGTTATGAGGACAGAAGCAAGAGGGGTTACTTGATAGAAACAATGTTATGAAAAAGAACTATGGGAGAACAAGAGGTCATGATTTGAAGAGGGTCGAATATTTAGAAGCAATGTTTGAAACTACTAGTTTACAAAAAGGATATGTTAGCCATATTTAATTAATATAGTCCATTAAAATATAGGAAGTTTTAGTATATTTAATTCTAATTCCACTAAAACCCTACTTGAACTCAGTTAAACTCACTTTTCTCCATTTTACACATTCTTCCAGTTGTCTTATCCTCTTAAGTCAGCCTGCAGAACCATAAAAATCCAATTCAAGTGAATGACCATTGAGGTTTGTCTCAAACTGTGGAAAGTGGATTCCTACTTAGTAAATGCTAGGAACACTGTCTTTGGTACCACTATTTTTTCTTGACATTTTCTTCCATATTTTCATATTGCTGACATGTATTTCCTTCTCTTCTAGGGAGATCCAGGTTCTGACGGCATTCCAGGAAGTCCTGGTAGACCTGGAAACTCTGGAAGCCCAGGACAGCCTGTGAGTTCTGTAACAATATAACCCTAGACCCCAAACATAGTTCATGGCACCACACCCAATGCTTAGGGTCAAAACCTCTTTATTGTGCATTGTTGGTCAATTGAGATGTTAATCTCCCAATAAAACTAAAGGTTGTAGGCTCTTCGAGACATTTGTGTCATTTAACATGCACTCAGTTGGCTGCTCTTAATCCATTGTGTGACTTTTTTTTTTGTAATTTCCCTGTGTTTCAATAATATCCCAAAGAAATAACCCATCATTTCAAATATGTCCATAAATATTCAGC
Source organism: Discoglossus pictus (assembly GCA_027410445.1). Lineage (NCBI taxonomy): Eukaryota > Metazoa > Chordata > Amphibia > Anura > Alytidae > Discoglossus > Discoglossus pictus. Next base: position 13,828,081 of record CM050169.1, on the reverse strand, counting down.
ATTTTATTGACATATAACATGCTTGTCTTATTTCAGGGCAGTAAAGGTTCAGATGGAGAGAGAGGAGAACCTGTAAGTTTCTATGTATTTCTTTATTAATGTCTTCAGTCTTCTTGTGAAGTTAGTGATTACTGGAAATAAATGCCCTGTAACTCTTAATTCTGAATGTGTGTTTCCTCTCAGGGCTTAAGAGGACCCGCGGGACCCGTTGGTCCAAAAGGAGAGGCTGGATTAGCGGTAGGTTAAGGTAGACACCAGAGACTTCCAAGTTGTGAATCACAATATACAATAGAAAGTATAATACTAACTATTGCAATATTTGGCACAACATGGATTATAGGATCTCCGAATACCACCTCTCTATTATCTAGGTAGTGTACAGCTGTATTACCTCTCTATTATCTAGGGGCCACATTCAATTTGAAGCCTGGAACTCGATCACATGTCTGTGAGTGAGTTTTAGGCTTCCGTTGGTCTCCGATTTGGGATGCTATTCAATTGCTCAAGCCCGCAAGTAATGGGCCCAAAGCCAGAACCGTAAACAGTTCAGGGTGGGAACATGATCAATTCAGCAAGCCCGTAACCACCCATTTCGAATCAGCCAATAGAAAATGAGACTGTCATTATTACGGCAGTAAAACATGGAGGTTACATGTAAATCAATTAGTTTCGGGGGTCCGATATGCGATCAGACTCATCCCAAATCCCAAAAATAAATGAATGTCGATACTGTTCTAGTCCATGTAGGTGGCCTGATATGTATTAACTCATTGACTCCCAAGATCGATTTAGCCCCGAAATGAAACATAAAATTAAAATCTATTTCCTGCCGATTTGCGGGCTTGAGACTGTTGTGCAATTATTTCTAATGTCTGTCATCGCTTTCCATGTCATTTACAGTGCAGTAGTGATTTTTTTATTTGCATTTACAATGCTACAATCAGGTGTTTAACCCCTTGCGGGTCCTATCTAGCACTCGTAGGATTTTGTCCTTCATTTGCCATTTACGGGTGTGAAAACATTTGCGGGCTTGGGGAAATTGACCAATTGAATAGCGATTTGCCATGTTAGCCTTGCAAAAGTGAGAGATCAAAGGCTTCTGGAGGCTGAAGTTACGGGTTTAACAATCGCAATATTTCCAAGCCCCTAACTTGTAAGCCGATCGTAGCCCGTAAAAAGACATCAATTGAATAGCAAATTAGCTTGCAAGCTCACTTATGGGCTACCGTATCTCAAATTCGATCAATTAAATGTGGCTCTAGGTATTGTACGGCTGTATTACCTTGGAGATAACCCAGTAATGAAACCAAGACAAGTCATGTAACATCACAGATAATCCAAGTCTGGGCTCCAACCATGGATGCTGAAGAGGCCAAAGTTGTCCAATTCTAGGAGAATATTCAACACCTCAAATATATATAACACCAAAAAAACAATGTCGGTCTCATCATAGAAGACTGGAAAGCTAAAGTATGGATAGAAAAAGTACCTGGCAAGTTTAGTCTTGGAGTACAAAATGAAGCAGGTCGGAGATTAGTCAAAATAATTCTCTGGTCATAGAAAACACCATCTTCAGACAGCCTCAGAGATGACTCTACACATGCACATCGACCAGATGGACAATATATAAATCAGATTGACTATATACTTTGTATCCAAAGATGGAGGAGCTCTAGACAGTCAGCAAAACAAGATCTGGAGCTGACTGTGGCTCAGATCATGAGCTTCTTATTTCAAAGTAGAAGAGGGAAAATCATCCGACAAAGTAGAAACAAAATAAATAATATCCATTGTGAATGTGCAGTGGGGGTAAATATTATATTTAAGGGACGGTAGATAGAATGCCTGAAGAACTTTGGACTTTGTCCAGAAAAAAGTAAGAAGAATGTCCGCGAAAGAAGGAAAACTAAGAAGTGGCTGTCTGACGAGGCTTTGAAAGAAGCTCAGGGAAGAAGAAAAGTTGGTGGAGATAGGAAAAGATTTGAATAACTGAATGCAGATCTCCAGAGGATAGCAAGAGGAGACAAGGAGACTTTCTACAATGAGCGATGTAAAGAGGTAAAAGAAGATAAGAGAATGGGAAAGCCAAGAGATCCATTCAAGAAAATTACTAATACACTGGAGATCTATACAATAAGGAATTTAACAGCAGTGATGACCTCAATCGTTTGTCCAAGGAGCTGAAACCAGACATCTTGGACTGTAAAGTGACTGTAAAGCCCTAGGATGTCTTGCTGATAACAGGGCTGCAAAGGTTGATGGAATCCCAGCCGAAGTATTCAAAATCCTACAAGATGATGCTGTGAAAGTGTTACTTGCCTTATGCCAACAAATTTTGAAAACTCAATAGTAGCCAGTAAATTGGAAAAAGTCAGTTTAGATCCCAATTCCCAAAAAAGGCAGTGCTAAAGAGTTTTCCTATTATCGAACAATTGCACTCATTTCACATGCCAGCAAGGTAATGCTTAAGATCCTACAAGCTCGACTCCAACAATAAATGGACCGGGAACTACCAGATGTGCAAGACGGATTTTGTAGAGGCACAAGAGATGAAATTGCCAATGTCTGATGGATAAAAGAGAAAGCAAGAGAGTTCCAGAAAAACATTAACTTTTGCTTCATAGACTATTCTAAAGCCTTTGACTGTGTGGATCACAACAAAATGTGGCAAGTTCTTACGGAGATGGACATACCAGATTATGTTATCTGCCTCCTGAGAAATCTGTATGTGGACCAAGAAGCCACGGTCAGAACCAAATATGGAACAATAGAATGGTTCAAGATTGGGAAAGGAGTGCGACAAGATTGTATATTGTCACCTTATTTAACCTATACATGGAATACATCATACGTAGGGCTGAACTGGCAAAATCCAAAGACAGAATCAATATTAATGTGACAAATATCAACAACCTCAGCTACTCGGATGATACGACTCTGATGACTGAAAGTGAGGAGGATCTTAAGGACATAGTGATGAGGGTAAAAGAAGAGAGTGCAAAAGATGGCCTGCTGCTCAACATTAAAAAGATGAATATCATGACAAACAGCAATCTCATCACCTGGCAAGTTGATGGGGAAGAAGTGGAGGCAGTGACAGATTTTATTTTCCTGGGCTCCAAGATCTCTGCAGTTGGTGACTTTATTTATTGAATTATTGGGTTCTGATATAGCTAATATGTCTAAACATCTTCAGCTTATACATTGTAATCACTAAATTAACGCTTCTCTCTTTCTGTGTTAGGGAATTCCTGGTCAGCCTGGGACCCCGGGCCAGAGAGGAATCCCAGGGAACCCTGGACCACAAGGATCAGAAGGACCAGTAGGTCCTCCGGGGGTGCCAGGACAGGCTGCTAAGGTATATTTTTCTGAAACATTGAGAAAGACTTAGACATGGAAATACATTTATTAACTCACAGAAACATACCATACACAGGCTTAGCTAGAAACTGTGTGCATGCATGAGAGTATACAAGAGAACATGTGCATATGTCTGAGAGTTTGTTTACAAGTGTGTATGTATTCATATATATATATATATTTATATATATATATATATATATATATATATATATATATATTTATATATATATATATATATATATTTATTTATATATTTATATATATATATATATATATATATTCATATATATATATATATATTCATATATATATATATATATATATATATATATATATGTATATATATATATATTTTTTACAGCTCGATTTTTTTTTACTTTGCTTATTGCGTGCATTTTTATATTCAGCTGCGCTTTGGGTATTTCCATTCAAATCATATGTTCTTTGTCTACCTTTTAGGGCTCAAAGGGAGAACGAGGTGAGAGGGTAAGTGCATTTTCCTTCACTCTTTTCCAAAATGTTAAGTTAGAAAGTATTAGAATTAGGGTTAATGTGCTCAAATGCTACTTTGCAGAAAGATTACACAAGTGGGACCGCCTTCCAGTAGATGTGGTAGGGACAAGCAAAGTAAATGGACAGACTAGATGGGTCTATTAATTCTTATGCTGTTTGTTTATGATTTTGGGGATTATAGTTTGTCTGTAAAAGTGCAGATATACATATTATTATTTTTTATTTTCTGAGAGGCACAAGACAAGTAACTTTTTGGATATCAGTGTAAATTATCTGAATGATACAATGTTACAAAACTGAACCATAAGCTATAGATAGAGGTATTTCATTGGTATGGATTACATATTATTCTCAATCATGAAGCAATAAAACCTCCTCCTTAATATTTTTACAAATAAAATCTGCTGTAATAACAGAAATCCTGTTGTCTTCCCAGGGCCCCCCAGGAGTAGGACAAGGAGAGACAGGCGCGGGAGAGCCAGGAAGTCCTGTAAGTGAGAAACGTGTAAAGAGCCTGCTTGCCACTCCGCTGTTTAATTATTGCAGCAAATGGGGTATCGTTTTATAAAGTGCGCCTACAGTATGCTCACAAAATATGGTGTCCATTACAAACTATAATTATTCAGAAGAGCATATTGCAAATAAAAAACTTAAAGGGATTTGGACGGTTCCTAGTTATATATTATACCTGTGTATCTATTTACTTTTTATGTGCTTTATTTTATTAAGAAGGGTTTGTAAGTTCTGTTTTTTTACTGCTAAAATCCTACAAATATCTGCTTGAGTCTGCCCTCTGCAGCTCATGAACGCACAGACTCTGCAGTAATTGCTGTGTTATGTCTCATTCTAACCAATCAGTGGGCATCTCTCAGCAACATTCTGCCATGGTCCCTGATTGGCTAGGACACTACACATCCAGATCTACTGAGTCTGTGTCTATATATGCTTTAGAGGGCAGACCCATACAGGGACTGTTTGTTTTAGGCAGAGCATATGAGCACTTTTTAATATAGTACCTAAAAGTAAATAGATACACAAGTACAGTATATTATATACCTAGTGAAATCTAGAAAACGTCCCCTATCCCTTTAAGTGCTATTTATATATATATACATACAAACAAACACATACATATAGACAAATGTAAGGGGTAATATGAAAAAACAAGCAATAAATAAATCATTTGAAATGTTGTTAATTTTCCATAATCGTTGTGGTGTTTTCATGGTTCGATAGTAGAGGTCCCGGTTATTATAGAATATAAAAGTATTAATAAATATGAATATTTGAAAATTGAAGTCATTCAAATGTCATTTGGTAATAGAAAAACAGCTCTGAATTTACTAAATTTTGGCTGTCAGTCAGCTGAAGAGACCTCCAACCACACTGGTCTTTTTATCAGTACTTATTAACCTCATATTTGATTAAGGGCCATATGCAAAAAGTATTAATCAGGATCTACTGAGATGAGTGACAGCCAAAATGTATTAAATTCAAAGTTTATTTTCTATTATTAAATTACAATTTTTTAATATTTTCTGCTATAAATAATCATCTATTTATTGGTACAAATATTAATTGGGACCTCGTTTGTGATTATTTAATACTGTCATTGCAAGACCTTGAGTCACCACTAGAAGGAGCCGCATGATGTTCTCCGTAAGTGTATATGGACCATTTAAAAAAATTGAATCCCGATTTAACTATATAAATACAAAATCACTGATAATAAACCTCCCCTCATGCTACCAGACGTGACTGGTAACAAGGCCTTATACCAATAACTCATCTTTCCCATTGATGTTTCAACATAAACAATAGTCATTACATGTTGACTTTCCCATAAGACGCAATGGTGTTTGTTTTTCAGGGGCCAACTGGTCCTCAAGGTCCTCCTGGTCCACGGGGGCCGGCCGGTCTTGCAGGCCAAAAAGGCGACAAGGTGAGTGATAAGGTCTACTGGCTTGGCTGGTGATATTGGCCAGGTCGACTTCCTACCTCTCCTGAATATCTAGAGATTACATTTATTTTGAGGGTAATTCATGAATTTTCACATTTGTATTATATTATTTCAGGGAGAAGTTGGGGAAGGGCTTCCAGGTGTGGCAGGACGGCAAGGAGATCCAGGGGATCGAGTGAGTTACCGGACCAAGAATTTAATTTTGTAATAGAAAGTGAGGGGCAGAATTTAATAATCAAGCTGTGTATGTAATGTTCAATCCAGGAAATAACACCCTCGTCAGCACACATGCTCAAAGTGACTTTCACAAATCAAATATGTATGATGTCTGGAAGAAAAGAAAAAATACTTGTATTAATTATTTACATTAACATAACAAAAAACAATAAAGGAACCACACTCATATATTTCATATTAGTTGTTTAGGATAGGCGCTCATTGCCAGGCACACGATGAGCGCGAGGCGGGTGAAATTTTGAAAAAAATACGACTTTAACAGCCGCCATTTTTTTCAAGCCGGTAACTAGGAAGTTGTGGGAGAAGACGGTGGGAGAGGCTTCCAATGAGCGCCAAAGGCGTTCATCGCGAGGCCCGCAAGTTGGAGGGGGGAGAGCCTTGCAAACACATTGCCAGCCTTCAAATGTTATTGCCGTAATTTTTGAAGGGCAAGTCGCTAGTGAACTATATAATACTAGTAACTTGCCCGTCACAAATGACAGTATCATAAATTATCTGTTCTGTCTCTCTCTGAGCGCCCTCTCCCTCTCTCTCTGAGTGCCCTCTCCCTCTCTCTGAGCGCCCTCTCCCTCTCTCTCTGAGTGCCCTCTCCCTCTCTCTCTCTGAGCGCCCTCTCTCTGTATGCTTTCTCCCTCTCTCTGTGTGCCCTCTCCCTCTCTCTATGAACACCCTCTCCCTCTCTCTCTGTGCGCCCTCTCCCTCTCTCTCTGAGCGCCCTCTCTCTCTATCTGATCACCATCTCTCTGTATGCTCTCTCCCTCTCTCTCTGAGCGCCCTCTCCCTCTCTCTATGAGCACCCTCTCCCTCTCTCTCTGAGCACCCTCTCTCTCTCTCTGAGCGCCCTCTCTCTCTATCTGATCGCCCTCTCTCTGTATGCTCTCTCCCTCTCTCTCTGATCGCCCTCTCCCTCTCTCTATGAGCACCCTCTCCCTCTCTCTCTCTGAGCACCCTCTCCCTCTCTCTGAGCGCCCTCTCTCTGTATCTGTTCGCCCTCTCTCTGTATGCTTTCTCCCTCTCTCTCTGAGCGCCCTCTCCCTCTCACTGAGCACCCTCTCCCTCTCTCTCTGAGCACCCTCTCCCTCTCTCTCTCTCTCTCTGAGCGCCCTCTCTCTCTATCTGATCGCCCTCTCTCTGTATGCTCTCTCCCTCTCTCTCTGATCGCCCTCTCCCTCTCTCTATGAGCACCCTCTCCCTCTCTCTCTGTGCGCCCTCTCCCTCTCTCTCTGAGCGCCCTCTCTCTCTATCTGATCGCCCTCTCTCTGTATGCTTTCTCCCTCTCTCTCTGAGCGCCCTCTCCCTCTCACTGAGCACCCTCTCCCTCTCTCTCTGAGCACCCTCTCCCTCTCTCTCTCTCTCTGAGCGCCCCCTCTCTCTATCTGATCGCCCTCTCTCTGTATGTTCCCTCCCTCTCTCTCTGAGCGCCCTCTCCCTCTCTCTCTGAGCGCCCTCTCTCTCTCTCTGAGCGCCCTCTCTCTGTATGCTTTCTCCCTCTCTCTGTGTGCCCTCTCCCTCTCTCTGTGCGCCCTCTCCCTCTCTCTCTGAGCCTCCTCTCTCTCTATCTGATCGCCCTCTCTCTGTATGCTCTCTCCCTCTCTCTCTGAGCGCCCTCTCCCTCTCTCTCTGAGCACCCTCTCCCTCTCTCTCTCTGAGCGCCCTCTCCCTCTCTCTCTCTGAGCGCCCTCTCTCTCTCTCTCTCTGAGCGCCCTCTCTCTGTATCTGTTCGCTCTCTCTCTCTGTATGCTAAAGAAACCTAATTTATAGTGACATAGCAGAGGTTCTAAATATAATATAATTTAAAGCTATAGGACATAACAAGTTCCTTATCAGCTGAATGTTATTTATAAAATGCATTTTTTCTACAATCAAAGACATTGAAGTTTGCAATACTTAGTTGTCAGTGAGCCTTTCTGATCCACCCACAAACCAAAGTTGTAATCCTTTATTAATGGGACATTATTGCTCTAACTACTCGATAAGCCCCTGAGGAATTGCTTCTATTGTCTTCCATGGAATCGACTGCCCAAGGAAAGGCTTGGCATGCTCAGATACAGGCGACTGCACAAAAGACAATAGACAATACGGGTAGTTTTGGCGTTGATAAAGTGTAAATTTGTGTTGATAAATTAAAAATGATTATGTCCAGTGATATGATACATTAAATAATTTCCGATGAGGATGTCTATTGGTAAAGCACTTGTGAAACAGACACATGATCAATGGATTAGGAGAACACTTAGTGGCAGTTTTTTCAATAATGGCTACCCGGGACGGCCCATAATGCTGCCTGTTTTTTTGAACTTTTTAATTATTTTTTTTTGTTCATAGTGTAGTTTGGTGGCCCGACCCCAGGCCCCCCTGGAACCCCTCCAGCCTCCCTCATGTGGGCTTCTTAGGGGAGATCCGAGGGAGAGTTCATTGGTAATTAAGCGGTAAACTGCTATCCTTCCCCTATCGGCACTTCTTATCTTCAAGGGCAGGGAATCCCGAATGATGTCATATGTGTGTGACACCATTCGTAATTCCCTGCCCTGGAAGGAAAAAGCTCTGGCAGGTACAGGGATAACAGTTAAGCTGAACCACCAATGTTATGTATATATATATATATATATATATATATATATATATATATATATATATAGAGGCCCAGTGCAAAAAGAATATGGCACTGAGAGAGTTAGAACTGGGGGAGGGGGCAATGGGGCCCAACAGTTTTTTTGCACTTGGCTCCGCTACTTGGCTGCCCAGTCCTATGTGCCCTTTGATGGCATCCCTCCTCATATTAGAGACCCTGATACCAAATGGAATCACTTTTTCTAGACATTCATAATCTACAGAACAAGCCCTCTTGGTTTTACTTTCTATGGGATTCTGAGAATTCAGTAGGACAAACTGGGTTGTGATGGAAGGCCGGGAGAAAGAAATGACTTGACTCAAAGGTTTGCACTTATGGACAGTTTGGAAGAAAAGAAATAAACAGTTTCACTTAAAAGGGGAACTACTATGTCTCCAAGAGGAGATGGGTGGCAGCAAATGGCTTAAACGCCCTAGTCTACGTGTTTTTCTGTCTTGATGGCTCATGCCAATAAAGGCACTGGGAGTACTGACATGGGACTCAGTGCTAATCACATATATAGTTGTCAGCCTTTTGCTGGCTCACATAGAGAGCCCGCTACAACTGCGGCCCTCTCAAAGTGAGGGCAGCTGTTGCTGGCAAGGAGCGCCTACGACTTTCCGCCTGCAAATACGGACCCTCGCAAAGCGAGGGGCCGCTTTTGCGGAGGTGGAGGCTCTACGTCGCCTCACAACCGGTTACAAACGACCACACAATCGGGACTTCCAAAAAAAAACATAAACAATAAAAAAAATAAAAAAATTACGACCCGCGGGACTTAGAAAAAATCCATTACGGACTCGCAAATATTCGACCTTAATGGACAACATGCCCACAGCGGCAAACATTAAAAAACACAAAAATAGACACCCAAATAAAATAAAAACCTTACCCACACCAAGGGTGGACACCCAGGACCTCTGCAATACAGCTTAAACCTCGAATTATGGCAAATTTACAAAGTTTACACACTTGAAAATACCCTATCCGAGAGAAAAAATGGCTGCCGAAAAACGAAAACGAGGCTACACGACCCCTAAAGCCGATAAATTCCACAAAGCGAATACAGCTTTTACAAAAAAACGTACGACCTACAACATACACCATTAGCAAGGACGCTAAATCATACAAAAACCGCCACCATTTTACAACACTACCTTACCGAATGCGGAAGTACCCAGCTACACTAACGGCTCCCTCTCGCGCACGCAGCCTATTTACACTACACACTGGACACATTGCTGACACTTACACCTCAGCTCCACAACAGTGCAAACCAACATTGTATGCTGCAGCAAAACAGATTGTCAGCTCTTCAGCACAATGCTTCCTGCATATATTACTTACAAATAGGTAAAGTATATTAATTTAGTAATTTATTACTTATTTAATTAACATTTACATTTCTCTAGTAATGAATATAAACTTGATTCAGGTCCTATACTCCCTTAGAACATTTCGGGAGATAGCAGATTTTGGATCTATACACCGATTACTACTGTGTGTAGTGATATGTACACAACACCATCGTGCAATTCAATAGTAATAACTAATGTTGTTTTTTTTGTAGGGACCCAGAGGCCCACCCGGAGAACAAGGAACCAAGGTATGCTCCATAGAAAACATAGGAAGTGGAGATATTTTATGCAATAATTCCTCATAACTCCATTTATCTCCACTAATCCCAACTTTTATCCCCATTTGGTAAATATACTCCATTATCCTGGTTAATTTCCCAAAAACTTGTATTTCCCAGATATATTTTTTTCATGGCTTAAATTTAGACCCTTTTATTGTATGATACAACTGCAGTAGTAACACTGTTACCTCCATATTTGGTACATGGAGGCTCCATTTATTCACTGTACATTTGGTTTCTACTCTCAGGGTGACCGTGGCATCCCTGGAACAGATGGAGAACGGGGGGACAAGGTAAACTGTAGGTCCTTGCTTCTGTATTCCCTAAGGAAAGGATACATTAAGATGGACAGTGTTACCTGGGCTGAATTTCCCTGGACTACGATTGTAGAAATGCATGCATTTTAATGCCCCCCCCCCCCCCCCAAAAAAAAAAGATGTCCCTCAGTAGTATAAAACTGGTTTAAAATGTAAAATCATATAAAAAAATGAATAATGAACAAATTAATTACCTTTTTAATCTCCATTGTAGTGCATACCTATTCCCTTAGTGTGTGTATCTCCATCACGTGCCATTTGCCTAGTAGCATGTGAACGTGATTTTTACTCCTTAATTGATTAACCAGACATCTCCCAGCATGCACAGCAGTGAAAATATCATGATGAGCAATTAATTGCAAGGAGGTGCATGATGGGGCAAGTTCTTAAGGAGATGGGAGTACCAGATCATATCATCCACCTCCTGAGGAATTTGTATCTGGACCAAGAAGCCACGGTCAGAATCGATCATGGGACAACAGAATGGTTCAAGATAGGAAAAGGGGTACGACAAGGTTGTATATTGCCACCTTATTTATTCAACTTAACGCAAAGTACATCATGCGTAAGGCTGGACTGGATGAATCCAAAGCCGGAATCAATATTGGTGGAAGGAATAACAACCTCGGATACGCCGGTGATACTACTCTGATGGCTGAAAGTGAGGAGGAACTAAAATTAAATTAATGAATGCAGGTAAAAGAAGAGAGTGCAGAAGCTGTCCTGTTGCTTAATGTTAAAAAGACAAAGATCATGGCAAACAGCAGTCTCACTTCCTGGAAAATAGATGGGGAAGAAGTGGAGGCAGTGACAGATTTTATTTTTCTGGGATCCAAGATCTCTTCAGATGGTGACTGTATCCATGAAATTAAAAGACGTTTGCTTCTGGGGAGGAAAGCTATGGCAAGTCTGGACAAGCTAGTAAAAAGTAAAGACATTACACTATCAACAAAGGTCTGTATAGTTAAAACTATGGTATTCCCAGTAATAACATACGTATGTGAGAGCTGGATTATAAAGAAGGCTGAGCGCCGTAGAATTGATGCCTTTGAATTGTGGTGTTGGAGAAGATTGCTTAGGGTCCCTTGGACTGCAAGAAGTTCCAATAAATCAATACTTCAGGAAATCAAGACAAACTGTTCACTGGAAGGTTTGATCATAAGACTGAAGCTCAAATATTTTGGCCATATCATGAGACAGCAGGATTCCCTAGCAAAGACGCTGATGCTGGGAAAGATTGAAGACACACGAAGAAGGGGACGACAGAGGCTGAAATGGATAGATGAGATAATTGAAGCGATGAACATGAACTTAAACAAGCTCAGAGAGGTGGTGACTGACAGATGTACCTGGCGTGCTGCAGTCCATAGGGTCACAGAAAGTCAGACATGACTGAACGACTAAACAACAAGCATGATGGGGGCAGGTCGTAGATTTTCGATGCATGGTTAATCAGCTATAGAGAAATGTAACATTTTTAGACGATATTACAAAAATATAAAGGCACAAGTAATACCGAAACCTGAAAAAGTGCAGGAAAATCCTCACTTTAAGTGAGTTTGGTCCTGAAGAGCCACACACAGGCCAGGATTGGGTGATATACAGGTGAGTCAATCACTTCATCCTGATTGACTCACCTGTGCACAGAAAGGAAATCCTTAAATCCAGGCCTGTGTGTATCACTCCAGGGCCGAACTTGGTTCAGAGGATTATAATTTGAAATCCCTTCAATGCTAGTAGACTGTGAATAAGATTGCATTTCTAAGTTTTTTTCTTGTGGTTGTTTTTCCAGGGAGAACGTGGCCCCCCGGGATTCCTTGGACAGAAGGTGGGCAATAACAATCACTTCAATGTCAGGGACTTGGGCTAGTAAAATTCTCTATCATAATATGTTTATAGCTCAGAGACTTGTCATCGGGCTCCACTCCAGGATGATTCATCCCAGTTTAATTATTTTCGATAGATCTGATTTATAGCTCTGAACAAAGAGCAACTAATATCTTTATTTGAAACCAATCTTACTTATTTGGGATCTATCCTCTTATAGTTACGGCACAGGTCCGCCACTGCCGTGCGGAAACCAACCGCTAGATGGCGCTGCCAATATTTTGCAGTGCTGTCGATATGTTAGAGAAGTTCTAAGCTTAGAATGGTAGCCTAACACTTAAACTAACCCTAACCCTAACCCTTAGTCTTGACTCTATGATATGGCATTGGAATATCAACAGCGCCATCTAGTGGTTGGTCACCGCACTCCACTGGTGCCGTAACCATAACAGGATAGGACCCTTATTTGTATCTTTGCACCTTTCACAGTTTATCTCTGCGCTCAAGCTCTTGTACTTGATTAAAGAAAACATATAAGAAAGTATCTCCTTTCATCTTTTATAGAATAATTCATCTTAATAAATATATTTGATACATTGAGTTCTACACAAGACCATGTTAAGATATTTGCGTTACTTAAATGGATATGTAAGGTCCCTGAATGTTACTAGGGATATAATATCCCTGTGTATCTATTTACTTTTATGTACTTTAGTGCTTATAAACTTTGCTTTTACTTTTACAAATAGTCCCTGTATGGGTCTACCCACTGTAGCATATCCAGACACAGACTCTGTAAGGCTGGATGTATAGTGTAGTGTCCTAGCCTATCAGGGACCACATCTCAGCAACATGTTGCAGAATGTTGCTGAGAGATGGTCCCTCGGTTTTTATGAGACACTGCATAGCAAATACAGTGTATGTGTCTTCATGAGCTGCTGAGGGCAGACCCATACATGGACTATTTGTTTTATTTTAGGAAGTTAAAACGAGCTTACAAGCACTTTTTAATAAAATAAAGTACATAAAAGTAATAGATACACACGGATATTATATACCTAGTAACATCCAGGAACCTTCTATATCCCTAAATGTGTTACTTTTTAATATAACTTTATTCTGGGATATTTTTCAAAATAGATCTCTAAATACAATTATCAAGAAGATTTGTAACAAATATAATAAGAAAACATTTACATTTTGACATTACGTGAAAATCCAATATTATTCTGTTAGTATCAGATTTTGTGTCTTCCTTAAATTCTTAAAACAATATAAATTCACGAATCTCTTGAATCCTATCATCTGTGATTAATATTAACCTGACAGTGGCCTTATTTAGGTTGCAGAGGAGGACTCATAAGTCTCCTGTTAAATGAATATGTCACAGTAACTTCCTTTTGTTCCAATGTATTATTCTGCAGGGAAGTCCAGGACAGAATGGGGCTCCGGGCCCGGCCGGACCAGCGGTGAGTCTCCTGTTGTGGGTGTCTCTCATATATTATGGAGACTAAGTTGCTAACTCAAATGTCAATATTATTCAATGGAGCTTCTTTATTGAGAGATATTAAACTACTTGCCTGGCATAAATATCAGTATCATATCATTTTATGTTCAATTGTCTGTGCTGTCTCTCTCTGTGCTGTCTCTCTCTGCACGCTCTCTCTCTCTCTGATCTGTCTCTCTGTGCAGTCTCTCTCTGCGCGCTCTCTCTTTCTGATCTGTCTTTCTCTGCAGTCTCTCTCTGCGCGCTCTCTCTTTCTGATCTGTCTCTCTGTGCAGTCTCTCTCTGCGCGCTCTCTCTTTCTGAGCTGTCTCTCTGTGCAGTCTCTCTCTGCATGCTCTCTCTTTCTCTGCCCTCTTTCTCTCTGAGCTCTTTCTCGCTCTCTGTGCGCTCTGTCTCTCTCTTTGTGTGCTCTCTCTCTCTCTCCTGTCTCTTTCTATCTCCTCTCTCTCTCTCTCATGCCTCTCTCTCTATCTCTTTATCTCTCTTTCTCTCGTGTGTCTCTCTCCTCTCTTTCTCTCGTGTGTCTCTCTCTCTCCTGTGCTCTCTCTCTCTCTTTCTGTCTCTCTGTTCTGTCTCTCTCGCATGTCTCTCTCTCTCCTCTCTCTCTCTCCTGTCTCTCTCTCTCCTCTCTTTCTCTTGTGTGTCTCTCTCCTCTCTCTCTCTCTCCTGTCTCTCTCCTCTCTCTCTCTTGTGTCCCTCTCTTTCTCCTCTCTTTGTGTGTGTCTCTCTCTCTCTCTCCTGTCGCTCTCTCTCTCCTCTCTCTCACATGTCTCTCTTTTCTCTCTCTATTTCCAGTGTTTATCTCTCTCCTGTCTCTCTCTCTTGTCTCTCTCCTCTCTTTCTCTCGTGTGTTTTTCTCTCCTCTTTCTCTCATGTGTCTCTCTCTCCTGTCTCACTCTCTCTCTCTCTTTCTGTCTCTCTGTTCTGTCTCTCTCTCCTATGTCTCTCTCTTCTCTCTCTCTATTTCCAGTGCTTATCTCTGTCCTCTCTCTCTCTGTTCTGTCTCTCTCTCTCTCCTCTCTCTTGTCTCTCCTCTTGTGTGTCTCTCTCCTCCCTTTCTCTCATGTGTGTCTCTCACTCCTGTTGCTCTCTCTCTCTCCTCTCTCTCTCTCTCTTGTCTCTCTCCTCCTTTTCTCGCATGTCTCTCTCTCTCTTCCTCATGTCTCTCTCTCTCCTCTCTCTCTCTATTTCCAGTGCTTATCTCTCTCCTGTCTCTCTTTCTCTTATCTCTCTCTTTCCAGTGCTTATCTCTCTCCTCTCTTTCTCTTGTGTGTCTCTCTCGTCTCTTTCTCTTGTGTGTCTCTCTCTCTCTCTCTTCTCTCTCTCGCATGTCTCTCTTTCTCTTCTCTCTATTTCCATTGCTTATCTCTCTCCTCTCTTTTTCTTGTGTCTGTCTCTCTCTCCTATGTCTCTCTCTTCTCTCTCTCTATTTCCAGTGCTTATCTCTGTCCTCTCTCTCTCTGTTCTGTCTCTCTCTCTCCTCTCTCTTGTCTCTCTCCTCTCTTTCTCTTGTGTGTCTCTCTCCTCTCTTAGTCTCATTTGTGTCTCTCACTCCTGTTGCTCTCTCTCTCTCCTCTCTCTCTCTCGTCTCTCTCCTCTCTTTCTCGCATGTCTCTCTCTCTCCTCTCTCTCTCTATTTCCAGTGCTTATCTCTCTCCTGTCTCTCTTTCTCTTATCTCTCTCTTTCCAGTGCTTATCTCTCTCCTCTCTTTCTCTTGTGTGTCTCTCTCGTCTCTTTCTCTTGTGTGTCTCTCTCTCTCTTCTCTCTCTCTCGCATGTCTCTCTTTCTCTTCTCTCTATTTCCATTGCTTATCTCTCTCCTCTCTTTTTCTTGTGTGTGTCTCTCCTCTCTCTCTCCTGTAGCTCTCTCTCTCTCATGTCTCTCTCTCCTCTCTCTCTCTATTTCCATTGCTTATCTCTCTCCTCTCTTTCTCTTGTGTGTCTCTCTCCTCTCTCTCGTGTGTGTCTCTCACTCCTGTTGCTCTCTCTCTCTCTCCTCTCTCTCTTGTCTCTCTCCTCTCTTTCTCGCATGTCTCTCTCTCTTCCTCATGTCTCTCTCTCCTCTCTCTCTCTATTTCCAGTGCTTATCTCTCCCCTGTCTCTCTTTCTCTTCTCTCTCTCTTTCCAGGGCTTATCTCTCTCCTCTCTTTCTCTTGTGTGTCTCTCTCCTCTCTTTCTCTCGTGTGTGTCTCTCTCTCCTCTCTCTCTCTCTCGTGTCTCTCTCTCCTCTCTTTCTCTCGTGTGTCTCTCTCTCCTGTCGCTCTCTCTCTTTCTGTCTCTCTGTTCTGTCTCTCTCTCGCATGTTTCTCTCTCTCCTCCCTCTCTCTATTTCTAGTGCTTATCTCTTTCCTCTCTCTCTCCTGTCGCTCTCTCTCTTTCTGTCTCTCTGTTCTGTCTCTCTCTCGCATGTTTCTCTCTCTCTCCTCTCTCTCTTTTGTCTCTTTTGTCTCTCTCTCCTCTCTCTCTCTCTCTCTCTGTACAGTAAATAGTACATCTGTGCTCACATCTGAATGTCTAAAACAAGTTACAAAACCTGCTTGCAGCTCAGAATTCCAAGTCATACAGTTATTACACTGCATTCTGGGAAGCTAAGCTGGGACATGCAAATGTGCCCACAAAGGCCTGGCTTTATTTATTTTTATGTATATGAAAGCCGTATCGTATACTGTATTTATATATTTAATACACAGTCATTGGTTATCCCCTCCAATATTTGTTTTACAGGGACCTTTAGGTGGAATAGGACCAAGAGGTGACAAGGTAGGTAAAAACGCAATGTATTTCATAATAATGTCATTTTAATGAAGGATCCTGCAACGATAATTTAGCAGATTATTCTATCATAACGTTTAGTAATATGAAAAATATAATTATTTAAAAAATAGACCACACCCGTATTATTGGTTGGTCAAAATTCCATGCGTTTCAAAGTGGTTTTATGAGGCTGCTGTTGTTGGTCTTCTATAAGATTCATATTAAAATCAACACTGCAATCTCAGTAAATTGTATTGCAGTTGTGTTACATCACTTCCTGAGAGCAGGATCATGAGGAGTGGGGAAAAAGGGAGCAGGGAGTGGTCAGGAGACTTTGTTAGATAATTGGATCTGATTGAAATTGACCCAGCATCCTTCCCCCTTACTGGCCCATAAGCAAATATTTTGTATTAACAGATGCAATTGTGACCCTTCATACATTGTAATGCTACTCTCACACACACAACTTCCACCAATGTATCATGGATGCCTCCAGGGTCCAACAGAGGCATCACCAATGTTTTCTAATTAAAATCTAACTGTAAGAGTTTTCTCTGCTTAATTATGATCTTAGACTCAAAGTCAATGTTGGTCTTTTAACTTTTTCCTTACCACATTTATATTTATTTTAGGGGGACCAAGGTCTTCCCGGTGAACCTGGAAAATCAGTAAGTTCTCCAGAAATTATTATTATTTTAGTTTTTAAACCATAAAATTTACCCCATCATTACAATTTGTTTGTTTTGCTTTTTTTCTTCAGGTTTTAGGAATTCCTGGAGTTAAAGGAGATAAGGTGAGAATATGTGTTGTTTATATAAAGCGTAATCCACAGAAGATGTCCATGTCTTTGGGACTGTCCCCACTTACACATTACAATCCAGGTTCCAGGTCAGTGTGACTCTGTAATCCAGTCCAATTATCCAGCTCCGATCTCAGCCCTTCCACATCTTGGATAGACCAGTGATGTAGTAAAATAGAGACTTAGAAATCCAGAACTGGACATTAGGCTCACATGGAGCTGGCTGATAAAAATCTCTTTAATCTGATAAAAGGCAAATAATAGTATTTGTTTACTAGAAAGCCATTAAATTACTTTATTTCATGGGAAATAAATAAAAACACATATGCAAAAAATTGTTTGATAAGTGCCCAATATGGGCCTATATATCATGCTGAGTTTTCAAGACATCTTGTTTGGTTTCCTTATATGAATTCATACCAAAATATGTTGAAACTCTGGTCCTGGAGAACTAGAATTGGATATGCGTGCTATAAATTGTTGTTGTTTTGGATAATGATTGAAAAATATGGTAAAACGATATAAATATGTAGATATAATGGGGCCACAGTCCCTTGCTAATGAGATGTCTTTGGGTTCATTCTACCGATCACTAAACATTTATCCCATTTCACAATAATTTTACCTATACATTGTCCTGTACTCTTGATTTTCAGGGGTCTGTTGGTCCAACGGGACCAGAGGGGCTGAAGGGATCAATAGGAGAGCGTGGAGAGAAAGGAGAGAGAGTGAGTAACCCAGACATGACAAACCTTCCATCCCACTAGAACCACCAGTAGAAATAATATGTCTCAGAGGACGTTGGCGAAAACCAATGGCTTGGATCAGGAATAATATTTTATTTACTTTAAGAATCCTTTTAAATAACTTCTATTTTTTTCCTGTTGAAAAAATCGTGATTTTGTCTTGGAACTAATTACATTATTGTTGCAGTTACAAAAAGTTGAATTCATTTTTTTTTTTTTGTAAAATAAGTCTGTAATCCTTGCTGTTATTTAGGGATCTCCTGGATATGGCATTGCTGGGCAGCCTGGTTCAAAGGGAGACCCCGGGGAGAAAGTAAGTGATTTCTATATCTAATACTGTATTTCATTATATTGTGTACTTATACAGTATAATTGCAGTTTGTGTTATCCTCAGGACACATTACACAATAATATGTTATTATTTTTTTTTGCTTTGCCATTAGGGGAATGTCGGTCTCAGTGGGAAACAGGGAATTAAGGTAAATCCTTTGGTATTTAATCTGTAAATTCATGCTAATTAAATTAAAAAATATACTATTTCCTCTCATCCAGCGTAAAATACTGATTAGAGGCTGTTGGTACGAATCGATCCTGTTAATACTAATCAAGCATGTAGTAAGACGACAAGAACCAATGTCCAGTTGTTGATATGAGTGTTTTTTCTAACTGTAAATTTAAGTGTCTGGCCCAAAGTAAAAAAAGTGAATTTTGGGTCTCAGTACAAAAGAGTTTGGAAAAATACCTTTTTGTTGTGTGGCCATGACTGCCATAATTGTCCTTTATTGTTAACAAAGTAGCAACTGGGTTTGGCTCCTTCACAGAACCTTTTAATTGCTTAAAGTTTCTGTTATCCAGGGAGACTCTGGTGAGCCAGGACAGAATGGGGAGCCTGGGAAAACTGGCGCCCCTGGACAGATTGGTCTTCGTGGCAAGGAGGGAGAAAAAGGAGATAAAGGAGATGAAGGGACACCGGTGAGAGTGACATCAAATGAATGGCGAATGCATTGGAGTAGGGGGATTTAAGTTGGTCATTTTGCTTATCTTTTCATTTATAGGGTGAAGGAGGAATTCCAGGGAAGAATGGAGAGAGAGGTCTGAGGGTAAGAACACACTATGAATCCTGATAGTAATTATACTTTAGCTTAAAAGAACATAAGGAACACCATCATATGTGCTTCGGGTAATTTATTTCCTATTCACAAAATGTATGTAAGTATTGTTGTTATCTGTTTTAACTTTTATTGCTTCAAAATGTCTCTGTTTTAGATCAGTTCATAGCTATGTTCAAATTGGTTGTTGATTTAAGGTTGAAGAAATAGTCCTCCTTTTACTCAATATGTAAGACTCTACATTTGGGGATAAAGAACCATATGATGATCTGTACAGAGCTGTATGTGGCTCTAGAGCCTTGGTGTGTGGCATCAATACCACTTTCTATTGGCTCATTCTTGGGTTACATAGTTACATAGTAGTTACCGTACATAGTAATTAAGGTTGAAAAAAGACTTTCAGTCCATCAAGTTCAACCTTTTAAGATCTCCTCTTCAGATTAAATATTAATTAATGAGTTGTTAATTAATTATTAATCAATTTATTAAATGTTTTATTATTAATTAATCCAGAGGAAAGGCAAACAGAAAAAAAAAAACAAGTGAGACTTAGCCAATCGTCTCAAAGGGAAAAAAAAAAATTCCTTCCTGACCCCAGTTACTGGTTATCGGATTTCTCCCTGGATCAATACTCTCTCTCTGATTATCCAGGATAACCCTGAATTCCCTTTTTAATTAGAAATAAATTCAGTCCCCTTTTAAAGTTATCTATCGAATCCACTGTCACCACCTCCTCTGGTAGAGAATTCCACAGATTAACCACCCTTACTGTGAAGAACCCTTTTCTTTCATTAAGGTGGAATCATTTAACTTCTAGACTCAACGGATGCCCTCGGGTGTTTCTCTATTGGCATTTCCTAATATATCTTTTGTGGTTTGTTTATCATATTTATCTTTTTCTACTCATCGGAGCACTTGTCTGCTCTTCTGTCTAATCAAGTATTGTGGCCTAGATGGTACTACCTAAACTTCTCAGAAACTCATTGTCATCCATCCACAAGCACCGCAGACCCCACCACACGTTTTATTTTCAGACAATATCCCAATTATCACTTCATCTCTCCATGGGAGCTTCCACATAGTAATACTCTCCTGTATACATCTTGGGTAGTCACTTTTTCGGAATATATCCATAATTGAACATTTTATCAATTAAGACACAATGTATTGTATTGACCCACAGGTATGACCTGGCAAAATATGACCCCTATCCAGCCTTCGACAGCTGGACCATTTCACCAACAAACCCACTCTGTGCACTTTGCTAACAGTCCTACTGTATCCAACTATGTTATGACTGATTGTGATGTATAATTAAAAATAATACTAGGACTTAGTACGAGCAGGCCTCGCCTGTTGTGGACACTCACAAGCAGTCAACATGTTAAATTATTCAAGTCAAGCTGATGTATTAAACATTTTTTACTAGGGTCCTCCAGGACTGAGGGGTATTGAAGGAGAGAAGGGAAGCACTGGAGATCCTGGAGAGCCTGGAGTGAATGTAAGTTTGAAGGTATCTGATCCACAATGGCTTTCCAGTATCAGTCAGTTTTAATACTAATCTCAGTGATGTTTATTATTTATTTAGGGGAGTCCTGGACCTCTTGGGACGAAAGGTGATCGAGGTGCCCAAGTGAGTTATCCACCTGTTATCTTCTTTTATTATGTGGTTTTTGGTACCACTGTTGACTAAAAAGTCTTCCGTTATCAAGTTGATGTCACAACAGTTTACAGTTTAACACATCTTAGACATGTTATTTTCTGTACCAAGTTGGTTGAGTTTTAAAACTAATCAGTACTATACAAACATTCATGTTTTATATCTCAATTAATGTTTTCATATTAATATTTATATTTCTATATTTATTTTTCAGGGCCCACAAGGTCCCCCAGGGCCCCCAGGAAGACCAGTAAGTTTATTTGTTTCAGAGATCACATTTTTCTCATTTCCTTATCAGTCTCCTGCCTTCCCGGACCCCAATTTCACAAATATCTAAATCCACATCAAGTCCACATATTAATTGTGTCCATGTTTATTTAGGGTTCTGTGGAGTCTACTCTGGTTGGAACAAAAGGCGACAAGGTGAAAACGCAATATTTTGTACTTATCATTTTTATTTGTGCATGGATATATCTTATGAAATAAATAAAACAAAGCAAAATGAGGTAATGTGACTATTTGCTGTTTGGGCTAATGAATTATATGAATAAATATATAATTAACTGAACAAATGGTTATTATATTTAGGGAGAAGATGGAGACCCTGGAGAGCATGGGGCAAAAGGACAGAAGGGCGAAGCTGGTACAAATGGTGTGGCCGGTGAAAGGGTAGGTGCCACCATGAGTCCCAAAATGACTGGTTTCTACAAGGTATTCCAAGAGAAAAACTAGACCTTACATAATATACTAAAAAAAACATATATGGCATTGTAGAGTGACAAAGATTTGGGACTATCATAATATATAGTGGATCTGTAAACATTCCACAAGTTATCAAAAAAGTGGTGTAATGAGCTGAAGATCGGAGAGATGTTTTTGTCTCGGTTACATCATATGATTAATGCATGGAACTGTAGATTTAATAATGTGCTTATGAGGAAAGGGACTCCTAGTCCATTATTTCAGCAGAATATAGGAAAGCAAAGTCGTTTATATATTAGGATATCATTATATCAGTAGATCTATTTTATTTGGTCAATATCTTTATTTGTATATACACCCATGGCATGTACTTATCTCTGACTTGTCCAAATCTCCCTTTGCTAAATCACATTTTACCATAGGTGTCCATGATCCAAAACTCTCTGTAAGACCCCATCGTGTGTTGGTGTGGCTTTAGTGATGTATATAGCATGTATTAAGCTGTGGTTGTATTTTTCATGTAGGGTGCAGAAGGACCAAGAGGCCCCCCAGGACAGCAGGTAAGTTATCTGGATCAGAACTCCTAATATATCCATTATGTGTGGGTCTGTTCCATAAAAAAATCGAAATGCAATGTGATAGTATTTAAAGGGTAACTAAAGTCATCAAATGTGTTCAGCACCATCAGACAGATGTTTGTGGGAAAAAAGTTTTCTTTTTGGAAATTATTGCTAAAATAATTGAGTTATAAGCATTTATAGTTAGGGATTTTAGGGTGCTTGTTCCCACCCTTGAACCCGTTGCATACCTAATGAGCTACGCCGGCTGGTAACAGTAACTAGAACCAGCTGTACCAAGCTCCCCAAGGTTTACTGATGATGTTTCAGGTCACAGTTAAATCATGTGATTAGCAACATTATACTGTGAAGAATGTTTAAAGGTATATGAAAGTGAGGTGGGTTATGAATGCATCTTGTAGAATGCATCATAACCCACCTAGCAAAATATGTTTGCATGAAAAAATGCAAAAAAAAATTCCAGAAAAGAAAAAAATGTGCTGGGGGTGATATAGACACCCTCAGCAACTGAGATTTGCATATTGGATATCTCATTTTTAATAAGATATCCAATATGCAGCACATGCGCATGCTGATTGGCTAAAGGAAAGGAAACTGTATGAAATCATGTGACTTCCCACAGTAGGGCAGACTACAGGTGATAACTGAGCATGTCTGCACAATCCCCAGGCCAAAAAGAAACATTGTATAAGTTATGCTAATTATCCCTTGGTATTTCAGGGGTTGTCAACATTGAGAGAAAACTGTTTGCAAATGCAAGAAATTCAGCAAACTTCATGCTAACGGTTTAACTGTTTACTTTGGAATTTTTTCATGCAAAATTTTTTTTACAACACTATAAATTCTCCTCTATCAGATGCATTAATAACCCAGCTCACTTACATATACCTTTAATATTCAGTTGTTACAAGTTGTCCATGTTTTTATTCTGCAGGGAGATACTGGCAATCGCGGCCCACCAGGGGAAAAGGTAAATCAATCTTTAACCTTTCACATGTTTCATGCACAATGTACTCAATAATGACTCAATAAACATGACTGTTCAGGTTTATTCAAAATGTACATTAGTCGAATGCATTGAATCACAATTAGTTTCATTTTTGTAGAAAAATACGAAAACAGGAATCATTATCTCTGGCCTTGCATGTTGGAGAGAGGTCCCTGAAATACTCTACCAACCCTGTTCACCATTTCTTGACCTTCCACACAATAAAGAATACCAAATTTCGCATAAATTGGGCCACAGCCAACTTTATTACATAATTGTCGACATGACCTAACCTAAACCTAAATGTTAAGGCAGACTCGCTTTGCTGCCAGGTAGGCTCCACATGTTTTGGCCAGTGAGAACCATCCCTATTAACCCAAAAGGGACTAGTTCAGTTCCAGAGGGGCAGCACTGTACCCCTCCCGAATCCCAGATCGATCCCCCTGACTATCCTCCTAGCAGCAAAACGCCCGACACTGAAGCTGTAACTATGAATACTTTCATAACGTAGAATAAAACAATATAAATCAACCAAAAACAAAAGGAGGAGTCGCTGTCTCCCTTCATGCAGCCTACACATGCTCATTGGGCAGAGATAATGTCATCAACAGATCATGCTACACCCCCTTATATCTCTGCTCTTGTTTCAAAATACTCTCCCAACCGCTCCCTTCGTTCTGCTAATGACCTTCTGCTATCCTCCTCTCTTATTACCTCCTCTCACTCCCGTTTTCAAGCCTTTTCTCGTGCTGCCCCTACTATCTGGAACTCCTTGCCTCGCTCCACTACACTATCTTCCTGCCTCAAAACCTTCAAAAAATCACTAAAAACACATCTGTTTATAAAATCTTATCACCTTCAGCTTTAATATGCACAACTGCACACTCCACAGCTTAATATCACTCACACCCACAATTTATAGTACAACACACGGACACCTCCACTTGACTAAACAAATGGCTTCACACCGCCATCTTGAATCGATCACCCTCTTGTATCACACCCAAACCCTTTAGATCATAAGTTTGCGAGTTTTCAATCTTGTGTTGGTGCGCTGATTTTAAGCTCAAAAACATTCTTTGTAAGGTGTTAATTATGTTTTTGCCATGTACTCAACCCCTGTACAGCGCTCCGGAATATGTTACAAATAAAGATAATAATAATAATGCTGGAAATTAGTTAAGGCATCATGGTTCAAAGTTTTTTAACTTTATCTAACACAAGCAATTACCAAGATGCAGTAGTATGGCCATGGGGTTAAACCTTTCCAAGTGCCCAGAAAAATAACAAAACAGTTCCACAATTCAAATCGGTTCTATTTTATTTTACATTTTTAGATACTATATAAAAATCCCATATTTCTCCCTAAAAGCTCCTGATGTTGACATACTTTTTGGAAAATGTCTGATCCTATATATATATGTACATTTTGTTCCTTGCTACGTGTATAAGAAGATAAATGTGGGTTGGATGTTGTTGTATTTTTGGGCTTGGTTCTTTGTCTCTCTTCTTGTACTATAAGATACTCATGGACATGGGCTCCTGCTGCTGTCCTTCATTCCACCGGATCCTGTGCGATTATAATCCAGATTCCCAGTGGCATGAAGTGCATTAGCGGAGCCTCCGAGCACCAGCCCGAGGAAACAGAAACATCTCAGCATCATTTTCATGATCTTAGATGTGAGATTAAATCCTGAACTTTAATATTTTAGGGAGATCGTGGTCCTCCTGGCCTGGATGGTAGGAACGGATTAGATGGAAAACCAGGTCCACCAGGCCCCATTGGGCAGAATGTAAGTAGAAAATAAAAGTGATGTTTTTTTTATTATTTAGCCAACATCTTTTTTTTTTTTTGACGTTTTTTTATATTTTATTGTACGATATCAACATTTAATCGTCTACAGTGTACATTTATATTTTGTTGTGTAAGACGATGATCTTAGTGTGAGATGAAACCGAGTCTTTGACATATGTTTCCATATTTCTCTCCCACCCAATATTTTTATGCATGTACAGAACAACTTAATCTACATAAGACGTATTTCTTGACTAAAGCAAAATATTATTATCATATTTTATTTGTAAAGTACCAGTAGATTTCATGGGGATAGAGCACACATTTGGATACATTTTTTTTTCATATACTTTAAGATAGCATAAATAATACAAGACAACACCAGTGGTTCACATACATTGATACAGGAGGAAATACTCAAGTGAGAGATTGCAATCTAAGAGGTTATTGGTGGTGTAAGAGACTCAAGGTGAGGCGACAGCTTGATTGCTAGAAGTTTTATTGTGATGGTGGGAGATGTTTGAGAAAACCAGAACAGATAGCTGTTTTTGAAAATGTGAATGGAATTAAGGAGGTTAGGGGTATGCTTCTCTGAACATATAAATATATAAATATTCAGGGACAACCTAATGAAGCAAGGTAGGGAATTCCAAAGTATGGGCGAAGTGGTGGATTAAACTCACAAATCATGTGCGTAGTGGAGAGGACAAGTTGGAGTAAGTCTTAAGGTTTGGGATTTTATCTTTGATAAGCTACAGAGCCAGTGTAGTAACTGGCGGAGGGGAGTAGCAGATAATAAGTGTTGGCTGATGTGGACGAGCCTGGAGGAAATGTTCAAGAAGGATTGGAGTTAATATAGACTGGTGAGATGGAGTTGCAATATTTAAATAGGGACTTGAAGAGGGTAAGGATTGGGGTATTTGTAGAAGGGGCACATTTTGAAGATATTTGGAGATGATTTGGTGAGTAAACAGACTTGAGGATCAGTTCACAGTCTAGTGTAACCTCAAGATTACAGTCTTGAGCTATTGTGATGATTTGGTGTCTACATATAGCGAAATCTAAGATGTGGAGGTTGAGGTTATTGGAGGAATAAGTAAATACTCAACAGATCTAACGAGAGGAAAAAAAACAATAGACTAATCTAATCGGTGCATTCTATCTACCTAAACAATTCTGGCTTATTGAATCCTCAGAATTGTCTTACACATATCCCAGTCCTTAAGTCAACAGTCTAGCAATGAATAAATAATTAAATGAAACATATTCACAAAAGGACACACTGAAAATTAAAAAAATGCATACACTTATTAAGCACACAGGTTACTGGATGATTGTTATTGGATAAGTCATTTAACCATTTATTTTTACAGGGAGATCCAGGAAAACTGGGTGAACCTGGCAGGAATGTAAGTATTAAAGCTGACCTGTATATTACTATGATAAATGTCTCTGGTGGGACGTCTGTCCCTGGTAGGATGATACTTGGCCATAGTTACTCTTTAAAACTGTTTAAATGTAATTTAAAATTATTAGGTTACACAGATTTTCCATTCACTGTAACTATTAAATACAGAGAAAGATAAATATTTGCTATGTTTCCCTCATCTTGAATCTGCTGTTCCTTATTCCTTTTATAGCCCTCATTGCTGGTGGCAGACTCTGACTAATCTAATTTGGCATTTAATAATAGTAAGGATCACAAATTATTGATGAAATACCCATTCAGTGTTGGCCATGGATTTATTAATGATTCTGAGCAAAAAGTAGAAAAATACAAATTTGCAAGTAAAATATCAATAAGAAATTGCAAAGTATTTTAGAAAGTTGTTTACCTTACAGTAGGTTAAAACATTGGAGCATTACAATCACTCTTTAATCCAATACCTGTGAAGGATTTTGATATCTGGATGCAGCAAAAAAACTTTATCTGGCCAATTTCAAGCTTTTGCCCATTCAAGACTCCTTAAGCAAAGGGTTCTTCAAGCTATCACTAACTAGAGTCTGGTGTCGGCCATAGGACTACTGGTTGGGAAACGCTGCTTTATCTAATGAGTGTGTATCTGTTACAGGGAGTTCCGGGCCTAAGAGGAGACCAGGGACCTCCTGGACCAGTTGGGCCCATTGGACCACCAGGTGTAGCTGTAAGTACTGTACCAAATACCAGTATGGTTTAACACAGTGTGACTGGGAACATCCATCTAAGCATAACCCATGACAGAGTACACTTAGACATAGTTACATAGGGCCTCATTCAATTGTGATTTGGCCAATTGAATAGGGCTCTAAATAAGTACATAGCATATATTTTTTAAAGAAGTTTTTAGTTTGTGAAAACCTTGCTTTTGGATAGAAGTTCACTAACTAAAAACTTCTTTAAAGAAAATATGTTATGTGCTTATGTAGAGCCCTATTCAATTGGCCAAATCACAATTGAATGAGGGCCATAGTATTTAAGGTTGAAAAAAGACCTTCAGTCCATCAAGTTCAACCTTTCAAGATCTCCTCCGATCTGCAATATGCGAATTAACTATTAATTAATTAGTTGTATAAAAAAAAAAAATCAAATCCCTGATCCCAGACACCGGCGACCGGACTTCTCCCTGGATCAATACTGCCTCTCTAATTATCCATGATAACCCTGAACATTTTCCAGTTCCTACAAAAAGAATGAAGATATGTTAGAGGAACCAGGTAATATAAGCCGAATAGCATCACAGCCAACTGCCACTGTTCAGAATTTCATCTGTTTGATTGGACTGAGCTAGCTCGGCTACAATGTTATAAATAGAGCAAAATTGTTTTATATAATGGCGGCTTCCTACTTCCTCAAGCATGGAGCAGTAACTGTCAGTCGAGACAATTTCACAACCCGTACATACATAATTAATGTTCTTTAAGTGCTTTATATTGATATGGAAGGAAATTAATTCAGACAGAGGTTCCCCCTTAATTACTGCACAATATTTCCTATTTTTACCCCAGGCATCTGTGTTCTTGTACTAGCTCGACGTAACACAAAAAATCAGCTTGCAACAAATAATATATAATTCCGTTTATGTGCTGTATTTCCCACTGATGTCCACAAATTGTTTATTTTTAAGGGTAAACCAGGAACTGATGGCAAACCTGGCCTGAATGGCAAAGTGGTGAGCATCCTGTATTTATTGTAATGTTTTTTGGTACAAATAAAGTCACAGCGTCTTGGATCGTTGTCTGATACATATGTATATATAATTCTGTAGGGGGAAGATGGAACTCCAGGAGAAGACGGGAGAAAGGTCAGACAAATGACTTGTCTATACATCCGTAGACTATTCCAACACATAGTATTAACACTATTCATGCTGCATGTAGTTTTATATTGTGTTCTTGGGAGGATTGGGTGTGATTCTCTTTAATAAAATACATTGTTATTTAGTTGGTAACATTATTGTTCAAGTATAAATAATAACTCCTCTTTATCCTTTTATCATAAATTTATTGTGAACCGTGAGCCCTCCATATATTTGCGAAAATGAAGAACTTTGAACTTATCTTGTTTTATCTTATCTTATATCTTATCTTATATTGTTATTGTGATGTAGATTTTTTCTGTTTTTGCATTAGGGAGACAGAGGTGAAAATGGCGCTCCTGGCCGAGACGTGAGTATTACTTTAGTACAAGACTTACCCGATCCCTAACTCTTCAGAATAAGGGTGGTAGGCCTGGACTAAACATTTTTATGTATAACTTAATTTGTTTTATTTTTCTGTAATTCATAGATTTTGCAAAAAAACTTTTAATTGTAGCATTTATCTGAGAATGGCTCCAGTTTGGAATATAGCCCAAGCACAGATGTGACTTTGAGAAAACCACAGCTATATCACTCCAAATGTGGATATCGATAAGTCATGAAAGACATTAAATGGCCCGGGCTGTCATGGTGGAAGAGCTCTGCTGCGCCAAAACATTAGATGACCCATTAAATATCTATTTATCATGACTTTTCCAACCAACCAATACCATAATTAAATTCATGTTTTGCGTACACATATGACAATATCCACTACAAAAATGTGAAAGATCTAATGTCTGAGGCAGTGATGGAGCTACAGCTGGCGCAGGAGGTGCAAAGCACCCACTGCTTCCAGCAGAAGCTTAGGGTAAAGGGGGACTAATTTATTAGGGGAGAGGGGCAGATTATTATTTTTATATAAAGGTGATCTGATCACCCTTGAGTAATAAGACACAAAAATGTTGGCTTTTTTAATGACTCCCATGGTCCTTGTACATAGAGGACTCAAAATATTTTTTTCACCAGGCCGTCCTACAACTAAGGTTTAAGTTTTGAATTTTATTTATTGCTAACTGACTGCGTACTTGGCACAACGATCTGTGTCGTATGCCAAGTAATCAAGTAATGGGAACGTAGAATACAACATTGGCAGATTTTTACGTAATTTGGTGTAATATGGAACATGTTTTAGTGTCTTTTTTAAATATAGTTTTTATTGATCTTTCAAAATAAATTTTATAACATAAAGTATAATGAAAATATAACATAGGGAAGCATGACAAGTAAATAATGGCGTACAAAGGTAACAGTTTTACATTTTGATACTACATAGAATATTATGACAACTCATTATTTATAGCAATATCAAGTAATATAAAGAGGACATTTTTAATTAAATATATTTGTATGTAGAGGTTTGTGGGATCATGTCATAGTTTGTTGTCTAGGGTCAAAAATAAAAGTTCGAGACGCACAGTAACCATTTGAATGGTGGAAAGGTGAGATCGCCATAAAGGTCGTTTTTAGAGGAGGCACTTGAACCAGATATGTATGATGCCGATGCTGATGTCTCCAGGGATGTTGCAAATTTTTAAATATTATTTTAATTGGTTGGGTACAGTTTAGTTATATGGGTTGGAGCTATACGTATACCATACATAACGTATTATTAATGCTTTTCCATGTTCTTGACAACCCCGTCTAAGCTGGTTTTGTCTCACAGGGTCGAGATGGTACCAAGGGAGCACAAGGCGAGGCAGGTTCTGCAGGTCCACAAGGTCCACCTGGTGTCCCTGGACTTCCAGGACAGATCGGAGTCCCTGGAGTGGTGGGTGATACATCTTTCCCCTGTATTGCCTGTATTCGTGAATATATTGTAAGCTTCAGGACCAATTACTAATTGAAGGGTCAGGATATACTTGTCAAGTTCTAGTCCTCGAGTGCTGGAGCAAGGCCATATTTTTAGGGTATTCCTGTATTAGGACAGATAAGTTGTTGCTGAGGATGTTGTTTAGTAAAAGTATGCATTACTGTTTGTACTCTTAGTTTTTAATGAAGTACAGTACTAAAGTATAAATGCTTGTATGAGAGAGCATGCAAAGAAATTCAAACTATATGTAAATAGAACTTGTTGGTAGCCCTTTATTTGGGCTCTTTTGCTAGTTCAACCTGCTCCTCATATATTGGTAAAGAAAAAGACCATGTATTGATCTCTGGAGCCATAGGTAGCATGTCCTGGTTTTGGGGTTAGCCCTTCAAAAGGCAAAGAATGGACTAAAATGTAAGTGACGGTTGGATCAATGTCATGAGTGATGCCAGAGGGTAGATGTTGGGGCATAGAGGTTGGGTGATGGGGTGAGAGATAAAGGAGATGGCCCCTCAGGGGGTGCAGAATGTGTACATAGTGTGTGTTTAATGTGCAATGAGAGTATTTTCCAATGAAGTACAGCCAGGAGGAGGAGAGAGTCTAAGTAAGATTGGCCACAGAGTGAGATTGGAGGCAATCAGATTGCATACATCGCAATATATACAAGAAATAAACCAGATTTTCATATCCATTGTTTAGGGATTACCTGGACCAGTCGGCCCCTCAGGATTAAAGGTAAAATTTGAATTTTGTTAACAAGCAATGCATAGGTAAGTTTCAGACTAGGCCCACAAGGCCAGGCCTTGGGCAGAACATTTTCACGGGGCAGCAGGCTGTCTGAAGTAGATGATGAAATATGCACAAAGGTATCTATATGCAGAGAAACTTCTGTCTGTATGTGTAGCTAGCACTGTATGTTTACATGGATACATATACACTTATAATTTGCTATATAGGTGTGTGGGAAACTTATGATTGGCATATAGCAATAGGAAAGGAGGAGTGGCTCAGTCTTTGGGGGCGCACAAATCTGACCGGGCCTAGGGCAGCATAAAACCTAAATACACCCCTAAGCAATTTATACATAATATATAATGGGCAATAAAACTGCACCGCTCTCTTCTACTAATAATGATAACCAGCATTATTTTTCTTAAGTAATGCTTTCCATCCAATATCAAATACTAGCTGCACGATTATTATGACGATTGATACATTTAAAAAACAAAATCTCCTGAATGATATTAATAAATTAGAAACAACTCAAAGGAAGCTAAATGTGCAGGGTCTAAAAGATACAACTGATAAGAAAATAATCCATGGCCTTTAAGGGACACAGTAGAGGTCCCAGTTATGGTAGCATAGTACAATAAAAATAAATAAATGTCCTCTGGTAAGAGAAAATAAATTTACTAAATATTGCCTGTCACTCAGCTCACCAAATTCTCCCACTAGGATAGTCTTGTTTTCATTTTCTATTGACCCTCATTATGGACAAATGGCTCCCTGAATAATAGGTTCATTTTGCAAGTGACTAATCAGGTGTCGGTCTGTAAACATCAGCCTATATGTTTATCCCAGAAGTCGCCTGCAAAAGGCAAAACAGTAATCAACTAATAAAGTATTTTCATAATGAAAACAAGACCACTCTGGTGGGAGGATTCCTTGAACCAAGCCACAGACCAAATATGTTTCTGTTTCTAAATTAGTTTTTTTAATAGCTTACAATTGCAAATATTCATATTTTTATTGGTCCATGTACATGCCTTGATACAATATAGCAGAATATATGCAAATGATTAGCAACAGACAAACAAATAATTAAGTGATCTGTAAACGACCTCAAGAGTATTCTCTGATATTCAAGTTACTTGGGGACACAGACAAATTATCTTTTAGACGAAGCTTGTGAGTGCATAAGGCTATGCTAAATATATATTAACACCATCTTTTTTAGGTAGTTATAATGGGTATATTATATGAGCTAATTGGCATCCAATCTATTTTATTAACATCCTATGGCAATGCACAGATAAAATACACACGTGTCACACCACACAAACATATAGTGATTTATGTTTAGTATGTGGGATTTCAGTAGGGATAATTAGCTAATGTGATGATATTATTTTGGAAGTTCTATATATATATAGGTGAATATATGGTATCAGTATTAATGTAATATCTGTTAAATGTACATAATATTAATGTACGGCTGAGGTTATAGGTCAGGTAAATAATTATTTTATTATATCATTATTTTATAGGGTGATCGAGGAGAGCCAGGTCTCAGAGGTGAACAGGTAAGTAGTGAATCCCACTATAGACGGCAGAAAAAAATGTCAAAAAATAAAAACATCATTTTTAATGTGTTTTTTTTTTTTTTTTAAACAGGGAAGACCAGGAGATAGTGGACAGAAAGGGGATCCAGGGACTGCAGCTGTAAGTCAATATTATGATGATAAAACAATGCCATAAATAGTGTGAGTGAGTATGTGATAGAATTATATATGGGGGAATCTGACCAAACTGGACAGCATGACCACCAGACAGAATTGTATTTATTCAGAAGTGAGAATTGCCAAACGTTTGCTTCTGGGGATTAAAGCTATGGTATGTCTGGACAAGCTATTAAAAAAGCAACGATATTATACTATCAACAAAGTCTGCACAGTTAGAACTATGGTATTCCCAGCAGTAACATATGAGCCGGACCATAAAGATGGCTGAGTGGCATAAAACTGATGCCTTTGTGGTGTTGAAGAATACTGCTTAACGTTCCTTGCGCTGCAAGAAGATTCAATCAATATTACAGGAAATTAAGACAAACTGTTCACTGGAAGGTTTGATCAGGAGGCTGAAACTCAAATATTTTGGCCACATCATGAGAAGACAGGATTTTCATGAGAAGACTCTGATGCTGAAAATGATTGAAGGTACACGAAGAAGGGAATGACAGAGACCAATGATGAGGTCATTGAAGCAATGATGGAGCTCCACTGTGGCAGTGTCTGACATTTGTCCTGGCGTGCTGCAGTTCATAGTGTCAGAGAGAGTCGGATACAACTGAACTACTAAACAACAATAAGAAGCTGATCCGCCTTGTGTTTTTTCTTGTAGGTTTACTATAGCAAAAATTACGAAAGTAAAGAATGCCATATTGGTCCTTAAGCTATTCAGCTGGTTGAAGTTTCTGATACCTTAGAAAAGAGCAACTGGAAAAACAATCTTCATAGATGGGTTACAGAGACACTTGAAGAAGAAATCTGTGAGCTTTCCAAAGCTCTGTAACTCATCAATGAAGATTTTTTTTCCCAGTTGGTCTTCTCTAAGGGATCAGCCACTACTAATGAAGACATTAATTGACACCAAGCTAGGTTTTAAAGGGACATTGTAATATGTTTACAGCCATCTAAAAATACTGTTTAAAAATAAGAGGGTTGTTGCACATACTGAAATAAAATGCTGGAAAGCTTTGTAACTTACTTTTCAGTTGTCTTGGTTGTCATGGTTCCCCTGCTATCTCCTCCTCTAGCAAATGTTCTCTGTATTCTGATTTGCTCAGCCATTCACGGTGGAATCATGGGAAAAAAACACCACTCGATGTTTTCTCTGATTGCTTTGATAGGCTGATTAACAGACCATGGGCCTTATTCAATTGTCATTTGGTAAATTGAATAGGGCTCTAAATAAGCACATAGCATATTTATTTTAAAGAAGTTTTTAGTTAGTGAAAACCTTGCTTTTGGATAGATGCTTACTAACTAAAAACTTATTAAAAAAAAAATATGTTATGTGCTTATTTAGAGCCCTATTCAATTGGCCGAATTGCAATTAAATGAGGGCCACGTGATTATTGATGAGAATAAGGAATTGCTGGGGGAGGAGAAGAAGGAGAGCCATGGCACAGAATAAGTTTTCTTTTCTAATAAATGTAATGGGTACTTCTATTTTTAAATACTATCTTTTTGTAGTCTTTTACAGCTTATGCCATCTGTTATAACACAGACAGGAGATAAGTTGAGATAAGATTATAGCACTGTTGTCGTTATGTGACATCATTGTGGGACTAGCCAGATCTTGCCAGATCTTATTGTATTTAAACATATAATGTACTTATTTTAATAAGCTAATGTCCCATTTATATGAACATGCCTAATTAGCAATCATTACATATTAAACCATTATTTAGCAACAACAATATGTCGGCTAATTTCCATTATTTTATTATATTTTTTCAGAATGTCGAAAAATCCCTCGGCCTGTATGGAATTAAGGTAAAACAAGCATATTGTGACAGTCTGTCTCCATTACTTGTTTCATTGTTATTGTCTGTGCAAGATTTTTTTTTTCAGGAGTCAGAATTTGGGGATCATTTACCGACGCGCACATTTTAACAACCGTTTTTCTCTTCCCCTCCCCACATTCCTTGTTTAGCGTAGTGTTTTTCTTTTACAGATCGCATCATTGAAAGACATTCTTGAGACATATGATGGAAGCTCTGGGGACCGCGGGGAGAAGGGAGAGCCAGGAAAAGATGTAAGTCCAGTTATTGGGCTTTTGTGTTGAGTTTTGGTTTGGTGGCAATGGGTGTAGGAGTCAAATCTTTATGGGGATACCACATATAGTATAAAAATAATACACAACTGCATCTCTACACATAAACATACACATTGAAAAATGTGGGGGGATTTGTCCCCCCCAGTTCCTACACCCATGTTGGTGACAATGAATATAAGGAATTAAAAAGTGATTTTTTTTTTAATTCCTGAAAGCTAGCTCTTTAAAGGACCACTGTGTGAAAAAAATATATATCTTTGAAAAATATTAGTCTGCCAAATAGTATTAGGCTCTGTTAGACCATGGTGGCATACATAATACTTTCCTAAAGTGTGCACATATGAGAGGGGTATTTATATTTCTACAGGAGCGGGCTTGCAGCTATAACTGTAGGTATCCTGTTTCTGGACATGAGCAGGTGAAGAGGTTGGTGCCAAATTGAAAAGGGCCCAATGATTTAAATAATCCCCAATCTATCTCTCTCCTATCTACACCCCCCAATCTTTTCTTTACTGGTAGCTAAAATAAAAATAACCCTTAGACTTTAACTAGAAGGAAATACTCTAGTCAGACACAATGGAAACTTTCTATACACAGCCTTAAAAAAATTAAGATGTGCACTTTATGTTCATGGCTGCTAATGCCATTAGTTACATTCAATAGTTCTTTAAACTATATCCAAGGTGTACACATCATTGATATTATACTAGATAGATTTATCCATCCTTTATCCCTAGGCCTACAGCCATACGTTTCGTATAGTTAGTGGGTCTGGTGGATCTCTTGATCAGTATCAGATGAGATAAGACGCTGTAACCCATTTATTCTCTCCTTAATGCATCTCCTTATAGGTGTCATAAACAAGGAACTAAACAAAAAGGGATGGGATAGTCCCACAATTGCATAAGTCTACAATGATTCCTCCATTTCTTGGCATCCTTTCCTGGAGGGTCCCACATTGGTGATTTGTGGTTGCTTGTCCATATGTTTTTAGCATCCTTAGCCTCTTCTGATCTCCATTTATAACATTACAAAACTTTCTGCAAAAAAAATAAAAGTAATAAAAAAACAGTAAAACAAGCGACTGAGCGACTTTTATCTCTGGGAACCCGTAAGTGAGGTAGCAAGCTACTTTGCTATTTAATTGGCATCTTTTTGCGGGCTCCGATTGAGTTATGAGTTATAGACTGGAAAAATGGCGTCCGTCAAACTGCAGAAGCCTTTGATCTTTCACTTTCACAAGGCTAAAATCGCGAATCGCTATTCAATTGCTCAATTTCCCCAAGCTTATTCACACCCGTAAACCTCAAATGAAGGAGAAAATCCTATAAGTGCTAGAGTGGACCCGCAAGGGGGTTACACACCTATTTGTAGCACTGTAAATGCAAATAAAAAATCACTACTGCACTGTAAATAACAGGGAAAGCGATGACAGACATTAGAATTAATTGCACAACAGTCTCAAGCCCGCAAATCGGCAGGGAATAAATGTTATTTTTATGTGTCATTTCGGGGTTTAAACGATCTTGGTTATCAATGAGTTAATACATATCAGGCCACCCACATGGACTAGAACAGTATTGGCATTCATTTTAATAATTCTTTAATTTGCATTGTTTGCAAATCTGATTGTAACTTGGACCCCCGAATCTAATTGAATGACACGTATCCTCCATGTTTTACTGGCTGATTTTAAATGGGAGCTTACGGGCTTGCTTAATTGATCATGTCCCTGCCCTCAACTGCAACGAAACAGTGCATGGTTTACAGTTTCCACTTCAAGACCGCAACTTGCGAGCTTGAGCAATTGAATAGCATTGCAAACGGAGGCGAACGGGAGCCCGCAACTCACTGCGATCGAGTTGCGAGGCTCGAATTGAATGTGGGCTATAGTTTCTCACTGCAGTAAGACAGAGCTATATTTCTCAAAATACCATAGACATTTATACAGACTTTAATCAAAATTATAATATTCAGAAATATTACAGAGGTTATGGTCATCATCCCAGCCTCTCATGCTAAGGGACAGTTAGATTAAAATATATATATTATTTTTAGTAATTTGCTGATTCTACCCATTTCTTCCACAATCACTTGGATAATTATTGGTACTAAATTAATAGATATTTGCATCTGTTCTATAAACATGCCCTATTACCTATAATGTTACCAATATGCCACTTGCTTTGTAGGGACTCATGGGGTTTCCTGGAGAGAGAGGTCAGAGAGGTGAGAAGGGAGACCTAGGTCCTCCTGGTCCGCAAGGTCCAACAGGACGCGCCATCGGAGAGAGAGGTCCTGAGGGGCCACCAGGGCAAGCTGGAGAACCTGGAAAACCTGGGATTCCTGGAGTTCCTGGGAGAGCAGGAGAGCCTGGAGAACAAGGAAAGTCAGGGGAGAAGGTGAGAGGACACTGAGCATCATAAAGGAAAGATGATTATATGGAACTGCAAGACTTGCACCAAGACACATAACTACAAGTTGTGCAGAAGACAAGTCTTTGGAGGAGGGATCTTAACTCTGTTGCGTCAATTCTTGCTCCAAGCTATCTAGCATCTTTCTTTGTATCTGTACTTGTGCTTATCTTAGACTTTGTCTATACCTTTGCAATGGTACCCACAGTACTTTATTCTACTTTGTAAATAGCGCAATGGAAAATGTTGGTTCTACATCGCTATTAAATAGCTTTATTGCTCGAATTGCTTGAGATTTTGTTATATGAATATTTTTTTTATCTTACAGGGTGACAGGGGAGATAAAGGAGACCGAGGAGACAGTGTGAGTTTAATGTCTGATTTTGGCATTCATTATATTTTGCTTCCTTAATATAAAATGCACTTATATGATCATGACATTGTTCGTATAAAGATCTCTGCACATCAGCGCTATACAAATAAATGTACTTACATACATAAAAATAATTATATTGAAATAACATTATATATATATATATATTATAAATATTATATTACAACTATTTACTCAGGGGCGGAGCCACCAGTGGTGCAGGTGGTGCAGTGCATCAGGGCCCTCATCTGGGTGGGGGGGTGGGGGATAATGCTATGTCATTTTGTTTTCATTTAATTTTTTTTGGGTGGAAGTGGGGATCAGTTCAGCATACTGGGATGTGTATCAGGGAAGAGGTGAGAGAGAGCAAGGGCTGGATGACAGGGGGGTGAGTTCTGTGAGGTAAGGGAAGGGGTCTTGGGGGAGCAGCTATGGGAAAGGATCTTATGGGAAGTGGTCTTAGGGAGGGGAGCAGTTATGGGAAGGGGTCTTTGGGAGTGCATTGAATGAGTTGGTAGTGGGGGAGAAGGTGGGGGCTCCCTCCCCCACCCCCCTTTTTTTTGCACTAGGGCCCTCCATTCTCAAGCTCCGCCACTGTATTTAATCATACCTTTTTTGGGGGGGCGGGGGGGGGGGGGGGATGGTATAGCAGATGTGTTTCTAATGGTACATTTTATATTTTACAGGGTAGAGAAGGGCCCCGGGGCCCATCTGGACCACCAGGCCCTAAGGTAAATTAATTTAAAATTTGATAGGAAAATATTTTTTTTAATCCATTTTTCTCTGCTTGGCAACGCCGTACATAGTAAGTATTATACCTCACTCTATCAAATGAGGTTCACACATGCTCAGAGTGACTGAAAGAATTGCCTTGTTCTCGGACTCAACCCACTTTTTTTCATGTGAGTAGTTAGCAATGATTAGTCTCAAACAAAATGATAAGAAGCAGGCCTAGAGGAGAGAATGTGAACTTAGACTGACAAAAATTAGAAACTTCAATGTAAGTTTAATGTAAGAAAATGCAAATTCTGGAATGATTTACAAATAGTTATATTATTTTTGCTACCTAATGTACTATATTTTGAACCTTTGCTGTGTCCTATAATGTCCTCACTTTTTGTATATGGAAACTATTTATCAGATATGGTAAAAACATGTGCTATAGAACATATCCCACTTTCTAGCCCTTTTAAATAATGTAAATAATATATCTATATTGTGTGCACTGGATCATATTTATACTGAAACTATTGCGTGATCCGTTTAGGGCGAAGTTGTAGAGATTATCGCCACCGGACTGCCTGGGGAGAGAGGGCTGGTGGGGCCCAAGGGATCAAAGGTCAGTATATTTTATGTTCTAATGAATTTGCGACATCTCATATTGAATTTTAGAAATATAAACAATCATAATATTTCCATAATTTACTGTATAATGAAACTAAAGTACAAATAACATCTTTATAACCGATCACAATCATATTATTGAATATTTCTGACATCACTTTATTAAATAAAAGACGTACACTCACCTGTAAAACTAAACTGTGTATCTTATATACATGTGTACATGTCTTAGGGCCTCATTCAATTGTGATTTGACCAATTTAATAGGGCTCTATATAAGCACATAACATATATTTTTTACAGAAGTTTTTATTTAGAAGACCTTGCTTTTGGATAGAAGTTCACTAACTAAAAACTTCTGTAAAACAAATATGCTGTGTGCTTAAATAGAGCCCTATTCATTTGGCCAAATCACAATTGAATGAGGCCCCCAGATTGTACCTTAAATTCCTCATCAGTGGTGTAAAGGTATACAGCCTTATTAAATTGCAATTCGGCCAATTGAATAGGGCTCTATATAAGCACATACAGTCAGGTCCATAAATATTGGGACATCGACACACTTCTAACCTTTTTGGCTCTATACACCACCACAATGGATTTGAAATGAAACGAACAAGATGTGCTTTAACTGCAGACTTTCAGCTTTAATTTGAGGGTATTTACGTCCAAATCAGGTGAACGGTGTAGGAATCACAGCAGTTTGTATATGTGCCTCCCACTTTTTAAGGGACCAAAAGTAATGGGACAATTGGCTGCTCAGCTGTTCCATGGCCAGGTGTGTGTTATTCCCTCATTATCCCATTTACAAAGAGCAGATACAAGCTCCAGTGTTCATTTCAAGTGTGCTATTTGCATTTGTTGCTGTTAACTCTCAATATGAGATCCAAAGAGCTGTCACTATCAGTGAAGCAAGCCATCATTAGGCTGAAAAAACAAAACAAACCCATCAGAGAAATAGTAAAAACATTAGGTGTGGCAAAATCAACTGTTTGGAACATCCTTAAAAAGAAAGAACGCACCAGTGAGCTCAGCAACACCAAAAGACCCGGAAGACCACGGAAAACAACTGTGGTGGATGACCGAAGAATTCTTTCCCTGGTGAAGAAAACACCCTTCACAACAGTTGGCCAGATCAGGAACACTCTCCAGGAGGTAGGTGTATGTGTGTCAAAGTCAACAATCAAGAGAAGACTTCACCAGAGTAAATACAGAGGGTTCACCACAAGATGTAAACCATTGGTGAGCCTCAAAAACAGGAAGGCCAGATTAGAGTTTGCCGAAACAACATCTATAAAAGCCTTCACAGTTCTGGAACAACATCCTATGGACAGATGAGACTAAGATCAACTTGTACCAGAGTGATGGGAAGAGAAGAGTATGGAGACGGAAAGGAACTGCTCATGATCCAAAGCATACCACCTCATCAGTGAAGCATGGTGGTGGTAGTGTCATGGCGTGGGCATGTATGGCTGCCAATGGAACTGGTTCTCTTGTATTTATTGATGATGTGACTGCTGACAAAAGCAGCAGGATGAATTCTGAAGTGTTTCGGGCAATATTATCTGCTCATATTCAGCCAAATGCATCAGAACTCATTGGACGGCGCTTCACAGTGCAGATGACAATGACCCGAAGCATACTGCAAAAGCAACCAAAGAGTTTTTTAAGGGAAAGAAGTGGAATGTTATGCAATGGCCAAGTCAATCACCTGACCTGAATCCGATTGAGCATGCATTTCACTTGCTGAAGACAAAACTGAAGGGAAAATGCCCCAAGAACAAGCAGGAACTGAAGACAGTTGCAATAGAGGTCTGGCAGAGCATCACCAGGGATGAAACCCAGCGTCTGGTCATGTCTATGCGTTCCAGACTTCAGGCTTTAATTGACTGCAAAGGATTTGCAACAAAGTATTAAAAAGTGAAAGTTTGATTTATGACTTTTAATCTGTCCCATTACTTTTGGTCCCTCAAAAAGTGGGAGGCACATATACAAACTGTTGTAATTCCTACACCGTTCACCTGATTTGGATGTAAATACCCTCAAATTAAAGCTGAAAGTCTGCAGTTAAAGCACATCTTGTTAGTTTCATTTCAAATCCATTGTGGTGGTGTATAGAGCCAAAAAGATTAGAATTATGTCGATGTCCCAATATTTATGGACCTGACTGTAGCATACTTTTTTTTACAGTAGTTTTTAGTTAGTGAACTTCTATCCAAAAGCAAGGTCTTCACTAACTAAAAACTTCTGTAAAAAATATGCTCTGTGCTTATATAGAGCCCTATTCAATTGGCCGAATCACAATTTAATAAGGCTGATCATTTGTAACATCAATTAACATCACTCAATTAAAAAAAACTGTGTAGTGCAATACTCTTATTTTGATCTATACCAAGATAAGCAGGTCATAGCAGAGAGGTCAGACAAATCGCAGTTTACTGGTGAAGGACCTGGCAAACCACTCCAGTATCTTTGCCAAGAAAACCTTATGGATAGACAAAACCAGATATAATATGTGCGGGGTATGCTGCGGGCCATAGGTTCATGGAGAATGGAGACTTGGACACGACTGAACAACTTAACAACAAATATATATAATTTATAAGTTATAAAAGCAGTAATATAGACAGTAGGTCAGTATTAAATCCTCCCATCCAGTGACACTGGTTATATTCATGTTTTTTGTCATATTCCAGGGTGATCCTGGTGCAGATGGCGAGAGGGGATCCAAAGGAGACAAGGTGAGTTTATAAGAAAATCTCTAGCCAAGAGCCTTGAGGGCGCAAGGTTTATCCGTTATCAATGTGCATTTTCCTTGTTTAATATTTTTGTAACTTTTTAGCTTGTTCTGTTGCCTGGATCACTCATCTGTTAAGCGATAATTCCCCAACCTTTATTCTTGCTCTTTAATTAAAAAAGTGTATTATTAAACCATTTATGATGGATATTACACTTTACAATGATGACAATTTGGTTCAAATCATGTCTTACTCGAGCACCTGACATTTTGTGTTGTATTCTTGCTCTCCTGCGTGGGCCCCATCCCATCCACTTCTTAGGCTGTACCAGATGGTTCACCTATCTATGGGCCTCATTCAATTGCGATTCGGCTCTATATAAGCACAGAGCATATTTTTTTACAGAAGTTTTTAGTTAGTGAATACCTTGCTTTTGGATGAAAATACACTAACTAAAAAATTCTGTAAAAAAAATATGCTGTGTGCTTATATAGAGCCCTATTCAATTGGCCAAATCGCAATTGAATGAGGCCCTATGATAGTTATAGAAATCTGTCCTACCGGGCACGTAGAACTGAATCAAACCTGGGTCATATGAGTCCAACAAGGGGCCTTATTCACTTGCGATTTGGCCAATTGAATAGGACTCTATATTATTATTATTATAGTTTATTTATAACGCGCCGACATATTCCATAGCGCTGTACATAAGCACATAGTATATTTTATTTTACAGAAGTTTTTAGTTAGTGAACTTCTACCCAAAAGCAAACTAACTAAAAACTTCTGTAAAAAAAAAATGCTATATAGAGCCCTATTCAATTGGCCAAATCACAATTGAATGAGGCCCAATGTTGGAGCAAGTAAATGGAGGTCCATGATGTAAGATAATTTGGGACCCTTTCCAACTCCTCTATTATAAAAAAAAAAAAAATAGATGTCCCTGTAATGTTTAGATCACCTTTTTATAGAGTAACTATCTGCCATTCTCGTTTAATAAATTAAGATCACTCATTAATTGCAGTAGCCCAGGCACCTTCTCCTATTGTGGACCCCAGTGCTTTGCACCTGCTGCACCAGCAGTAGCTCCACCACTGGAGTCCAGCTTTGGTGGCAGTTGGATGCAGCTGATATAGGACATATTATATGCAAGTGACTCCTATTCTGTCAAAAATCTTCTTATTCAAAGAGATTACTAGTTAGTAAACTGAGTTATTCTGCATTTATGGGTTATTTTGTATTTTGAATTAATTTGTGCTTTTTTTTTGCTTGTGTTTGATATATAAATTCTGTATGTACCATATGTTTTATGGCATATTTTGTGCACATTGGTTTCAGTGTTTTCCATTACATTTACTCTTACATTCCATTGCACAGTCCCTAATTTTACTAAACTATTGGTAGTCTGGTATTGTGTAAATATTAATCACATTTATTCAAAAAAAAATCACTGGTGCGTATTCGTTTCTATCAATGTTTAGAGTTGTCATTGGCAGTGTTTTTTTGTTTGTAGGGTGCAGATGGACCAAAAGGAGACAGAGGGGATTCGGGTGAGAAAGGAAGAGATGGAGCACCAGTGAGTATCCTATAGGGAATAGCCCTGAGAGTATATGCACTGATAGTATGTACACTTTAGAGTATCTATTATTTGTATGTGCATATCCCATGACAGCATATGCTTTAGTAAGTATCATCTTTTAGTATATGCATCAATGTGTACTCCCTAATAGTATGTGCATTACTGAGTAAATATCTCTCTTGAGTATGCCATATTACACGGTCCAGTCACATTATTACCACCATGGACAGACAGCGTGGCAGTGAGTCGTGAGATGATGGAAGGTTGGCAAGGGTATCTGGAGTGATGCAGACTGCAGTGCATCCCACAGCTGCTGAAGAGTGCCTGGTGGAGAATCGAGGTGGTCCCACAGGTGCTCAATGGGGTTCAAGTCCGGGTATTTGGAGGCCAGGGAAATACTTGGAAGTCTTTGTCGTGCTCCTCCAACCACTCCTGGACAATTTTTGCCATATGACATGTTGCATTGTCCTGCTGGAAGATCCCACCCGCACCAGGGAAGAAAGTCAACATGTATGGGTGTACTTGATTGGTTGAGCATACCTTCCAGAGGTATGAATGGACCCAGACAATTCCAAGAAAGCATTCTCCAGACCATAACGCTGCCGCCTCCAGCTTGTGTTCTTCCAACAATGGTTGCAGAGTGTTTGTTCTCTGAGGTTTCGCTCCTGAGACTCCATGTCCGTCCATTCGATGGAGCAGAAAATGTGACTCATCAGAGAAGGTAACCCTTTGCCAATCAGAAGAGGTCCAATTTCGGTACTGTAGTGCAAATTGAACCGTCGTCAGCATGGGTGCAGTGACCAGCCATTTGCTTCGGAGCCCCATACATAACAGGGTTGGCTGTACAGTCATTTTGGACACATGTCTGGTAGCACCTGATTTGTTTGGACGTCGAGTTGCTCAACTGTAGCGTGTCGGTTGGCCCTTCACCTCTGACATCAATGGCACGGGGTGCTCCTCAGTTGGCACGCGTTTATTTGCAATGGTACCATTTGTCCAGTCACGGTAAACTTTAACGAGAAGAGTTCACAAACTGCGCTGTTTTAGAAATACTGCGACCCTTGGCCCGAAAGCCAATGACCATCCACTCTTCAATGTCGGATAAATTGCATGTTTTACCCAACAGCGATGGTTGATATGATTGCAGAATTCCTACATGTCCCATTTACCCACCAAGCCAGCTAATGACACGTGCCATATTTCATTGGCTAAGCACTGCTGACGTCAAATATAGGCAGTGGTTTTAATAATGTGACTCGACCCTGTAGTGTATAATAGTGAGTAGTGAAAATCCACATTTATCATCTACATTTGTGGGTATCCATGGATCAGTGGGAGCATTCCCAGCTAGTATCTACACCAATGAGCATCCTTTAAAGGGACATTATCACCCCAACTTATACATATTACAAACTGTATATACATTGTGCTATCTCAAACCTCTCCTCAGAACTCACCAGACAGGACATGATTTTGGTTTAACAATGAGGCATTTGTGTCTGTTGAATG
This sequence comes from Discoglossus pictus, assembly GCA_027410445.1. Classification (NCBI taxonomy): domain Eukaryota; kingdom Metazoa; phylum Chordata; class Amphibia; order Anura; family Alytidae; genus Discoglossus; species Discoglossus pictus. The sequence continues at coordinate 13,783,314 of CM050169.1, read as the reverse complement.
CTAATCGCTGTGTTGTGTTGACACAGTGTTAAAGCAAAATCATGGCCTGTCTGGTGGGTTTGAGAACCACTGCCCTAGCTCATGGTACCCTTTGTTGAACCAACAAGATGTTCTTGTACATCACACTGACCATTACAAACACAATACTCCTATTTTATTAAACATATACTAATTACATGTTGTTTTCCTTTCAGGGAGTCCCTGGAGAGAGAGGCCTGGCTGGGCCAGAGGGGAAGCCGGTATGTATTGAGCTGAGGAAGTAGCAGCAGTTGCTTACAGAACAATGCAGGGGTATAGAACCCAGAGAAGCTAATATAATTCTGCCATCATATAAATCCCTAGTGCACCCTCATTTGAAATATGGAGTACCATTTTGGGCACCACTTCACAATAAGGACATTTTAGATCTGGAAAAGACAACTAACCCAATTACACTTATTTTCCCTAGAAAAAATAGCCCCTTACAGGGGGAAGATTATCTTATATAAATACATATAGGGTCCGTATAAGGCTTCGTCAGGGATGCTTTTTGTGCCAAGAGGTTTTCAGCAAACAATAGGACATATCTTCATGTTAGACGGAAAAATAGAAGGAAAAATATTCCATCTTAAAGAAAGAAAATTGGTAATGACCCAGTGAGTAATCCGATAGCCAACATTTTGGTATCAGGAAGGATTTTTTTCCCTTTGCGGTGTTTCAATGTTTTTTTTTGTTTGCCTCCTTATTGAACAATTAATATTTAATAAAGAACAATACACTAATTACAAGGATCAGATGAGATCTAAAAAGATGGACTAAAAGAATTTTAAACCTCACTAACAATGGCCCCCATTTAATTCCAAGCTCGTAATTACCTTCATACATCCCGTATGTCTGCGGGTTAGAAATTTGCTACAGCTATAGGTTTATTTAATTGACTCAAGCCCGCAATTACATGCTCACAGCCCCAACATGCAAACCATGAACCTGCGTGTAGCATTTCAGGGCATGATCAATGAAACAAGCCCGTAAGTTACAATTTAGACAGAGACAATAGTAAATAAGACCGTCATCATCACGTAAAACATTGAGTTTAGACTACTATTAATTAGTGTTTAGAAATACGATTTGCGATGAGACTCAAAATCCAGAAATGTAGAAATCCATAAAAATCAATAAATCTACTGTTCTAGTCCATGTGGGAGGCCTGATATGTATTAACTCCTTGATTCCTGGAGTCAATATAACACGGAAATAAAACGGACAAAAAATATTTTTTATTATGGATTTGCGAGCTGGGACTGTCGTGCAAATAATTATAATGTCTTTCATTGCTTTCTCAGTATTTTTAAGTACAGTAGTGTGTTTTTTTTACTTTTGCAGTGTTACGAACAGGTGTTTAATCCACTTGTGCGTCTTATCTGGTACTCGCAGGATTTTTTTATACATTTGACATTTACGGGTTTCAACTCAATAGTGAATTTAAATATGGATTTTGCGTCTTTCGCACTGGTAACATTTGCAGCCTTAAAACATCAAAGAAGGAGATAGGACGGAGTTACGTTTTTGACAACTGCAGTGATTTTGAGCCTGTAACATGGATTGCGAGTAGCAAAATGCAGCCAATTAAATATCAGTAACTTTTATGGGCTCAATTACGGGCTTCTGTAATTGCGATTTGGACAATTGAATAGAGGCCTGTGTTACTGATAATTATTTTGGTGATAATTGAGTTGACATGATCGTGTGCCTTACCGTCATGTTACTATCCCTTCTTCATAATGTATTTTATCTATAGAAGCCATCTATAAAAAATAAAAGTGATAGTTACGAGATACAACTGCCCCAAGATGGATTCACAGTCAGTTAAAGCTAACGCGCGCAACCTGAGAGCCATAATCTAGTCACCTCTCATTTTGTTCCTCTCATCTTCAAGTCAACCAGTGGTGCCCCAAGAATAACTGCTTTCTGATAAACTTCTACTCTCCTAAATAAAACATCTCAATGTGAACTATTTTCAAATTATCTTAACATTTACATCTTTCCAAGACGTCCTACCATTTTGTATCATTCGGGATGTCAGAGCAAGAGGAGAATTTCCTATAAAGTCAATTAAATGTTTTTTTTTTGTTTTTTTTTAAACTATTGATATTATATTTAAACATGTTTTTTTATATGTATGTGAAAATGTGTGAATGCAGGGCATTATGGTCTATGTATGCCTTGCACATATGAATTTTAATACTTAGTATGTGTACTATGTGTTAGGATAAGCAGTAATAATTAACCTCTATGGGATATACAGTCGACCTGTGACGTAGTAATTAGGTTAAAGAGCCATAACCTGTTTGATGTGTTCCTGTTTTATGTCCGTCCCATTCCTCATAGGGCGAGCAGGGCATTAGTGGGCTCCCAGGCCCAGCTGTAAGTAACTCTCTGGCATGGCCTCATTATTGGGCCTGTTAGGTCTGGTTCTCTAGGGACGGCTTTGCGTGCTCAGACTGTCCTGTCACTGCCCATACTTGTCCTGGGCTTTCTCATGGTGGTCTTCCCCCTCTAATTGTCCGGCTTGAACTTAATATCCGCAGGGCTTACCAGGATTCCCAGGTGTTCTCGGACGACCGGTAGGTTTTGCTTTTCCGCTCTGGGTTTCGGTGTCTACACCTTGCATGGGGCCTGTTTGGAAGCATTTCTTAAATAAACTATGTACAGAAGCTCAGATATATTAACTGCTGCTAAGCCACAGGAAGTCTTCAAGCACCATACCTAATGGGTAGAGACTGTTTATGCTACTATTATCCAATAGAGAAAAAAACAAAGTCAGAAATGCTTAATCTGAAAACAAAATAACCCAAATTGGTTAGTTCTATGGGCATCGTAAATCGCTCGGAAAGAGGCTGCTCACTTGGTTTGTTGTCATGCCCATATAATTAACCCGCTAGGGTTAATTGGTTCTCAGATTGAGTTCCTCTAAATTGGAACTTTTTCTCTGCTTGCAAATGACCCTATGGGCCTGGTCTCCATATGGATGATAGGGGCTCCAGACGTGGACTTCTCGCTCACTTTGCCTTAGGGAGTACAGCTACACCTCACGACGAGGCCCAAGAGAGGCTGAAACGTTTCTCCTGTTCAGGGTAGAATTGCCTGGTATTTCGGGCTGGATCACTCTAATGAGTGAGACTAGACTGATATACTACAGGATATTGCTTCCGGTGAAGGGCACAAGTGAGCTAAAAGAGGTTGCTTTCTGATTGGGTTACCATGTCCATGGAACCAACCCAGTTGGGTTAGTTCAGTCTCAGATTGGGCACCTCTGACTTGATTTTTATTCTGGGGGTGGCAGCTTCATATTAAAATGCTATAGTTCAACCCAACCTGTGCTTTGTCATAATAAGACTTACAGAAGTCAAATGGGAAGATTAATACATGGAACAACTGGAAAAGGAATAAGAATAAGCAGATAGCTTGTCCTTTCTCCATAGCAGCAATGAGTAGGTCAACAAAGTTCTCTGCACATAAAGACTATCTTAATGCAAATCTTAATCTCTGGATAAATATTAATGATTTGTAAAGGACTAGACATGCTCAGATAGAAGTAGCGGCACTGAAGACAGTGAACCCAGTGCCTCAGGAGCTAAACAGTCATTTATGGCAATGATCTCAACAAAAGATTTTAATCTTTGTAGTTGGGTCAGAAAGGGTGACTGACTGTCAATATATGTTTTTGCCTACCATATATTAAATGATTGTTGTGGTGAGCTACCTACTCATAAGGTCCACAACACAAGCTGATGATAGCCAGAAAGCTTGAAACAGCTATACATGGATAGGATTCTCAGCTTGTGTAAAATCCAGCCTTGGCTTTGCATTAAAGCTGTGTAATACAGCAGGCATAAGCTTAAAGGAAGCCATGTTTGAAAATGGCTATGGATTGAAGAGAGAGGAATTTGTGGGCACATTTGCATATCCCAGCTCGGCTTCCCAGAATGCAGCGTAATAACTGTTTTTCTTGGAATTCTGAGCTGGAGGCAGGTTTTTTAACTTGCTTTAAACATTCAAATGTGAACACAGATGTACTTTTTATTTACTATCTATCTATCTATCTATCTATATATATATATATATATATATATATATATATATATATATATAAAAGAATATTAAGAATATAAGAAAATTTATATAAATATAACACAATTTTTTTTTCCTATATTTTAAATATGGTCTCAACGCATTCATAGTTTAAATGTGTTAATTGAACATAAACAAATGGGCCATCCTATTGTGCCACAAACTAAATTTTGTGAGAATATATATATTTTACATATTAATTTAAACTTTTTTATGCCAATGACGCATGATATCAGTGTGCAAAAAACATCCTCTACCCATTAGTATGTGACTTGTAGAGGGCTGAAGAAAGTCAAATTTTTCTCCAATACTTATAATGAAGTTTGGGCTTTATTTTTTAGACAAATACTATGTTATAAAGTTACATGAGAAAGACGATCATTTTGATGTGCTGTATACTTCAGATGATTGTAACTTTTTAAATCAGCACAATATTAATGACACTCAATAAATGAGATCTCAATAAAAAAATAATTTAAAAAATCTTTTAAATTTAAATAAATAAAAAATGCTTTAAAGATCATGGAGTTGGACACAAAACCTTAGCAGCTTTATTTATATATATATATATATATATATATATATATATATATATATATATATATATATATATATATATATATCTGTGCCTCTGTATTGGCGAGCAAACCATGAGGGAATGTAACTATGTCCTGAATTGGGGCCTCATTCAATTGCGATGTGGCCAATTGAATAGGGCCCTAAATAAGCACATAGCATATTTTTATTAAAGAAGTTTTTAGTTAGTGAAAACCTTTCTTTTGGATAGATGCTTGCTAAGTAAAAAGTTCTTTAAAAAATATATGTTATGTGCTTATTTAGGGCCCTATTCAATTGGGCAAATTCCAATTGAATGAGGGCCTTGGTATTTAAAGCCTGAACACGAGGTTAGAATATAATCTCCTAACTCTTAAAATGATGCAAATTACCAGGCTGGGATTGCCGGGTTTGTACTTGGAATTTCCTATTATTATTTTTATTACATGTTATTATGCGATAATAGAAGAAGAATACATTATAATCACCCTCAGTTATACACACAATACACAATGAGCTTATCACAACACACGTTGATCCTTTAGACCAGTGGTTCCCAACTAGAGCAGTGGTGGACAACTCATTTCTACGAGGGCTGTCAACAGTCCAGGATTTCAGTCTATCTCTTCCTGTGTATTCAGGATTTCTCTGACAGAGCTCAGCTCAGTTATTCATTCTGATTGATCCACCTGGGCTCAAGCAGAGAGATACTGAAATCCTGAACAAGAACATGAGATAATGAGTGGCACGAGGGCGGACACTTTAAATTTATCATGGTTTTTTTTCCATTGGAATCCTTAAATATGTGACGGACATTATTCACAGTTGTAGGTAAATACACTATTTAAATTGGTGCAAAACTAAATAACAAGTTGCCATGTCCATATTTGAAATTGTCCAAATCTCAAAACTGGTCCACACCTGATTATCATCTCTGTTCCTGCCAGTCCATCCATACCGGAAAAGGGTTGAAAGCCACTGGTGTTGTTATATATTACAGACCTTCTAATTGTGTCCTATGTACAGCCACAACTATAGTGCATTAATTGTCTGTGTGTTTTCACCCCAGGGTAACCCAGGAGAGCCGGGTCAACAAGGACCCCCAGTAAGTATTGTACTACATGCACATATTAGGGGAGATCTTTCTTGGACTGGATATTCTGTTTTGCATTTTTACACTAATTGGAGTTTTTAATAGATGGATGTAGGTGCTCTTAATATCCAGATCCTGGTCCTTCAAGTTTAATATTTATCAGTCCTGATGCTCTTATATCCATACATAAATTATTAGTTAAACATATCTGTTTCTGGATCGTCTTTCTTATCTTATACATTGCCACAATATATATGATACAATATATAAAATAAAATATATGAAATCTGGAACCTAATTTTAGGATCACATTTGGATCTTGACATTCTTTGGAAAACTTAGCTTTCTCTTGGGTTATAAAAATTCCATATTTTCTGTACACCCTTGAAAGTCCCTGCCCCACTCATATATTCTATGGATCATCTCTGTAAACTAGAGCAGTGTTGCTTTGGATGAAGTCTTTTTGGGTTGTATATCTACTCAACTTGAGATGATACCAAATATCCACTATAAATTCAGTACAGTGACTGGACTCTATATTATATGTCCAGATAACTTGGAAAGTGACAGATGAGCCACACGTTATTTGTAGGGTGTGTGATATCACAAATATCCTCATTTGTTCCATTCTGATCTCTAACAGGGTCTTCAGGGCTCTCCGGGATTAAAGGTAAGATACAAATGTGACCAAGAGCAAAACAGGAGACCACCAATGATGCCAATGATGCCAAATTAGCAATTACATATTTGACATCAGATAATAAGGTGGTTTATAGACCAGTCCTGGATAAGATGGATCAAACCAATGCACTTTTACCATGATATCTGACCTATACTTTCACGTCCAGGGGTCAGTATATTGGCCCAAGCCATTGGTATGTTTCTCTAGTTGATCTTTCCATGCAATAGAAAGAATAAAAGTCCCTGTCATTGGCAATAGCATTGATCTTCCATGGTAAAGAGAGGTCGATGGAGCCCTCCACCAATCCTGGTCCCCATTTATTCTTTACTTTCCAAATAATAAAAATGACCATAGGTTTTGATAAAAATGGGCCACACCTTTATTAAACGATTGACAACATGAAAGAGCCACCATAACTGGCCACAAGACAACCTAAAGTACAGGTATAATGCTAGGTAGGCCCCACACAGATTGACCAGCGAGAGACATCCTTTCACCTACTGACCTAAAATGACGTTCAATGCGTTCAAGTGATTGTGATATTCTTGTTGTAGGGAAATCAAGGAGAGCCGGGTCCCAGTGTACGGGTAAGTTGTGTGTTAATTGGGCTTAGATGGGTCAAGTGGGACATGTTTTTCAGTCGTACTTTCTACCTCTTGGTCACCTGACCCCATCTCTATGACTCCCAATGGGTAAACACACTCTACATAGTATGAAATAATGTTTTATACGGGTTAAAAGGATTTGGCCTTCTAGAAATTGGAGTTGATGATTTGGTGTTCCTCAAACTATTTTTCTAAAACTGTTTTTCTTTTGCATATTGTTTAGGGGTTACCTGGACCTCAGGGTATAGCTGGACCCCCTGGGCTACCTGGGGCGCCAGGACAAATGGTAAGGCTTTACGCAAAACATGTGTGTGTGGGGTAAATGCAAATAATCTATATATGTATTCATTACATTTATGAGCATCATTTGCATAATAATGCTGCATACAAAATGATGAATATCCCAGGAACGATTCATTTTAGAAATACAAGGCTAGTACAATGTAATTTTTCATGATCTTTAAGAATAACTATAAATGTCCTTCTTGCATGAGAGAATTATTTTAAGATAAACATTATATTGTATTAAGTTTCCTTGAATTGACTTGCCATTGTTTGTGTCATTTATATTTCTAGGGGCCCCAGGGACCCCCTGGAGTGGCAGGACAAGCGGTATGTACTGGTTATTGAGGCAATATTGCCCATTTCTCTTGTGTCTCACAGCATTTTTAATTATTCAAATTGATGCTTAATATGTTTTTTGGGTTTATTTAAGGGTGAAGCTGGAAAACCAGGGGTCGCTGGGAGAGATGGTGTGTCCGGCAAACATGGGGAGCCTGGACCACCAGGAAAAATGGTATGTATGGAGGCTTCTTTGGCCAGTTATAATATTATGAGTATTGTGGATATAATATTAAATGAAAAAAATACATTTTTAGAATGATTTTAGGAGAGTTTAGATGCCATCTCAATTACTTGTTTTATTCACAGGGCATTGCAGGTCCCACTGGGCCACCTGGATTTAAAGGAGAAGCAGGAGAAGCAGGGACGCCAGGAGAAGTGAGTGAAACTTATTATGGGATGGGAGACCAGACCCCAGCAATAGGGCAAAATCCTTAAATATGCTGTTAAACTGGAGAAAAACTTAAAGAAAAAGGATATTATTTCTAAAAATATATAGTCACAAGTGAAATTATGTCTAATTATGTTAATAATTTGAGAATTGCAGGATGTTCTGTTATATTGGTAAAAGGATTAAAGGGGCTCCAATAAAATATGGAAAATGCTGAAAAACTGCATTAACCAGCATATTAAAGGAAAGATGTCTTTAAGATGTTGTTTAATCACCCAAAAGCCCAGTAGTACATCTTGCCCATGTTGTTAGATGTCTTAAAACATGTTGTAAGTGTAATATAGACATATATTGATAACATATTTAATTTAAAACTAAGAACATGAGCTATGCGTTGTTTTGTTTTTTTAAGTAACACAGCTTCCAGTTCTCAGTTACAATAAATATAATATTTTCTTTTTATTTTTGTTCTTTTTTTTAGTTTGTGGTTGGTCCACCGGGGCTGAAAGGAGAGAAGGTGAGAATCGTTACAATAAATAACTATACTCTAATGCAGGGTGTAACAATATAGTAATTATTATGTACTGTTGGTGGGGAGAATATGTCTACGTTCTCACTGTATTTTATTTGTTTTTTAGGGCGCTCCCGGTGACCAAGCAGGGATTATAGCGGGTGAACGTGTAAGTGTATCCCACCACCCTCTTATTCATTGTGTATTATTCCTCCAGACTTCCAAGGAGCGACTTACTTCTGATAATTCCACTCTCCATTCATCTACAGTAATATATTATATTATAACTAGTAACTTGCCCAACAAAATTGACAGGATAATATTTGATGTGTGCCTTTCCTCCCCCCTTCCCCCTGTATCTCTCATCCCCCCCTCTCCCTCCCCTTATCTCTTCCCTCCCCTGTGTCTCTCCCCCTGTGTCTCTTGCCCCCTCTCCCTCCCCTGTGTCTCTTTCCCCATGTCTCCTTCCCTCTGTCTCTCTCCCTCTCCACTGTGTATATTCCCCCCTCACCTGTGTCTCTTCTCCTCCTATCCTGTGTCTCCCCCCTCCCCTGAGTCTCTTTCCCCCATGTCTCTTTCCCCCCTCCCATGTGTCTCTTCACCCTTCCCCTGTGTCTCTTAACCCCCTCCCCTGTATCTTCCCCCCTCCCCTGTGTCTCTTCTCCATTCTTCTCCCTCCCCTCTGTCTCTTTCCCCCTCCTCCCTCTCCAGTGTCTCTCCCCCCCCCACTCCCTCCCCTGTATCACCCCTCCACTGTGTCTCTCCCCCTTCCCCTTTGCCTCTTGTCTCTTTCCCCCCTCCTCCCTCCCCTGTTTCTCTTTCCACTCTCTGCCTCCCCTGTGTCTCTCCACCCCTCCCCTGTATCTCTTCCCCCCACTCCCTCCCCTGTATCTCTTTCCTCCCACTCCCTCCCCTGTATCTCTTCCCCCCTCCCCTGTGTCTCTTCCCTCCGTGTCTCACACTCCTCCCTTGTGTCTATCCCCCCTCCCCTGAGTCTCTTTTCCCCATGTCTCTTTTGCCCCTCCACTGTGTCTCCCCCCCCCCCCCGTTGCCTCGTCCCCTCCCCTGTGTCTTGCCCACTCCTCTGTTTCTTTCCCCCTCCCCTGTGTCTCTTACCCCTTCCCCTGTGTCTCTTTCCCCCTCCACTGTGTCTCTTCACCCCTCCACTGTGTCTCTTCACCCCTCTTCTCCCTCCCCTGTGTCTCTTTCCCCCTCCTTCCTCCCTCCTGTGTCTATTTCCCCCTCTCCCTCCCCTTTGTGTCTTTCTCCCTCTTCCTCCCCTTTGTCTCTTCCCCCTTCTCTCCTCCTCCCGTGTCTTTCTCCCCTCCTCCTCCCCATCCGCAGCGCATCCCGTGGCTGATGCCGCACATTAGAGCGCGACTTGTACAGATTACGTACAATAGTTCCCATGGTGTACATGTGCTCCCCCTGGAGCGTTACACACTACGTAAACTATTATATGTGATAAACAATAATATATTATAAGAAGCAATAGTATTGTATAAGAAGCTGTTTTGTGTTGTTTCAGGGTGACAAAGGAGACAGAGGGCTGCCCGGTCCAAGAGGAGAAAGGGTAAATATGAATAATTATTCATGTAATGCGAATGGATATTTCAGTGGTACAACATTTGCCCCAAGTTCTTAATTATTCCTTTGGTTCCAGCATTACTTTAAAGGGATATGGAAGGTTTCTGGATGTTACTAGCTGTGTAATATCTGTGTGTATCTATTTATTTTTATGTCTTTTATTTTATTAAAAGTAATTAAAAAGCTCTGTTTTAACTGCCTACAATTATACATATTTTACCTGCTCGGGTCTGACATCTGCAGCTCATGAAGACACAGACTCTATAGTGATGGATGTGCAGTGTCTCATACTAACCAATCAGTTAACATCTCTCAGCCCTAATAGACTAGGACAATATACAGCACATACAAAGCCCTACAAAGTCTGAGCCTGCATATGTTGCAGTGGGTAGACTCATGCAGAGACTAGCATGTAAAAAAAGAGCTTATAAGCATTTCTTAATATAATAAAGTATGTAAAAGTAAATAGATACACCAGGATATTATATGCCATGATATTAAATTCCATATCCCTTTAAAACAAATTGTTATCAAAATATTGGGATATTTGCCTGACCTTTTACTTGTTTCCCATCAGGGAGAACCTGGAAAAAAAGGTGAAACAGGAGACCCTGGAGAAGATGTAAGTTGTGATACTAGTAATGATTCTATATATGACTTAGGTTCTGAAATTGTAGACAAGCTTCCATATTCATTATCCGAAAACACAAAGTAGATCCCAAAGGTTTTATGCTCCCCCATTCCCACTAGCAAACAGCAGTCTCAGTTCCTGATTAATAGACGGGGAAGCAGTGGAGGCAGTGACAGATTTTATTTTCCTGGGATCCAAGATCTCTGCAGATGGTCATTGTGACCATGACATTAAAATACATTTGCTTCTGGGGAGAAAAGCTACAGCAATTCTGGACAAGTTATTAAGAAGCAAGGATATTCAATTATCAACAAAGGTCTGCATAGTTAGAACTATGGCGTACCCAGTAGTAACATATGGACGTGAGAGCTGGACCATAAAGAAGTCTGAGTGCCATAGAGTTGATGCCTTTGAATTGTAGTGTTGGAGAAAACTGCTTGGACTGCAAGAAGATCCAATAAATTAGAACTACAGGAAATGTAGCCAAACTGGTCACTGGAAGGTTTGATCATGAGGCTGAAGCTCAAATATTTTGTCCATATCATGAGAAGACAGGTTTCCATAGAGAAGACTCTGATGATGGGAAAGATTGAAGGCACAAGAAGAAGAGGCAGCAGAGGCAGAGATGGATAGATGTGGTCATTGAAGCAATGTGCCTGGCATGCTGTGGTCCATAGGGTCACAGAGAGTTGGGGCACCACTGAATGACCAAACAACAACAAATCCCACTCAGATTTATTCTCCCCCATGTTTCTTTTAATATTTCTCCTTTCTCCCTGTTATTCCCTTATGTCTCTCTCTCTCTCTCTCTCTCTCTCATGCCTCACTCTTCAACCCATAGCCAAAGGAAGCCATGTTTGATTCAAATTCAATCCATAGGCATTTGCGGGCACATTTGCATGTCCCAGCTCAGCTTCCCAGAATGCAGTGTAATAACTGTTTTTCTCGGAATTCTGAGCTGGAAGCAGGTTCTTTAACTTGTTTTAGACATTCAAATGTGAACACAGATGTATTATTTATTTACTATATATATATATATATATATATGTATATGTATGGATAGATAGATACAATACAAGAGTATGCAGGCTTATGTATATCTATAATATATCAGAAAATGTCAGTTATACTTTTAGAGAGAAATGTCACTGTATAAAGACATTTATTTGCATATGAACGCACTGTATTTGCTGCCCCTAAAAATGTGCTGCCCTAGGCCTGGGCCTCTAACTGATATTTTTCACGTGGCTTTTTTGTCATTGACAGGGCGCCAAAGGATCTCCTGGTCAGAAGGGAGACAAAGTAAGTTGCAGGTTTTATCACTGTAATATAATATAATCCACTATTCATTTTCTGAGTATTAAACAGTCTGGCTCACTATGAGTACTTCTAATTTCAGGGTGAAACCGGTCAAGGTCTACCAGGACCTGCTGGACAAGTAGGACCACAGGGGTTGAAGGTAATTTTGATGTTATTATTTCAATATTCAAATACTATGCTAAATTAAATCAGAGAATTTAATAACTCACAAGATATAAATATTATTAAGCTGTAAATATGGTTATAAACAGAAATAGTTACGAAAAAGGAGAAATAATAAAGGTTTATGAATAATATGTTATTTACTTACTATATAAAACGTTTACAATTTTAGACTTAATATTTTATTTTGCAAAGTAAAATATCTGACATAAAAAGCAGAAGAAAAAGATAAATACTGTAAAAATATAAATTAATAAGAAAATTTTATATTATAAAAATGTAATTATGTTTTTTTTTTTTACTGTTATCATTTATACTGAAGTGCATTTGCGGCACTGGTGTATTCTCTGTTTTCACAATACAAAAAATATATATATTTAAAAAAAAGCAGCGTGTTTGATCCGCCTGACTAGTGAACTGAAATTAAATTGGAAAACGCTGTTATCAAGTGCTCAGAGTATGACACCTGTTTCTGTTTGCTTAGCCACAGGGCTACATTAGCCATTAAGCAAAATAAGCACGTGCCTAGGGTATCAAGGGAAGGGGGCACCACAGAAATGTTCTATGGCTGGTTTTACCATGGACCATGTGGTGCAAAACTGCAAATGGTGCAGCTGAACCAAGTTCCACAAAAGGATGCTCCCTTAATAAATATAAAATTTACATATATATATTTATATTTATACAATAAAAATAATAAAATAGTAATAATAGAGGTTAATGATATACATTGTAACTATTTATTATTTTTTTATTTTGAATTATATACAGTGGATATAAAAAGTCTACACACCCGTTAAAATGTCAGGTTTCTGTGCTGTAAAAAAATGAGACAAAGATAAATAATTTCAGAACTTTTTCCACCTTTAATGTGACCTATAAACTGTACAACTCAATTGAAAAACAATCTGAAATCTTTTAGGTGGAAGAAAAAATATATAAATAAAATAATATGGTTGCATAAGTATGCACACCCTTAAACTAATACTTTGTTGAAGCACCTTTTGATTTTATTACAGCACTTTTTGGGTATGAGTCTATCAGCATGGCACATTTTGACTTGGCAAGATTTGCCCACTCTTCTTTACAAAAACACTCCAAATCTGTCAGATTGCGAGGGCATCTCCTGTGCACAGCCCTCTTCAGATCACCCCACAGATTTTCAATCGGATTCAGGTCTGGGCTCTGGCTGGGCCATTCCAAAACTTTAATCTTCTTCTGGTGAAGCCATTCCTTTCTTGATTTGGATGTATGGTTTGGGTCATTGTCATGCTGAAAGATGAAGTTCCTCTTCATGTTCAGCTTTCTAGCAGAAGCCTGAAGGTTTTGTGCCAATATTGACTGGTATTTGGAACTGTTCACAATTCCCTCTATCTTAACTAAGGCCCCGGTTCCAGCTAAAAATAAACAGCCCCAAAGCATGATGCTGCCACCACCATGCTTCACTGTGGGTATGGTGTTCTTTTGATTATGTGCAGTGCTGTTTTTGCGCCAAACATATCTTTTGGAATTATGGCCAAAAAGTTCAGACCATAACACCTTTTCCCACATGCTTTTGGGAAGGATTTCGTCTTGCCACTCTACCCCATAGCCCAGACATATGAAGAAGATGGTAATTGTTGGCCCATGTACCACACAGCCAGTACTTGCCAGATATTCCTGCAGCTCCTTTAATGTTGCTGTAGGCTTCTTAGTAGCCTCCCAGACCAGTTTTCTTCTCGTCTTTTCATCAATTTTGGAAGGAGCTCCAGTTCTTGGTAATGTCACTGTTGTGCCATATTTTCTCCACTTGATGATGACTGTCTTCACTGTGTTCCATGGTATATCTAATGCCTTGGAAATTCTTTTGTACCCTTCTCCTGACTGATACCTTTTAACCATGAGATCCCTCTGATGCTTTGGAAGCTCTCTGTGGACCATGGCTTTTGCTGTGGGATGCGACTATGAAAAATTCAGGAAAGACCAACTAGAGCAGCTGAACTTTATTTGGGGTTAATCAGAGGCACTTTAAATGATGGCAGGTGTATGCTGACTCCTATTTAACACGATTTGGAATGTGATTGCGTAGTTCTGAACACAGCTACATCCCCAGGTTTAAGAGGGAGTGCAGACTTATGCAACCACAATTTTTTTCTTTTTTTTTTTTTCTTCCCTCCTCCTAAAAGATTTCAGTTTGTTTTTCAATTGAGTTGTACAGTTTATAGGTCACATTAAAGGTGGAAAAAGTTCTGAAATTATTTATCTTTGTCTCATTTTTTTACAGCACAGAAACCTGACATTTTAACAGGGGTGTGTAGACTTTTTATATCCACTGTATATAAATGGAGGTCTTAATCTGGCCATGTTTAGAAACACAATTCTGTGCATATCCCATCCTTGCCATCCTGGAACAGGTCATAGCAATTAATTCCATATTTTTTTATTTATCCAGTAAAAGATTCAGTATCAGCCAATACAAAACTGTGCAATCCATGGAGAGTTTAATAAGAGACTACCTACTGTTAGTGGTAGGTTAATATGTATTACTAGCTAATGTTTTCTACATACATTTTTCATACACAAATACCTCTTGTACTGTCTATAAAAGGATATTTTAAGTGTATTATTTGGAACTAAGTTGACCATAATCATGTGATTGGTGCAGTACCTGTATTGTGAAAGCCATTAAATGATGAGTGTTTTGTCCTATGTAGGGTGACATTGGTCTGCCCGGTGCCCCAGGACCTACTGGACTACAAGGTATTGCAGGAACACCTGGTCAACCTGGAGTGAGGGGGGAAGCTGGACTTGGAGGACCATCTGGTCCACCAGGGGAGAGGGTAAGAGAGAACCTACCACACACACTAAGGAGAGGGTAACAGAGCGTCTAGCACACACATAAAGAGGAAAGTGTCAGAGGGCTCCTAAAATACACACAGAGAAGAGGGTAATAGAGCACCAATAACACAATGGGGAGAGGGTAAGGAGTACCTAGAACATTCTGGGGGTAGGGTAGATGTACACCTAGAACATTATGTTGAGGTAGTGTGTGTCACCTAGAACATACCAGGAACTGATTAATAAACACCTATAACATTCCAGGGAGGGAGTAATGGAGAGACTATAAGACACTAGCAGGGGGTAATGAGTACCTAGAACATCATTGGGAAAATGTGTGAGTACCTAGAACATACTAGGGAGACCTAGCATTCACATTGAGGAAAATATGAAAGGGCACCTAGGACATACAAAGACTGGGAAGAAAGTAAGATTACATTTTATTCTATTACCAGATTGAAGAATCCATTTGTGAATACTTTTATATGGAAATCACTTATTTTATTTTTTTAAAGGGTCTTATCGGCTTTCCCGGGAGAGAAGGAAATCCAGGTCCACAGGGGCCACCCGGCCCTGCCGGAGCTACAGTAAGTATCTTATGACTGAATGTACTTTAACCATTATACATGGTTGCATTATGTTTGTATATTAAATGTATATTTCTTTATTAGGGACCTTCAGGACCACCAGGAGTCAAGGGTGATAAGGTAAGTTTGAGTTTACATGGTTTTACCACTTCAGAATATTTATTATTATTATTTGTTATTATTTTTTGGAGTTTACCAACAGATACCATAGTGATATAATAACCACATCTATCATCATTACACACATACAATTAAGCCCAGTAAGAAGCTGATGGTTCTCTGTTCCACCATTTTTTTTGGGCCTCAAATTGAACTTTATTTCACCCGTGGCAGAGCAATGGAGGGCCCCGGTGCAAAATAATTTGGAGCCCCCATGCAACTTCCTTTAGGGGTCAATAAAAAAGCAAAAAATATATATGTAGATGGCCAGATCACCCCCTACTGTGATCAGATAATCTTTCTACAGAGTAATTATTGTACATCCTCATCCAGTAATATAAGATTTCTCATTTACTGCCAATAGCAGACAGCCCTACCCTGCTGTGGGCCCTGGTGCATTGCACCCACTGCACCAGCAGTAGCTCTGCCACTGGATTTCACTGATCTCTTTCTTTAGATATCTTTCATTTTCTAAAGAATTGTTCTTCTTCTTCATGATATCTCGGCTTATCCTTTATCCCTTGGATTTTTTTATACCATAACCAGGTACATTAATAATCCATTTGTTTTTACTGATTTAGGGCGATTCGGCGATTGGGCAGGTGGGCCCTAGAGGAGAAAGAGGAGACCCAGGTCCAAGGGTGAGTAGGCTACTGACCAGTTCATAGTATGCCAATACAATTTTGCTCTTGGAATTTGTCCGCCCAGTGTGCCATTGTATAGTTGCAAATCAATGTAACGTGAACAGACTCGATGATTATGAAAAATATATTCTATGCGGCTGCTTTAGAATGAATAATTATTATACATACAGTGGATGGAGGGCCCCGGTGCAAAATAATTTGGGCCCTCCTGTCGCACATTTTCTATACATTACCAGTGTCCTAGGAGTCAATACAATATACAGAAAATATATGTTTGTGATCTGATTACCAATAGGCTAGATAATAGAGTATTCCAACTATTGCATTACTGTTGTAGATGCCACCATATGCAAAATAATATCAATTTTAGCAGAGATCTTAACAACCATGAATAAGATGAGGTGCCTCCTAACTGGAAGACCCATATATATATATATATATATATATATATATATATATATATATATATATATATATATATATATAAATACAGTATACCTTTTTTGAATGCTATAAGAAGGCCCAAGATCTGTTGTGACTTTTTATATAGTTAATCAGTAAAAATGAAGAATATGAACGAATATACCTCGAAAAAGCTTCTTTCTCACATTGATTAAAACTATTTGCCCTGTGTGTGCTGCTTTATAACACGCACATTAAAATTCTCTAGTAACCATGTGTATCTCTCTTTCACTTATTGCTCCAATTTGTTGATCTGGTTTCTAGCCCTCAAAGTAAAAGAGTTAAAGTTAAATTTAGAGTTTTGTTAAATGTCTTTACGTTCGTTTCGCCACCTTATGTGGCTTATTCATAGGAGGTGGGCTTACACTGTTTAGTCCTGCTGAGTGCACTGGCAGATGTAACTTGCACACTTATAGTGTATTAAACATCCCTGCCTTCTTGAAGAAAATGAACTGCTAAAACCAAAATGGTAGATTCCAAAGCAAGGCTAACAAATAAAAAGCTGTTATATTTTGCATTATGTTACAAATTATTTAGTGCATTTTAAAAATGAATCTTTAGATGACTATAAAAAATAAAAAGCTTTTCCGGTGTCATGTTGTTTTAATTTGTACCAGTTCCTAGCAGTACTAATCTTAAAGTGACAGTATGCATTTATGCAGTATTGCAGCATTTTCACCACTTTCACCACTGACATCATGTGTCTCATTTATTTTATTGTAGGGAGAGGATGGTCGCCCAGGTTTGGAAGGAGATCGGGGCCCTGGGGTGAATTTTCGATTTCTTTTTTTGATGACATGATCCTTTCTTGTGTCCATTCCTCACCTCTCCCTCTGTCATTAGTGTTTGATTCTTAAAGGGATATGGACGTTTTATATACATGTGTGTCTATTTACTTTTCTGTACATTATTTTATGAAGAAGTGCTTATAAGCTTTGTTTTTACTGCCAAAAATCAAACAAATAGTCCCTGTATGGATTTGCCCCTGCAGCATATGCAGACCCAGACTCTGTGGGCTGAATTTGCAGAGTAGTGTCCTAGCCTATCAAAGACCACGTCTCAGCACCATGTTGCAGAGAGATGGTCACTGGTTGGTTAGTATTAGCCGCTACACAGTGTGAGGCTGCACATGCTGCAGTGGGCAGACCCATACAGGGACTATATACCTAGTAAAATCCAGAAATCTTCCATGTTCCCTTAATATAGGTTTTTTCATTATTTTCTAACCTCTTGTCACATTTCTCAAGAGGCTTCAGGGCGTGAATATTTTAAATGATCAATTTAATGCTAAATATCAATTATCAATTTAATGCTAATAATATTGTAAAGTAATGCTACATTATCAGCTATCAATTTAATGCTAATAATATTAAGTTAAACCAACTTTCATATCTAAGATTTAAATTATTGTCTCCACAGTTTCTGTCAGCATTTAATTAATTAATTATTTAATTTATTTAAGATTTAAAGGGACACTGTAGTGGTAAAACAAATGATGTCCCTTTATCAATAATAGACTAATAATATTCCTTGTCTAATATACTTTTGCCTCTTGGTATTGCAGGGACTCCCAGGTAATAGAGGTGAACGAGGAGACAAGGTAAGAAACACTAAAGAAGCAAAGACTTGAAGTACAGCTTATGTTATCAGATCAGAATGGATACAAAGTAACATGTTATTATCAGAGTCTTCTAATCCGTCATTAGTGTAATTACTGCCCAATATTACTGTAATGTCACTGAGGATGTATATGGTGGTTTCCTGAATAATATATTTTGCTCCTCATTAACTGGCCATATGATGTTTTATGGGGTGTACCTGGTATTACTGAGATCAGCCTCCGTACAGCCTGGGGGTGTGTTTTTTTTGGAGGGGGGGGGCATTTTATACATCCATGCAATACATAGTGCATACTCCTCCTACAAGCACTCAATACATACTGCATCCCCCCACAGTCAGCACTGAATACATACTGCATCCCCCCACAGTCAGCACTGAATACATACTGCATCCCCCCACAGTCAGCACTGAATACATACTGCATCCCCCCACAGTCAGCACTGAATACATACTGCATCCCCTCACTGGCAGCACTGAATACATACTGCATCCCCCCACAGTCAGCACTGAATACATACTGCATCCCCCCACAGTCAGCACTGAATACATACTGCATCCCCTCACTGGCAGCACTGAATACATACTGCATCCCCCCACAGTCAGCACTGAATACATACTGCATCCCCCCACAGTCAGCACTGAATACATACTGCATCCCCTCACTGGCAGCACTGAATACATACTGCATCCCCCCACAGTCAGCACTGAATACATACTGCATCCCCCCACTGTCAGCACTGAATACATACTGCATCCCCCCACTGGCAGTACTGAATACATACTGCCTCCACCCACTGTCAGCACTAAATACATACTGCATCCCACGCAGTCAGCACTGAATACATACTTCCTCTTCCCCATACCAGCACTGAATACATACTGCATCCTCCCCCAATACATACTGCATCCCCCCCCCCACTGTCAGCACTGAATACACACTGCATCCTCCCACTGTCAGCACTGAATACACACTGCATCCTCCCACTGTCAGCACTGAATACACACTGCATCCTCCCACTGTCAGCACTGAATACATACTGCATCCCCCCACAGTCAGCACTGAATACATGCAGCCTCCTCCCACAGTCAGCACTGAATACATACTGCATCCCCCCACAGTCAGCACTGAATACATACTGCATCCCCCCACAGTCAGCACTGAATACATACTGCATCCCCCCACAGTCAGCACTGAATACATACTGCATCCCCCCACAGTCAGCACTGAATACATACTGCATCCCCTCACTGGCAGCACTGAATACATACTGCATCCCCCCACAGTCAGCACTGAATACATACTGCATCCCCCCACAGTCAGCACTGAATACATACTGCATCCCCCCACTGGCAGTACTGAATACATACTGCATCCCCCCACAGTCAGCACTGAATACATACTGCATCCCCCCACTGTCAGCACTGAATACATACTGCATCCCCCCAGGAGTCAGCACTGAATACATACTGCATCCTCCCACTGGCAGTACTGAATACATACTGCATCCCACGCAGTCAGCACTGAATACATACTTCCTCTTCCCCATACCAGCACTGAATACATACTGCATCCCCTCACTGGCAGCACTGAATACATACTTCCTCTTCCCCATACCAGCACTGAATACATACTGCATCCCCTCACTGGCAGCACTGAATACATACTGCATCCTCCCCCAATACATACTGCATCGCCCCCCCCCCCCCCCCACTGTCAGCACTGAATACACACTGCATCCTCCCACTGTCAGCACTGAATACATACTGCATCCCCCCACAGTCAGCACTGAATACATACTGCATCCCCCCACAGTCAGCACTGAATACATACTGCATCCCCCCACAGTCAGCACTGAATACATACTGCATCCCACGCAGTCAGCACTGAATACATACTGCCTCTTCCCCCTACCAGCACTGAATACATACTGCATCCCCCCTTTACCAGCAGCTGATTCTGGCCTATGCCACCTCCTCTCAAAGTATCAGCGAATTCCAGGGATCATGGGAAAATTATATCCCAGGACATGACTCTGATTGGCTAAAATATCTACATAGAAACCTTCCTGTAACTGACCATAGAGGGGCCACAATAATCCTGAAATATTGTAAAAACACTTTTCTTAAATGTTTTGCTTGAATGAAAATTTTGTAAAAAAAATTGATTTCCATATTTGTTTAACCCTTTGATTGACTAAGGAACAAGCAATGCTTTGTCTCTACCAGTGAAAGGGTTAAAGAGACTCATGGACACTGCTCTGGGTCATTATGTAGAGCAGTCAAAATCAAGCAGAGAAGCTGTTTTTTTAAATGGTGCAACTTTTAAAGCCCTCAAAGTGGTTACTTACCTTGGGCCTCATTCAATTGCAATTCAGCCAATTGAATAGGGCTCTATATAAGCACACAGCATATTTTTTTACAGAAGTTTTTAGTTAGTGAACTTCTATCCAAAAGCAAGGTCTTCACTAACTAAAAACTTCTGTAAAAAAATATGCTCTGTGCTTATATAGAGCCCTATTCAATTTGCCAAATCCCAATTGAATGAGGCCCCTTGGGTGTTATCTGTAGTTCAGCTGCGCTTGTTGATATACAATATTAGGCTTATACAGAGAATGAGCTAGAAAGATCATATCTCCTATAGGGACCATAAATTGCTAAATATACTGCAATAATATATTTTGGGGGGTTGTTATTCCTAGGGGATTATCATGTCTGGAGAAACCATCCAACAGTTGCAAAAATGCAGCATCTTTATATTAACTCCTTATTTATTCTTTCAGGGTGACGCAGGCCCAATTGGAATGAAGGGAGACAAGGTGAGATTTAATCTTTCTGCAGCCTTCATTACCTTCTTTATCTATCAAGTCACATTACGGTTCTGACATATCTGGGTGTCCTACTCCACAGGGGGACACGGCTACAATAGAGGGACCTCCTGGGCCAAAAGGAAATAAGGGAGAGTTGGTAAGTCTGGCATATTATTATTATTATTATTATTACATTTTATATATCACCAAAAAAACTTTAAGAACATTAAAGTTGGGACAAGTTATCTGTCTCCACTGGGTTTATTGTCGTGTTTTTGGCACTTGGATGGAGGAACACAATTACAGGTGGCGTTTATACTTTTCCTAATTTTACTATAATGTTAGCCAGCGATACAACCCGTATGTTCATTGAAGTAGACAAGCCCCTTTACCACAACAAGGTAGCAATCCAACAGCAATTATACACCAACACAGACCGAAGAAAATAACAAGCCTAGCTCCCACTGGAGCATAACCTTCACTTATGTTCCTTTACTATCAACACTCCCATCCAGCTAAACCCTGGTGGAGAAAAACAAAACAAACAGTCCAACAGTTCATTCACAATTACTGGCCTGTATCCTTTAAAAATCCAAGTTTACACTCTTCTTCTTGAATATGAAATCAACTCCAAACTGCTGTGTCTCTTTTCTCAGCTTTAGTAAACCCCTCTCTGTCTTTCTCTCTATCTTCACTCAAATTCTGCACACATTCCTGTGTGTGTAACCTTATCCAGTTTAGACTGGCTGTACACTCAGTCCTTTTTTAACACTCTCACATAGAGTCCAGTCCATAAACACAGCCTCTCATAGACTGCCAGCTGCAGCCCAAATGCCCCCACCCGAATTCCAGTAGCAATCTTAAATTAGCTGTACTCAGGTGATTCTAATCAGTTGCTCAGAGAAGTTAACTCATTCAGACCTCCTGGGAAAGCTCTGTGGCTCACATAAACACTTTGCATTACTCTGTCACACAGTGCAATACACGAGTAACAGGATTGGCGAGGCATTCAAGCACTTTTCAGATATAGAGTGTAGGAGGAGAGAACAGTACTGTTTATGAGAGAAGAGCCAAGATGTGGGTGAGTGGAAGAGCATATGTATTGTGTGGATGGGTATTTGAGATAAAGGATGAAATGAGTGTGGGGGATAATTGAGTGTCTATAAACATGGACAAAGAGACAGATAAGTTTGGCAGTGAGTGGTATCAATTAAAGAAATGAGATAGGTGGGTGAAGGGGATCTAGAAGTAATGAGCAAATAAATAAAACTTTTAGTAGTGTAGATGGTGAAGAATGGCCATGTTCTGATAATCTTTCCAATGTGTGAAATGTTAAATCTAAAGCTTGAAGGAAAGTCTTAGATCGTTGTGACGGCAAGACGTTTCGGGAGCAGATTCATTTTTACCAATCATGACGAAATTATTAGATGTGGAAGCGGCATTATTGGTAAGGACAATAGTACAATGCAGAAGAGTGGATTTCAGATAGTGGTGGAGCGTCTTGGAAAAGATAATAGACAGTTTGTGATGAGATGAGACCCAGACAAAGTTCTGTACTATTGGGGAGAAACCAAACCAGTGGATTCTAAGGTAGGATGTGCAGATACTAAAAGAAAAGATGATAAATAAAGACCAGAGCCCTGGGTAGGACTGCAAATAACAGAGAAGGAGAAGAAGAGTTGGTACCAGAGAAGGAGGCACTGAAAGATGGGTTAGGTCATGGCCGGATTACCCATTAGGCCAACTAGGCAGCCACCCAGGGGCGCTTCACTGGGAGGGGCTCCACATCTTAAAAAAAGTGGTTCCTTGCTTAAAAAAAATGAAATGTTACAGTTCATAGACTGGAGGTAACCACCCAGAACAAGACAGTAAAGGGAACTTACACCTACATAAAAGGCAAAAATGGGTGCATGCATACCTTGAGTACTCACTCGCAGGGGCTCCTCCACTTCACTGCTTAGGGGCTCCAAAAAGGGAAATACGGCCCTGGGTTAGGTACGAGGAGAACCAATGGGTAGCAAATGAATAAATAATAAACATAGACACTGAGGAATTAACAGTACAAATGTGACAGAGGAGGAGGAAGAATAAGAAGTAATTGTTAACATCATTGGTCACAATCATTAATGCAGTTTACATGGAATGTAGAGGGTAGAAGCCAAACAGGATAGAGTTGATTAGAAAGTTTGAAAAGAGAAAGTGACCCCATGTGGACAGAGTGGACATAAGGAGGGGCATGATGTGCCCCTGCAGTGGGAAGGACTGTGGGAGGAGTATGAGAGCATTTAAAAAGCGTGAGCAGCGCTCCTCTAATCAGTATTCCTCCACAGGAGCAGATCATTCCCCTTCCCCATTATTACTGATGATACAGTGTGGTACCTCAGTCTGATTATTTGTTCTCCCATTCCACCCTCCCTGATGGTTGGTAGTAGGTGGTGACAGGGATTATTGTGTTATATTAGGTTAGCCACAGTGGCCGGCTTGCGTTTTGCTGGTGGTTGGAAAAAGCATGAAAGGGACTTGGTTCACTCATGGCTACTGGGCATGTTGTTAGTGAGGGTTGGCTAAGGGGTGTCAGCCCTCAATCGAGCGTGGCTGGTTAACTCATAGTTGGCAGCAAAATATGGTGACGCTGAAACCTCTCTGCGTTGATGTCATTAAGTTGCCAATATTATGTTTTACTAAGTAAAATAATAAGTGGCAGCTGTGTCCTCATTTAACCCCAAATCATTATGGGTTCACCAGGGGACTGATCCTTATGGATCAAGTAAGCACAACAATGCGAAAAAATATATCTATGGTACCCTGGAGGTGAAAGAGATGAACAAAACATGGTCAGTGGTGAGAGTGGAGTCTAGCGACTTGCACGTCAAAAATGATGTTTGTAAAGCTGGCAATGCTGTTTGCCACCCAATGTGAGCAACTTCTGCTCCTACCACGAGCCTCTCCCCATGTCTCCTTCCTCCCTTATGTCTCCTTTCCCCCCTCCTCTCCCTCCCATTTGTCTCTTTCCCCCCTGTCCCTCCCCTGTGCCTCTTCCCCCCCTCCCTCCCCTGTGTCTCCTCCCCCACTCCTTCCCTCCCTCCCCTGTGTCTACCCCCCCCCCCCCGTGCCTCTTACCCCCGTGTCTCTTCCCCCCTCTCCCTCCACTGTGTCTTTAACCCGCTCTCCCTCCCCGGTGTCTGTTCCCCCCCTCTCCCTCCCTTGTCTGTTTCCCACTCTACTCCCTCTGTGTCTGTTTGCCATGTTGCCCTGCTCTCCCTCTCCTGTGTCTCTTCCTCTCTTTCCCTCCCCTGCGTCTTTTTCCCCCTCTACTCCCTCTTTGCCCTCCTCTCCCTCTCCTGTGTCTCTCCCCCCCCCCCTCTCCTGTGTTTCTCCCCCCCCCCCCATGTATCTCCCCCCCCGCCCCCTCTCCCCTCACTTACCTTCATCAGCTGCTCCTTCTGCTGACCATCGCGTCCTCCGGCTGAGGGGAAGGAGGGAGGAGACACTGGGGGTAATGTAAGGCTGGGGGGCCTAGCGATGCGCTCCAGTCCTTCCCTTACAGGAACCAGGTAGTCCCGCGGGCCTTGTGGTTATGGGCCGCAACGTCACGCCTTTGGTGCTCATTACCTGGCCGCAACCGCGGCCCTCGCTTTGCAAGCCCGCAGTTTTAACATTGCGTTACCAAAACTTTTGGTAAGCCCGCACTGCTGAGAACTATATATGTGATTAATAAAGTGGACAATCCATCCTGTGCTATGATCACAGGCTGTGTAGTAATGGTATGAATATGATGTATCTTTCAGGGAGACCGAGGAGTAAAAGGGTCAGAAGGAGAAAAAGGAGATAAGGGAGACCAAGGTCTGCACGGAGAAAAGGTAACGGTGTCTTTTCAAATAATATGAGTACATGTAAAGTAGCAGTGAAAACTGCTTTTCTTACAGCCTCCTGGGCAGATCTCTTTCCACTCCTGGTCACTGGTAGAGGATGGAGATGAGTGGATCTGCTGGAAGCTTCCATATCAGTTTTAAAAACTATCTTGAAATAGTTTCCTTCATTAATTGTATTAATAAACACTTAATAATAAGCACTTGAGCATTACCGTGACCTGCCATTATTTTTTACTTGGCTTTGTGCACAGATACATTTTTTTTACAAAATGAACAACCATGTAACTTTGTGTTATCTCAACAGGGGGTAAAGGGTGAGCTAGGAGACAAAGGAGCGACTGGCTTCCTAGGGCCACGAGGACCTGGTGGTCAAAAGGTAAAATATAAATCGTCCACCCAAGAGGAGGGCCCCAGTGCATTGCACCGCCTGCACCAGCGTTAATTCCACCCTGCATATAACATACATCATGCTGCTATTAGTTTTATTCATCAAATACAATTAAAATAAACATTGGTCTTTATATATAACAACTGACCTCTTTATTTTCTTAGGGAGAGATTGGAGAGCCCGGAGAACCAGGAGAGTCTGTGAGTAGTGGATTCCATGACTTTATATAGAATCTCAGGTTGGAGAGAAGTATCTGACAATCTCATGTTTTCTTCTGTTATCAGGGTCTACCAGGGAAGGATGGGTTTGCTGGGACAAGGGGAGAGAAGGGAGACCCCGGAATGAATGGAATGAGAGGGCTAAAGGTAAGGAACCTGGAGCAATCCCATGGATAAGCCCATAAACCATACTGATTATTTAGACTTGTAAATGATTGACAAGTCTTATTTGCATCTTGAAGATGAACATCATTTTGATGCAGCAACATAAATCGCTACCTAGAAATAATTCCTGAATTTGTTATAAAAAATCAAATTGGAAGCTGTTGCTCTGGCGACATCTAGTAGAGATTTCTCCGTATTTGTTTGCATATGGAAGGAGAAATATGGAAGCCACTAATACAATGTGGACGATAAGAGTTTCCTGGGGCTGCATCAATAGGGCCAGATTTACATCTCTGGCACAACAGCTTCCTCCCTCTTGTAACTCACTAGTTCCAGGTGTTCCTCCCCTAGAGGCGAGTCGGGGAACTGCAGTATTTCCTTTTTTTTTTTACGCCAAGGAACATTTTGAAGTATGGAGTGAGGCGCCCTTTAAAGGGTAGCGCCCCTATGCGGCTGCCTAATTGGCCTATTGAGAAATCTGGCAATGGCTGCATTATGCGCCCCTGGTAGGGGGTGGGGAACAAAATGATAACTTATTTATTAAGATTTTGTAAGTAAGAAAGCAAAGCATGAAAAGCCTAGAATGTAGAGTTAGAAAAAAAAAAGGGCAACCAAATAAATACAGGGAATGAAGGGACAGATTTATTTTTGCATAGATAAAAGAGATCTACAGATATGGATACCTTATAGTAATACACCCCGTGTCAGCAAGAGGCCTTCTTACCAGTCAACAAGATGGCACCCCTTGAGGCTACAAGTAAAAAGATTTAATCTTAAAGAAAAGGGTTCTTCATAGTAATGGATCAGATTGTGGAACTCACTACCAAGGCGGGGTTAAGGCAACAGATTCAATAGACTAATTAAAAAAAGGATTTGGTGTATTTTTGATTAATAGGGCATAGAAGGTTAGGCCAGTCAACTAGAATATGTAGGATATTGATTCAGGATGTAATCCAATTGAAGGATTTTTTTTTCTCCTAATGAAACAATTGCCAGGGTATAAGTGTTTCTTGTTGGTCTTTTTCTGGATCCATTGGCGGTTCCCAAAATATAAAGATCTGAGGATATTTAAAAGGTTGAACTTGAGGGACTAAAGGTCTTTTTTCCATCTAAATGTGTTCCATTAAATGTGTTGCAAAAATGTTAGGACATTTATTTTAGTTTCTTTAGACCAAAGGAAAAAAATGAAAATTATTACTGCAGTAAATATATAAGTATTAAAGGGATATGGGTATATAATATTCGCGTGCATCTATCTAGTTTTTTGTACTTAATTTTATTAAGAACTTGTAAGCTCTGTTTTTACTGCCTAAAATCAACTAAATAGTCCATGTATGTGTCTGCCCTCTGCATCTCATGAAGACATAGACTCCTCTGTACTTGTGTCTCATACTTACCAATCAGTGACCATCTCTCAGCAACATTCTGCAACAGACTAGCAGCCTTATTAGATTGCAATTTGGCCAATTGAATAGGGCTCTATATAAGCAGAAATTTTTAGTTAGTGAACTTCTATCCAAAAGCAAGGTCTTCACTAACTTAAAACTTCTGTAAAAAAATATGCCATGTGCTTATATGGAGCCCTATTCAATTGGCCAAATCGCAATTGAATGAGGCCCCAAGAGTCCAGCATCCCATTTAAGTGATTTCTAATTTTTAATCTAAATTATACACCTCTTTCATACTATTGGAGCAGAAAAACATTAATCCAATTATATGTTTTTAGGGACAACCCGGAATGAAAGGATTGTGTGGACAAGATGGTGAGAAGGGCGACAAGGTAAGGAAGACGGATTAATAGATACAAAATAAAGGCCCTTATTCAATTGCAAGCCTGCAGTTGCCTTCATACCGACTGTAAGTCTTTGGGCTTTACCTTTGCTACAGTTACAGAGTGATTTAATTGAACAAGCCTGCAACTATATGGCCAAACCTAAACCGTAAACCATGCACTCGTATGTAGCATTTCAGAGCGTGATCATGATCAATTAAGCAAGGCCGTAACTACCGATTTAGAAACAGCCAATAGTAAACGAGACCGTCATCATGACACCAGTAAAACATGGAAGTTAAACCACAATCAATTAGCTTTAGAGCTCCGATATGCGATCAGACTCGCAATCCGGCAATGTACAAAATAATAAAAATTAATGGTGATACTGTTCTAGTCCATGTGGGTGGCCTGATATGTATTAACTCCTTTATTACCAAGATCGATATAACATGGAACTGAACTGTGAAAAAAATATTTTTTGATTGCAGATTTGCGAGCTTGAGTCTGTTGTACAATCTAATGTCTATCATCACTTTCCTCATCTTTTAATGTGCAGTATTGATTTTTTTATTTGCATTTACAGTGCTATGATCAGGTGTTTGACCCCCTTGCGGGTCCTATCTGGTACCCATAAGATTTTCTTCTACATTTGCTATTTACGGGTGTGAGGAATTGTATCGATTGAATAGCGATTTGTGATTGTAACATTTACGGGCTTGAAAGATCAAAAGCTTAGATGGGTCGGAGTTACGATTTTAACAACCGCAGGGATTTTCAGCTTCTAACCCGTAAATTGTTTGCAGGTTGCTAAAAGGCGCCAATTAAATAGTAAATCAGTTTACGGGCTACATTACGGGCTGCAGTAACAATTGCTCAATTGAATAGGGGCCTAATACAAGTCTGTGTTACCCAAGGCAAAAAAAAAAAAAACGCACCATTGGTTGGATTTTTCATTTTGCAAATGGAATCCTGAAATCACAGATACTTATGTTTTTCTTAAATTAGCACTAACTGTTAATTGCTATGGTAACCTACTACTAAATCCAATCTGAGCCAAACCAACAGTTTGTTCTATTTAGCCATCCTAAACTATAATTTGTTCTGTAACCTTATAAAGTTCCTTAAACACAAGTGCCATGTTAAAGGACTGTGAGCATGTAGTTTACTATGTGTTAGTTCAAGAAATGTGTATTTATACATTTAAAAATAGTTGTTTGAAAATAAAATGGTTTAAAATTGTTAACCTGTCTCACCTGCTATCCCTGCCTATTCTTAATGACTCCTGTTGTTTCTGTAGAAGCCATTGAAGTTATCTGATACCCATTTCATTATTTAGGGGTTCATACTTAAGCATCTCTTTAATTTGATAGGCCTGTAAATTAGCCATTGTTTAGAAAAACAGACAAAAAAAAAACACTAATTACATCAGGTAGGGGCCCAAGTCATTACTGGATAATTACACAGATTCCAGATGATTTCAATGGCTTCCACAAAACAATGTTGAGTCATTTAACAGGAAAGAGGCGGAGACAGACCATTTTATTTCTTTTTGAATTTATAAATACACATTTCTTGAACTAATAAGTGCTAAACTACATACTCTCACTCACATATTTACACTAGTCTTTTAATGTTTGCCTATTTTAGGTGGCAAGGTTCCCGTAAAATTATATTCTATGATATTATATTATATTATATATATATATATATATATATATATATACATATATATATATATATATATATATATATATATATATATATATACTTTGTGAAGTCTATAAGAATATTCCCCGCTTATCTTGTAGGGACAAGAAGGGATGCACGGCCGTCATGGACTACCTGGACGGAAAGGGGATTCTGTGAGTAGCCTCTAACCTGGCATGATCTAGTTATCTGTATCTGCTCACGTACCACTTTAATTTAATATCTGAATTTTCCATCACAGGGCGAACCAGGAATGCCAGGACAGTCGGGTCTGCCTGGAAAAGAGGGACTTGTGGGACCTAAGGTAATGGGAGTATGTAGGCACCAGGAGATGGGAGTATTAATCCCTATGGGAAATAAGCAATGGGGGTGATGGTAGATATTTTCTTTAGATACATTATACAGCCGGAAAGACAGATATCAGTAACTTAAATCAACTATGAGGGAAGTCTCCAAAATACATTACTACATAGTCCAAGTTTAATGAACTAGTTTGTGGTTTATGACTGACCAGCCACCCAGCGTTGACCATCAGTGGTTTTTCTCCTTACTGAAGGGCGATCGAGGCATGGAAGGTCTTCAAGGAATGAAAGGCGATCAGGGAGAAAAGGGTGAGAGAGTAAGTATATTAACACAGTGTCATGAAACCTTAAAAATCAGATAAAACTACTTAGATATCATCTACATAGAGGATTACTGCAAAATGTCATTAAATGTTATTATTTATATCCAGTGCCTCACATAGTGCAAATTTCCAATAGATTTAATTTGCAATGACTATTAGTTTTACAAGGTGTCCAACACAATATAAAGGGTCCGCGTGTCCTACCACTAGACATTTCTATTTATAAAGTGCTTATTTTGCTTGATATGCTCATTTAGTGGTTGAGTTACCCATTAATGTTCATGGACATTCACTACTGGATAAATGATTGAAGTGAATATAATTTCTGGGAACTACCTGCTTCTTACTGTTACCCCAATCTATTAGACTTTAGCTATACATTTTTGACCATATATTGTCACATTCATCAATATGGTCATGGCACGTGCTTGATTGTTAGGATTAAGTCTTCTCTTGATCTGTTCAATTATCTGTCTTCAGGGCATTGTTGGATCAATTGGTCCACCTGGCCTCAGGGGTGCAGATGGATTACAAGGGACTCCGGGTCCTCCAGGTCCTATTGGGTCTAAAGGCCCTGAAGGTCTTCAAGGACAGAAGGTAAGGACATAGAACATTTATTCTTGTGGATACAATCTGTCTAATATGCTGCCATGTGCTATTTATATAAATACTAGAGAATTGCCCGTCAAAAAATGACGGGCATAAAAGTGGCGCTCATTCCGAACATTTCCTCCCGTCTACTGTGCGGGCCGCTCATTGGAGGGTTCATTAACCTGCAAGTTTTGTGCTTGGGAACGCCATGTGTCTCTTTCCAGCATGTCCCCCCTCTCCCTTCCCTGTGTGTTTCTCCTCTATGTGTCTGCTGATTGCTGAATGTTTGTGTGGCGCGCGCTGACTGGCGTTGGTTTTATTTTCAAAGTCCTGCATTCCTGGCATTGTTCGTGTAAGTGTTACTGTCTTTGACGTCATTTATTTTCTTTGTCCCGCGTGCCTGGCTTTGCTCAACCTCATTTTCACCCAGTTTCAGATTTTTTTTTGTCCGCCATTTTTTTTCTTGCTTAGCTGTATTTTGAGTGAAGAAACACAGCAAATTTGGCTCAAATTCACTTGCAACCTCACTCCCAGGCGCCCGAGTGCTGTGTGTGTTTTAATTTACTTTTTATAATTTTTTATTGTGTTTATCGATTTCCGCGGTTCGGCCGTTACATTCGTCTTTTACCGAGGACGGAATTTTTTTTATAAGTCCCATGTTCCTCAACTGCTTGCAGCCTAAGTCCAGCGTGCCTCAACTGCTCGCCTCGCTTCACAAGGCTTGCAGGAGCACCTTTGGCGACCATTTTAGCCTAAGTCCTGCGAGCTTCAATGGCTCGCAGGCAATGAGCGCCTTTGGCGCTTATTGCCTAAGTCCTCCGAGCTCGGAAGGCTTCAGTGCCTCAAAGCCTCGCTTCGCGAGGCTCGCATGCCAGATGACAGATCGCAGTTTGACAACTATTAAATGTGATTGCCTTCACATCTTCCAGTTAAAGACAGCCTATGGTCAGAATTTGCGTCTTGACGTGGCGCGTATGTGACGTCACGTCATTAGAATATACCAGTTGCTGGCACCTGGTATATGCTAATGACGTGGCGCGCATGTGACGTCACGTCATTAGCATATACCGGGTGCCGGTATACGGTAATTCCCTTTTCTTCCTTCAAGCTTCCTTCACGTCTTGGAGTCTGTCACAGCTACTCCACTGAAATCTGAGCAAAACTAAATAAAACTATGATGTAAAAATACATTAATCATCTGATTCTTTTGAGAGGTCTGTGGTGGCTTAGGATAACTAGCCAGTCTCTACCATCAAACATGTTGAGAAAACCTGTTTTACGTGATAACACCGAACACAACCAACATACTTTTCTACTGGGATGAGTTGGTCTTTTCATACTCTATGCAAGGATGTTCTCTTTCTTTAGGGTAGGTACCCACTAACCTGTCCTTGTGCCATTTGTAGGGTGAAAGGGGTCCTCCTGGGGAGTCAGTGACGGGAGCACGAGGAGTCCCTGGAGTTCCAGGAGAGAGAGGAGACCAGGTGTGGAGACTTTACATCACTCTTTGTGCTCTGTTGCAGATGGCTTTGTTATAATCTACGGCTGATCTTTTCATAAACCAGCAGCCAGATATACAAAAACAATATAAGGCTGGGGACCAGACCATTAACTTAGTCCCTTTGGTGGTTCTCATGGTACAGTCAGGAGCTTCACTGCCAACCCGTTCCATCGTCTCCTTCTACATATCCAGTGTGGCTACACCACCATGTCCTTCCATTCTGCTCTCTTCTCTACACTGTATTTTCAAGTTTCTAGTCAAGAAAGCCAAGACGTAAAGTGAGCAAAGCAGAAGTGACTCCAGGATGCAGCTCTCTCTGCCTGGTGTACATGAGTGATCTCAATGGGTCAAGTCATTTTCGGAGACAACCATGTCCATATACTGAAAGAAACGTGACATTTTACTTCTCTGTGACCCACTTTACCTTTGTTTTAGGGTAACATTGGACTAGACGGTGTTAAAGGAGAAAAGGGAACTCCTGGCATGACGGTACGTTGAGCAATATTTACAACCTATAAATGAATCAAACTATCCATCTGTTGTCCTCCTAATAAAACAAACTATTTTAATTACACATAATGACCTTTCAAATATTATTACATTTTTAGAAGCACTTGATTATAGAATGCGCCTACATTTTTTTAAATTATGTATATTTCTAAATCATGTATACTGTCATTTTATATTTCAATTTTGCTGTGTGCTTTCTAAACATATTTCCATTGGATACCAATATAAGGAAAAATCACAATAAGGAAAAATGCAGGGATTTCTATGTCATTTTTTTCAAGTAAAAATACAACTCTTGCCATAATATATGGTGAAATGCTGCATATAATAGCTTTAACATATATGGGCCCTGTCTTGAAGAGCTTACAGTTTTTTTTTTCTTGAAATCTTGCGGCATGTTCTGAGACATACACTTTTTTCTTGCCACTTAAGACATCTTGTTTGCATTACTGTGTACTCCCTCATCTTCCCAGCCTTGCAGCCCCATACCCATTAATTTAATATTAACACATTGCAAAAGGATGGGGGGCCCTGATTTTGAGCTTTCCCCAAAACACTGACATAAAATTAAAAGCTCACAAACTACAATGTAATGAATCCAACGCCTTTTGTGTTTCTATGGTCAGGAAGAAGAAGTCCGAGGCTTTGTTAGACAGGAAATGAGCCAGCACTGCGGTAAGTAGGATTCCTATATCTCTGTATGGACCCTCATGTCATATAATAAATGAATATAATTACACTTGACTGATTTTAACACTTTGAGTGTGAATGGGACATAACTGAGATTGAAAGTTGGGTATTTTAAGTGTAATTACATGACAAAAGTCCTCCAAGTTTTCTAATGACTTTATCTCATTTGATTCACTCTCTCCCAGAGCTGGAAGTGATATTGTCTTACAATACAAGAATGTGAGGGAGGTACCTTGATAACCAGTTGCAGATAAGATTTGGGATCTTTA
Source organism: Discoglossus pictus (assembly GCA_027410445.1). NCBI lineage: Eukaryota > Metazoa > Chordata > Amphibia > Anura > Alytidae > Discoglossus > Discoglossus pictus. The sequence goes on along the minus strand of CM050169.1, from coordinate 13,749,640 downwards.
AAGGTCCATTTACCTCACTATAAGTACTATTGTATGCTAAAATGATCTTTTAAAAAAAAAATATATTATACTATTAACAGCTAAAAATCTTAGTTACAAACACACTGCTGACTGTTCCATGATTAACAACAAAGCACACAAAGCGGTGAAGGCTCCATGAGCGCAAGGATTTATAGTTTCTCACTGAACTTCAGGAATATAGCAGGAGATGTTAACCCCCAACTGTCGCATTTAGTTAATTCCAGCAGTCATTTCTCTGCACAGATGAGTTTGTGAAGGGTTAACTCTCTTTCTGCTCATGCTCTCTGCACAGCTGTGAGTCTATCTGGGGGCACTGCCAGCAACTCATGGAAACAGACATTTCATTTATGATTTGTTTTTGTAAAAAAAGGCACCTATTTCAACATTTCAAAAAGTATTTAAATATGTTTTTAGAAGAACTTTACAGTGTTGTGCTCCAACTTGTGCTGAATGAATTGTCTCTTTAAGCCCATTCAAGGAACTATAGTGTTTTTAAAACTTGCTTCGTTTTTTTTATTAATTAGCCATACATGTATCATCTTCATACTACTTCTGTTATTTTTACTTTTTAAAACAAGAACTTTAGGGCTTATTATTATTATTATAATCTACTTGTGGAGATACACCAATTGAAAATGCCACATCACGCCACAGATGGATGACTAATTAATTATTTAATATATGCTTAAAATACCCAACCTTCCAGCCCAATGATCTAATTATAAATATATATGTGTGTTCTTTTCATTTCTGTATTTCCTGTGCCACTTTAAGCTGCTTGTTTGAGTGGGGTGGGTTGTGTACACATTTGAGATATAATATAATATAATATAATATAATATATTATTATCTCTTATTTATATAGCTCCAACACATTACATAGTGCTGGGGTATAATAAAACATGGTATGGCAATCTGTAATTTGACAGACTGATACAAAAGGAGTTGGCGACCCTGCCTTTGAGCTAACAATCATAAACAGGACACTTTTATACAAAGTGCTTTGCATGACTGAGAGCTTGCAAGTCAGTTAGTCAGTGCTTCTTCTCAGGCGCATGGTATGAGGCCAAGTGACACTGGCTGATCCCCTGCAGAAGTGACTGCTTTGACATGATGGTGAATGGAACTAGTGAGATGTTCATTAGCGCTAATGAAAGCACTGGCACCAAAGATTGCCACATTTCACCAAAAAAAAATCTGAACAGTTTTCTACATCCAGCCGTAGAATCATAGAAACATAAACACACACACATATATAAATATAAATATATATATATATATATATATATATATATATATATATATATATATATATATATATATATATATATATATATTCTCATTGATTATTCTTAAATGTACCTAATCACTTGTTATTTCTCTTTTTGTTGCAGCCTGTGGAGGTCAGTTGACATTTCTTGTAAATACTCTGGGTAATGATAAGAATTTGCATTTTATTTCACTGTAATGTGCAACCCTGGTGTAAGGTGAGAAGTATTTATTATAATGATACACATCAAGTGACACAGTAGTCCAATATTTTTGTTACACAATTTTAAAGAACTAGTGTTGATAATAGGCAAATACTTTTTTTTTTTGTAAATTAAAGTAATAAAGCCAACCTTTATAGGCCTCCGCCTAAATTTAAGCTTTTTTTAACATATAAAAACAGATGAACTGTCCATGTTACGGTTATGAAACTTGACCAGTTTGCCAGCTATTCCGCCATGTTTGTGCCATTTTAACATTAAGGGGTTGTCGTTGACACCCAGAACCCTGACTTTACTTCTAGATAGGCGAAGGTGTTTCGATAGAGATAGAAAGACATGTAATTGCATATAATAGAGAATTATTAATCCTCGTTCTTTAAAACAGGAAATGTGGACTAGAGTGCCTCGTTCATGCCTATTTAGCGAGGAGTGATATTAATGATCTTCTTCTGGTGGTGTCAGTTACAAGCCCCGGGCTCATATTTATATACTAATTCTTCATTGCCTTATTGGTCTGTGCAAAATATTGAGTCTTACTTGGGAATAGTGATTATGTCTTTATAACAAATAGATATTTAATCCATTGATTCTAATGCTTTAGGGTATAGCAGTGTATTGTTCTGCGGGGCTTCTGGGCATTGAAGGGTTACATTTTGACTCATAACTCACCAGTCCTAAAGAGTATTTCCATATGTAACCTATAATTGTTTTGTCTGCATCCTATATGTGTATGGACCCTTGTTTGTGTTATATGTTCTGTTTACTGACTTTATTCCTGTACAGGGCTGGTTTAACCCAAAGGCCTGGGCCTAGGGCTAAAAACAAAATAAAGAGACAGCATGCAAATTCCACACTTTCCTGTTATAGCCACTTTTTTTGTTTCATCCTCATCATCTCTGGATCTTTTCCTTTTCCTAGTTTGTTTTCCCTCTTAACCCTGTCCTCCTAGCCCTCGCATATTGTTTTATGCTGTGCCTCATCCCTATAGTCTTTCTAACCCCTTACCTGAACCCCCGTTTAACTCTTTCCCTTCCCATTCTCCCCATCATCCCTTTTTCCCCTATGTTGCTCTTCCCTTTCTATCCTCCTTTTCGCTCCTCTCCCCATCGCGTTCTTCCGTATGATGAACCTTGCATTGTCCTCTTAATCTGAATCTCGGTCTGGCTGTGACGGCTGAGTGGGTAAACCGGTCCTGTCCCTATAATAACACTTCCGTATTTTATTGTGTCTTCTTGGGAATCCATTGCACGTGAATCTATCTCCTGACCATGTGTCTCTAAGAGTACGTTAAAAATCATCAGAAAGTTGTAAAAAAATGGAAAATTGGCACATTGACATTTTCTTAGTGAAATTATGGGACAGGAGGCCTTCAGGGCTCCTACCTAGTTTTGTTGGACGAGTGTACTACCACTTCCATAAAATTGACTCATTGCTGCAGCAACATCAAAGTAAATTATGCTCTATCACCAAAGTTCAGGTACCTGATGGAAAAAGTAGCCGCCATCACTAATATAGTTTCCGTATGTGTGTAACACTGTTCTAGCGCATGCGCACAATATAAACTACACAAGCAATGCACAGTGCGTGCGCAGTGCGCTAGCAGCGCAGTCACATTGTGTGCTGGGTTGTGGAACGAGACACAAGGGAGGGAGAAAGGGGGGAAAGAGACACAGGGGAGGGAGACGAGGAAAGAGACACAGGTGGAAGAGACACAGGGGAGGGAGAGGGAAGGGAGACACAGGGGAGGGAGAGGGGGAAAGAGACACAGGGAGGGAGAGGAAAGAGACAGAGCGGAGGGAGATGGGGGAAGAGACACAAGGGAGGGAGAGGGGGGAGAAGAGACACAGGCATGGTCAGATTACCCATTAAGCAAACTAGGCAGTCACTCAGAGGCGCTTCTCTGTGAGGGGCACCATTAAAAAAAAAAAAAAAGGCTCCTGGCTTAAAAAAATTAAATGCTGCGGTTCATGGACTTTCAAATATGTGTCCGTGCATACCTTGTGTACTTACTCGCAGGGGCTCCTCCACTTCACTGCCTAGGAGCTCCAAAAAGGTAGATCCGGCCCTGGACACAGGGGAGGGGGGGGGAGACACATCACACATTATACCATTATTTATGACGGGCAAATGACTTGTTAACAATATTTATAGAGTTACACTTTTAGTAATCTCAGAAGTTATGCCCTAAATTACCGCATATACTGTTTTACTTCTGCATAATATAAAACCAGTATAATAAAGGGAAAAATAATAAAGTTTTTTATGAAAAAAAGTTTTATTTATCAATTTTTGATAAGTAAAACGTCATTATTTATTCTCTTTATTATATCGCTCAATGAGTTAGTGCTATGCACTTCAGGAAACCATCTACTTCCAGTTTATGTTGTTATAATATAAAATCATAAAAAAGCAGAATTTTGCAGACTGATTTTTTTTAATGTTTACTCTTTGACACATTGTAGCGGTTTGTATACAGACACAAATATAATATATGTCTTGAGTGTCTGAAATTGTTCTAACTTGCAGATGTCATGTAATAATTTGATGCATGTGATAGTTTCTCTTGTCTGTATTAAAGGTGTATTCCCATTTCACCAACTCATGCAGTCATTTCTTAATTAAAACATATGTTTGTTTGTTTTATTTTTTATGGCAATTTTGTAGAAAGTATATTGTTTCAACTTATCTCTGCATGTAGCAGCTGACATCTTGTGTTTGTTGTATTCACGTTATATTTGCCCCAACTCTTCCATTTCTGTAACTGTACCATATGGTTTAGCTGCACACTAATATATCCAAGTCTACACCAATAATATGCTGGGATTAGGGTTATAATATATGTGAAAATGAACTAAAAAAGGAAAAAGCAACAAAAACTATGCAGTGAATCTCTTCTGTGCATAATGTGTATGGTCCAGAGGTGCAGGCTTATTTATTCTTTTATATTATATATATATCTTTTTACATTTCTGTAGTGGACACCACCCCACCCCCCTCCGCCAGGCTCCATTGGCCTGATTGTCTCACCCCTCCTATTACTCCCATGACGGCACATCTTTTCCCCTGGGCAGGGAATCCCGAAACACATCACACTATGTCTCACTACAGATATTAAAATACATTTACAAATATATATATATATATATATATATATATATATATATATATATATTATATACAGTGTATATATATATATATATATATATATTATATATATATTATATATACTATATATATATATATATATATATATATATATATATATATATATAATATAGGAGCCTGAAAGTTGGGATAGTGAATGAATGGCCCCAGTGCAATATATATATATATATATATATATATATATATATATATATATATATATATATTTATATTTATATTTATACACATATATCTATATACCTACATCCATCTATATATCTATATATATTGCACTGGGGACATCCATTCACTAGCTCACCACTAGCATGATCAATCCCAGATTTCATGCTTATAGTACATCAGACAGACTATATTTGTTTAAAAATAACAGAGTTTTTCAGATGAGTGTTTGGGTTCTGCAGAGCATTCAGAAAAACACTAAAGATAAAAAATGAAGAGCAGCGAGTGGGGAGAAGAGCAAGAATGCAAAACAGTGTTGTAAGTCTCAAAAGTTTTATTAGGAATTAAAAATACAGATATATCCTCACAAAAATATACTGGAATTAGTCAAATAAAGAAGTCCTGACAGATGAAACGTGTTAGAAACCCCAATGTTTGGAGTGTAAAGGATTTTACTTACTAATTCCAATTTATATTTTTTTGAGTATATACATGTTTTTAATATTTTTTTAAATGTTTGAATTTCACAAAACTGTTTCTATTTTTGGTGTCTTGCTCTATTCCCTTTTGCTTCTTAATGTTTTAATATGCTTGCATACACATCATGGCGTTACAAAATGGTCCAATTCTGGGTGCAGCCTACACAAGATGTCTTCTGGATGCAGAAAGTAAAAGCACAAGTATTTTTTCTATTGAGTGGCCATCAAGATAAACTTTATTATGCAATCAATTTACAGTAAATGTATAGACCTGGAATTTGACGGCATGATTTGGGGCCATGGTGGAGTCCCTTTAACCTGTCATTCTTCTGCTCCCAGTTTGAATCCTGTGTTATGTCCTTGCACCTCCCAGGTTACTTTTCCAACTACCCATCTCCCCCATCGTATCCATCTAACCCACGTCTTGTCCCAGTCCCAGCCCTAAAGTTCTCTCACACTGAAGATGATGGTGAGTCTTGAGGTCTTCTGCTGCAGCAGCATAAGGGTTCCTGGTTACGCTGAGGCTTTGCTGCTTTACAATTAAACTACTTATACTTTACATATCACTTGGACCTTTGTTGTCTGCTGGGCTTTGTTGCCTTAGCTCTTTGCTGGGATTAAGCACTTGGTTCTTTCTCTATATAGATCATTAATTTGACTTAGAATTATAGAAACATTTTAATAAAAAATATACATGAAGCTATGAGTCTATGGATAATAGTCTCAGTGTTTACAAAGAAAACACAGACAAATAAGCTCCTTTAAATAGTATCCCTCATATCAGTGGTAGAGCTACTCTTGGTGCATCATAACAGGATAGGGACGCCCAGCTACCTGGAGTAAGGGACGTCTCTTACTTTATTAGGGGTCAGGAAAGGTAATTAACTTTATCTAGTGATGATTTGACCACCTACATATATTTGGGCTTCTTTATTGAACTTTACAGGATCTACCTTGTATAGAGACGTTGCAAGAATGGCGCCCAAATTATTTTGCACCAAGGCCCTGTATTCATTAGATCCGCCACTGCCTCCAAATCATAATTTATGAATAATGTCAAACAATGTAGAGAACTCAATACAAAATGGTTATTTGATGAGGCCTCCATTCCATGACTCCCGTAAAAGGAAGGCTGACATGCAAAAGTTTTGAAGAGCTATTCTATGGCTCTTGGAAGATAGAAGCATTTAGAACTTACTATCTTGGAACAAGGGGTTTGTCCAGAGCTCAGTTCTTACAAGAGCCATGGAATGGAGGCATTAGTATGTACCACAAACCATTTTGACTGATACTATAAGGAAATGAGCTGATTGGACAATGTCCAAGGTCATAAAAAGCTGACACTGGGATTCTATGTCTTGATACAAATGGATTCCCTGCTGAACTAGGCTCCTTCTTCTTTGAAGACATTTCTTGTACCTGGGGAACGCCAGTTTCTCATCCGGTTTGAGGTCTAAGGTCTTCTCTCTCTCGTGTCCCAGTTTGATGTTCTAATGTGAGGTCTACATTCCTATATTGATTTCTTGCTTGTCTTGTGTGCGATCTATTCTCTATTTCAGATCTCTACTACCTCTTTCTGGTTCTTCTGTTTTAGGTACACTCTCTCAGCTGGTCACTTTATGTGAGGTCTGCTCTTTCAGCTACTCCTGTGTTTGATATCCACTCTCTCCCCTTTTTCTCTTCTTGTTTGAGGTATGCACTCTCATGTTGCTCCCCATTTGAAGTCTGCTTCTTCAGGTTTCCAAGCTCTGCTCTTAGTATCTGCTCTTTGTATCTTAGTATCTATTTTGATTTATGTCCTTCTTTTTCTCCAGGACGGGAGCTGAGAGTTGTGGTCAACACTAATGACCCTGATTATGAGCATGTTTACACAGTAGAAGATTACATAGATGAGGATGGAACAGAAAGCACTTTGATGGCGGATGGTCAGTATTCTTCCTTTTCTTATTTAATGTTCTATATTAATTCGTAAGTCTTAAGTCTTGATCGTACATTAGTTTTCAATTTGTTTATTTAGTTATTGACTAGCAATACAATCAATGTAGCTTTTAAAATGCACGTTTAAAATTAACTTTGTCGTTATCAGCAGATCTGCTTCTCTCCACAATCTGTTAGGTCTACATAGGAACAAGTGAGGATCTGTTCAGGAGATGCTCCCACATTTTTTTCTGACCAGTGCATGTTTGTTTACAATAGCCACTGCAGGGAAGGAAGCAGAGATACAATATTATCAGGACAACAGATAAAGACTTTGTCATGACCCAGAGATGAGGGGTCCACATACCCCTAATTCTCTTGCTTTAGCTTACAGGAGCAATCTGCAGGTTGTGACTTATATTCATCTCCACACCCAGCAATTCAGATCAGGACATCATTCATGGAGAAGCAGAAAAATCAGATCACACTGTTTCTTATTGCAGAGCAGACTGGCTGGAAACTTTATTCTTCTAACACAAAAAGATTTCCCCACACACCTTCCTATTTCCCCTCCCTGTATAAGGGGGTCTGAATTCTTAGTGTGATCTCCTCACCCGGTTCCTAGGCCATAAACCCCCCTTCCATCTCAGATACACCAGAACCTGGCCAGATCACTTCATATCCCACTTTTTGACTATCTATGGCCAGAGAGTGGATGCCTGGATGCTCTGAGGGGCCGTATAAATTCTTGCAGAAACCTGGGTTTAACCCTTTGCTGTCCCACTAACACAATATGGCAGAAAGTGTATCTCTGTTGGTTACCAGTAAAATAACATTATTATAGTGCATATAACATAATTAACATCATATAGTAACCCCAACATTCATTATTGTGTCCCACATTACATTACACACAAAAACAACACGTCACAGCCCTTACAACAATTATCATGTCCATTAAGATAGCCTTTGATATTAGCAACCCAGTGTGCCAAAATAACAGGAATGCTTGTGGGGTTCAGGGGAGACCCAAAATCTGTCATGACAGACTTCCATCACAACTGTCCTCTTGACAGTCCACCACCCCCCATCCCTGAAACACGGAGAGGAGAACAGCATATCTGTGATAGCTAAAATACTAATCTTCAAATGCATATAATATTTAGACTTTTGTAATAAGATGAGGATTTTTGGACATTTTTACATGAAATTTCCTTTTGGAAAGCTTCAAAACACACTGGTCCATACTGACTGTGGTGAGATGGTTCTGCTTAGGAAGGTCACACCTCTCTAACGACAATACTATTATATGGTGCCTGTTCACCAAAGTGTAAGAGCTCTCTACAACATAAAAATTATTAAATTATAAAAATATTGAAACTTGATGTATATATATATATATATATATATATATGTGTGTGTATGTATGTATATGTATATATATGTATATATATATATATATATATATATAAATATATATATATAAATATATGTGTATATAAGATAACCGGGTTAAGGACAAGATACGTTCATGAGAAATCTTTAAACTGGATTTCGAAGCAACTAAGACCCCTGATGAATAATATAACTACAGATCGGGGCAGTTTTTAGATCTAAAATGATTTCTCTTTACAGATATGACAGCTCCCACAGTATCTGCAGCTAACGAGCGAAAAAGAAGAGATATTTCAAACCAGGGTAATAACAATACACTTAAAGTATCTCAATATTACTTTTGTTTGTCTGTTATATATATATAGTTTTAATCATCTTTAATCTAAAAGATCCCTCTTTTTATTGAAGAAATAACATGAAAAATGGACATGGAGGTTTCCTGGGTGTTACTAATATTTCCGAATGTATTTACCGTATTTGTATGTCCTTATTTTATTAAAAAGTGCTTATAAGATCTGTTTTTGCTGCCTAAATCTAACAGTAGTCCCTGTATGGGTCTGCCCTCTGCAGCGTATGCTTTATACTTGCTGTGCTGTGTCTCATACTAACCAACTGGGGATATGAAGTCCCTGATAGGCTAGGAGACTACACTGCACATCCAGCCCTACAGAGTCTGTGTGCACTGCAGTGGACAGACCCATACAGGCACTATTTGTCTAATTTTAGGCCGTAAAAAGGCAACTTATAAGCACTTCCTTATAAAATAAAGTACATAAAAGTAAATAGATATAAAAGTATAACATATACCTAGAAGAATGCAGGAAACGTCCCTATTCCGTAAATTAAAGCTAATATAAAGTTCATTTTAACTTGTGTGTTGCAGAATGTGTTTGTTTTTTTAATAAGTATATATTGGAAAACAGTAAATATTCACTTTTTGGTGTTTCTTATTTTTTCTAAAACTTTCAAGAGCTCTGAAGAGCTCCTGAAAACCTTAACTCTATGTGTACCAGATATTTTTCTCCCTTCCCTTATATATTATAACTATACTAGCGACTTGCCGGCAATAAAATGACGGCAATAAAAAGTGAAGCCTGGCAATGCTGTTTGCCACACAATGGTAGCCTCTCCCCCTCTACTTTACTGGCCCCGCGATGAGCACCTTTGGCACTCATTGCGAGCCTCCCCCCCCCCCCCCCCCGACCTCTCCCACAGTCTACTTTACTGGCCTCGCGATGAGCACCTTTGGCGGTCATCACAGGCCTTTGGCACTCATTGCGAGTCTCTCCACCTGTCTACTTCTTCCCTTGTCTCTCATTTCCCCCCTCCTCTCCCTCCCTTGTGTGTCCTTTCCCCCCTCCTCTCCCTCCCTTGTGTCTCCTTTCCCCCCTCCTCTCCCTCCCTTGTGTCTCCTTTCCCCCTCCTCTCCCTCCCTTGTGTCTCCTTTCCCCCCTCTTCTCCCTCCCTTGTTTCCTCCCCCCCTGTGTTTTTACCCCCTCTTCCTCCCGTGTCTCTAACCCCCTCCCCCTCCCGTGTCTCTAACCCCCTCCCCCATGTCTCTTCCCCCCCTCCCTCTGCCATGCGCCTCTTTCCCCCACTCTTCCTCTCATGCATCTTTCCCCCCTCTCCCTCCCATGCATATTTCCCCCTCCCCTGTATCTCTTTCCCCCTCCCCTGAATCTCTTTCCACCCCCCTGTGTCCCTTCCCCCCGTGTCTCTTTTACCCCCCTTCTTTCCATGCATCTCCCCCCTCTCCCTCCCATGCGTCTTTCCCCTCCCCTGTGTCTCTTTCCCCCTCCCTTGTGTCTCTTTCCCCTCCCCTGTGTCTCTTTCCCCCTCCCCTGTGTCTCTTTTCCCTCATGTCTCTTTCCTTCCCGTGTCTCTTCCCCCCCCCCCGTGTCTCTTTTCCCCCCTCTCCCTCTGTGTCTCTTCCCCCCCTCTCCATGTGTCTCTTTCCCCTCCCCTTCCCCGCCGTGCATGTGCATGGGCGCGACCCGATCGGCTTGCGATCCGATAGTTTTCAAACTGCTATTTGTTGCAAAGCGTGAAGACGAATCGCAGTTTCACAATTATATGTTATTTATGTCCACAAGTGAGTCCACAATGCATTGTCACTCTTTAATCCAACTAACAATTTCTACATGGCTCCTTTTAAGCATATGCTCACTGTTTTATGGGTTAGGTGAGGGGACCAACCCACCCACAGTATGGTGGAGGCTTCTATAACTCTTTTAACCTGCCATAAGCTAAATTATGTTGTGGTTAATACCCTTGTACAATATCTATAATACACTCAGATTGGAAGTCTTTGGAAATGTTGGGTTATATTTGAGAGTGATTGAAATACTCTGTAATCCCTGACTCCAGCTTTATGATTTCTCCATTAGATCTCTGCAGCCTGCCCATGCTGGAGGGAGACTGCAGCAAATTCACATTAAGGTGGTATTATAACCACAAGGTGGGACAGTGTCGCCCGTTTGTGTACAGCGGCTGCGGAGGGAACCTCAACCGGTTTGATGAAAAGGAGCTATGCGAGTTTCAGTGTGTGCATCGGAAAGAAGCAGGTGGGTTACCAAGAGCTTATAATTCCCCAGGGTCTATATGTAAAAATAGGTGTTTTTATATGTAAAGTATCCTTGTGATTGTTGGATTTACAGAGAATATGACTAACAAAGAGGGTATATTTTATGAAGTTTTATGAAGTGCTTATAAAGTCTCTTTTTACGGTCTAAAATCAAACAAATAGTCCTTAAATGGATCTGCCCACTACAGCGTATGCACACACAGTCTCTGTAGGACTAGATGTGCAGAGTAGTGTCCTAGCCTATCAGGGCCCACGTCTCAGCTGCATGTTGCAGAGAGATGGTCACTGAACCTTTCTAATAAAAACCTTAAGTGGTATAAGAGGAATTTTTAAGGCATTCTGGCAGCAGAAACCTAATTATATTATCTACACCAAAAATGTACTGGCATTTATAGCGTAGCAAGCATTTGAAATGAAATAATTTGTGTAAATACTATTAAAATTGCTAAACTAAATATGGAATTAAAATCATTAATACCTGAAAAGGTGCAAATCCAGTTTTGTGAAATAAATTGTGTGCGTTATTATAATTACTCTTTATTTATAAAGTGCTAACATTTTCTGTACAAGGGTACAATAAATATAATGAGAGAACAGGTATAAAAACATAATATATTGCATAATGACAACAGACAGTTTGGTCCAATAGAGCTAAAGTCCCTATTTAGGAAAACGTACAGTCATGACTGGGAGACAGAGGAGCAGCAGGATGCACCCATGGCCATATTTATAACTAGGCAAACAAGAAGGTGTCTCACTGGGAGTGGCGCCTACTTTGCATAACAATCCATTTAAATTTAAATTTGTTAATGTTTCACATATAGCCCGTGCCTTCTATAGCCAGGTGCCATGAGCAAGTTCTTTCTTTTGGGAGGAGAAAGAGGTGGATGTGAAGTGCAGGCTTGCAGTGTGTTGCACTATAATATACATACACCCATATATAAATATAGAAGTGCAGGCTTGCAGTGTGTTGCACTATAATATACATACACACATATATACATATAGAAGTGCGGGCTTGCAGTGTGTTGCACTATAATATACATACACACATATATAAATATAGAAGTGCAGGCTTGCACTGTGTTGCACTATAATATACATACACACATATATACATATAGAAGTGCGGGCTTGCAGTGTGTTGCACTATAATATACATACACACATATATAAATATAGAAGTGCAGGCTTGCAGTGTGTTGCACTATAATATACATACACACATATATACATATAGAAGTGCGGGCTTGCAGTGTGTTGCACTATAATATACATACACACATATATATATATATATATATATATATATATATATATATGTATATTATAGTGCAACACACTGCAAGCCTGCACTTCACACCCACCTCTTTCTCCTCCCATATATATATATATACTGGTGGAGCATCATTGTGGCAGGGAAACAGAGATGCACATGGCTCGTGCAAGGCAAGCGGTGGCTAAGGAATTTGTGCTTAAGGTCTCCGACCCTGGATGTATCCATGAGAGGTGGCTGTGTTTTTTACTCTGTTTATTTCAAGCTGGGCAAGAATAGTATGTATAGATTCACATCTTAAGGATGTAGGTGTTAAGCTTCTTTGATAAGTTTTCCGTGATCATTTGCCCATGACCACTATAAGCTCTTGTAAGCATTCTCAGCTCATGCTGTATACATTTTCAAGGTGTTCATTAGTAAAACATGTTTTCTCTTTTTTTGTTGCAGATATACCACAGCAAGACGGAAGCTAAAGATTCTTCCAAATTAGGAGAAAATGGTGTATATTGTAATATTTTTGTAATATTTTAATAGATTGCAAAAACCATGCAAGCTGCTGGCTCCAGAACAAGTGATCTATACATCTGGGAAATGTTTGTGTATTTTTTTAATATTAATATAATTATGTTGGCTGTAACACATGGTGCATAATAGAGTTCTGTAGAAAAAAATTGGTGCTATTTTTATACAATTATTCAACCTTCAGTGAAATATTTATCAAGTGGCATAATTCAACTTAAAGGTCTACTTTTGACCATTAAGAGCCGTTTGTTGAATAAATCCCTATTAGTGAGTATCCCCTATAGCAAATTCTAATTTGTGTGCCTTCATATACATAATGTTATACATTAACATTTTATCTGAAAAAAATAATATATGTATATGATATTTTGATTTATTTATAAAGAGATAAGGTGAAAATAAAGATCTTAAAAACAAGTTAAAGATAAAAAGAGGTAAAAAATAAAGTTAAAAATAATTCGATAAAAGTTTCTCTGTGACCGGTCCTGAGATCTTTAATTAGGAGTTGTTAAAATGTCAGAGCACATGTTTGTATGTAAATATACAGTATATACTTTTAGAATGCTTTATAATAAAAACGGTTATCAAACTTAATATTAAAAAAAAAAAATCAGGGACTTTAAAATGGTGCTATTGTAAATTCCTGCCAAGCATATTGCTTGCGGTAATGTTGCAGATGATCCGATGTCTTCTTTACCGTTTGGCGCCTTTAGTTAAAAGTCAAACTACTTTTATTTTTCTGAAATACTTGACGTTTGTGTCTTCACTATTCTTTTGCTGCTGGCCGGCCCCATACTTAATTCCTTTTCTAATGATTAATAGATAATGGAGAAAACCAATTTTGATTACAGTTGTTTTTCAGGCGAGGCGCTATTTGAGTTATTGTCAGGGACCGAAGACATAAGGAGTGGCAATAAATAAATAGATTAAGAGCAAGTTTTTATGAATATTCAATAGAGAATAACTGAAAAGATGGACAAAGGAGATGAAGAGGATGAAGGACAGTGAAATGGGAGCCAATGGTGAATCTGAAACATAGTTAAAACTGTGAAAGTAGACTGCGAAGGTTAGAGTGTCGAGGGGATTGGAGGAAAGAGAGTGATACATGAGAGTGGGTCCACTTGGAGTCTAATTGGCAAAAAGAGAAGAGCCATCTTTGCTGGCCATTTGACACCACCAGTCCAGCTATTGAATGCACATCACTGGCTCTGTATTTATATATAATATCTGTATTCTTGGGGTCTCCAGCAGTAGATGGTGTTAGTGTTGGCTGTTATTGAACATTTCTGTAGAAATTTGCACAAGATTGGGGGAATGTCCAGTATTCTACACAATCTGTTTCTTTACTATATTGTTAAGTCACATATTGTTTTTCCTGTCATGTGTTCAAAATTAGTTTTACACACCAAGTTACCATCAGATTGTTGAAATTATTTTGTTAATAGCAAGATCTGTTAAACCTAATAAACAGAATACATTTCCTCATTGGGTTTTGAAGAACCACTGCAGTTAGGACAAAAAAAAAAATCCTATGTAAAAATGATATAAAAACGAACAACCTTAGCAGCCGTGCAGCACATTAACATGAAACATTTTCACCAAAAATCTGAATTTTTGAAAAGTTTATTTTTGTATAGAAAGCTTCCATTCTGTATGACTTAAGCACTTCCTGGTCTTGCGGGTGGCATGTACTACTCTACTGAACAGTGGAGGCAGGGATGGGAAAAAGGGGAGGGGGCTGATATATTATTAGATATTATAGTAGTTGGCTTCTCTCCCCTCCCTGTATTTGCCTATAAGCAAGGTAAACTGCAAACCCTGCTCCTATAGATATATAAACTCCCCTCACACAAAGTATCTCAAGTATCATAGATGCCTCCAGGTACCAGCAGACACTTAAACACATTTTTTTTCTAGCTTTATTTTATTTTTCCTGCCTAATCATGCTCTTAGTCAGGCTCATATTTTTTAAACATATATTATTTTTAATATTTGCAAATCTGGGAGCTTTCTGTAATTTTTTTGGACATCTGCAAACAAACAGTTTAGTCTCGCTCTATTCAGAAGTAATAGCATAAATAGTTCAACTTGTCCATGTTTAAGTCTGCATTATTTGGAGAATTGCATGATTTTTGCTTTGTGATTTCCCCATAGCTTTGCAAAACTGCCACTTGGAAAAAAGCTGGGAATTTTTTTTTTTTTTAAGTGTTAAATCTGTCTATTCATTTCAAATCTTAAAAATTCCCAGAGAATCGCGGTAACTAAAAATTCAGCAATTTCCATCAATTTGCGAAACAAAGAGATATTTTGGAGTAAAATGATATTGTCTCATCCGAAATATTACATCTAGGGATGTTCTTAGCTTTACTTTGCGGTAGGATGAACTGCTGTTCCAAAACTATAAGTTGAACATTTGTTAATCACAGATGGTATTTTTATATCTAAATCTACACTCACTTCTTTTGCAAATAAAAAGGGATTTATTTAAAAAAAAATCCTCATACTCAGTGTTTGAATTTGTCTTTCGGTGCTTTTGACAAAATATCTGTGATTGTGTGTCTCTGAATGTATGTGTGTGTGGATATGTTTGTGCGCATCCGTAGATGTGTGTCTAGAGCACCAGAAAAGTATTTGTATTAAAACCCACGACCACAGATACACCATTCCATCCATGGCCACCAGCAGACTTCTCTACCAGATTGTCTAACCTTCTAGGTAATTTTGCTTTGCTAATTGTCCATAATTGTTGTACTGCACCGAAGAGCACCTGAAGACCTGTTCACCTTGGGTGGATCCTGTCACGGATATCAAAATGTTACTATACTGAAGGCCTTATTCAATTGCAGTTGCCTTCATCCCGGCCATAAGTCCGTGGGCTTGTAATTTGCAACAGTTACAGAGTGATTCAATTGAACAAGCACGCAACTACCTGGTCGAAATCCAAAATAGTAAACCATGCAATCATAGTAGCATTTCAGCGCATGATCATGATCAATTAAACAAGGCCGTAACTACAGATTCAGAAACATTATTGCGTCAGTAAAACATGGAGGCTAAACATCAATCAATTAGCGTTTAGAAGTCCGATATGCGATTGGACTCGCAATCCGACAATGTACCAAATAACAAAAATTAATGGCGATACTATTCTAGTCCATGTGGGTGGCCTGATATGTATTAACTTCTACAAAATAAAAATAAATGTATTGCAGATTTGCTAGCTTGAGACTGTTGTGCAATTAATTCTAATGTCTTTCATCGATTTACCGTCTTTTAAAGTGCAGTATTGATTGTTTTTATTTGCATTTACAGTGCTACAAACAGGTGTTTAACGCCCTTGTGAGTCCTATCTGGTACCCGGAGGATTTTCTTGTACATTTGCCAGGTGTGATGGCCTTCATGTACGGGCTTCATGGCCTGTAGCAATTTAATGGTGATTTGTTATTGTAACATTTACAAGCTTGAAAGATCAAAGCTTAGATGGGTCGTAACCGGCAGACCGTTTGCGGGTAGCGAAAAGACGCCAATTGAATAGAAAATTTGTTTACAGGCTACATTACGGGCTCCAGTAAACAACAATTGCTCAATTGAATAAGGCCATGAGATTGTAAAAAATGGGTTAGAAGATCTAACTGTCCCAACCTATATGGTCCTACTGGTATCCAAATGAACCAACAATGGAAGGGTGACTGACCAGAATCAGTCAGTCTGCAGGGTCAGATGCTTAAGGAGACGTGATATTTGGTGTTCAAAACAGATTCCCAGTGATGGGTAAGCTACAGAAAATGGACATGATAAGTAGAAGTCAGAGGTTCTGCTTATTGTCTAATAAGGAGATCCCAGATTCCAATCCATGGGTAATCAGTTATAGCTTGTCTAGTCTCCTAGTAGGAGGCAATTAATGCAAACTCAGGTACACTTACAACTTACATTATAAAATAAAAAGGCCCATCATCACATCAAATAATCCAAAATATGAAATAACATAAAATATCATAAAACCCCAATTCCACCTCCAACAATGAAATTCAGTACTAGGCCGCGACCCACATAGAACTGGGCAAAACAAAAACCTATGTGACTTAGACATACAAAGGCTATACACAAGAGGCCATAGCAATCACCAAGTCCTGATGTGGACAAGGACAAATTCTGGCAGGGCACTCAACTGAGATATGGAAAGATACATGGACCATGGGACTGGAATGAATGAGGGATTCAAAGAAAGGAGCAGTAGCCATCTACGTATAATAAAATCTGATGTTTCAGTATCATCAGGTGAGAGGCAGGGAATAAGACAAAATGTATTTGACTCAAATCTAACTCTTATATAGGTTAAAATATCCAGGTCAAAAGTTAGACCAAGAGATAACAATTTTGGAAGGTACCTTTTAAGAAGTAGTGGTCACATTTCTGGAGTTTCGATAGAGAATAAAAGTGATTGTCAAAAAACAAAATCAAGAACTATCACAGAAGGTTTATACAAATATATTACGATAGATAGATTTAATTTAGGCTTTCTGTAAAGACAGAAAAGGGTTAAGTCACTAGTCTTGAGTCAGGTAGTAAGATAAGAGCAGAGCCCTGACACATTGTCCAAAGTACATAGAGCTCTGTCCACGACAAAGCAACAAGGACACCCGATGTAGGAGCGGACGCACAGAGCTCTGTTACATTCTGGAGATCTCCATGTTTTTTGAAGAGTACCCCAAACGTATGTAAACTTTCAGTAATATTTATCTGCACTTTATAATTCCAGATCCTCAATTTCCATGAAAAAAAGCAATGATAACATTTTGCAGACTTGATTGTTTTATGATTATTTTACCTTATTTTTTGAAATTACTGTTTTTATCTTAGTTTTGCTTTATGTTGGTACCAGGGGTGATACTTGGTAGCTGCTAGTTATTGCCAGGCTTATTTCCTCATGCATACTGCCAGCATCCATGGGTCAGGTATTTGGTGATCTCTAAAAGAAACCAATAGTTAGAGAAAGTTAACCAGTTGTTACAACTATCCCAAGGTGTAATTTCTTAGACAAAATTAAATACTAGTTGAAAGAGGAACAAAACTTAAAAAATATACATTTTAAGGCAAAAAGTACATACTTCACTACTCATTATCATAAGATTACTTTTGTATTAATCTACATTAAGAACCCAAACAGCGTCTTGCGAATATGTTGGCGCGTTACAAATAAAGATAATAATTAGTTTGATTAAATAATATCTGATAATTACACTTGATCTATAGGGTTAGGCTAATATCATCTACCAGACCGAATAATATTAATAGTGATGCTTAGTGTCCAGTAATATGGATCTCTCTAATCTCCTTTTACTTTATTGAATCAAAACGGGGCTAAAAATCTAATTTATTCTAATCATAGTAGGGGCCACTCCAATGAATTTGTCAGCAACAAAACACTTTAAGTGGTGATAAATTTAGTTATAAAATAGATAGTAATAGTATCAATGCAAGTACTGTATATACTCAAGTATAAGCCGACTTTTTCAGCACATATTTTTATGCTGAAAAAGCCCCCCCATGGCTTATACTCAAGTGAAAAAAAAATCCTCCTCCTTCCCCCACTTATCATCATGCCCCGCCCCCCTTATCATCCACCTCCTCCCCCCTTATCATCATTCTCCTCCTTCCTCCCTCCTTATCATCATCCTGCAACTTCTCCTCCTTCCCACCCTCCTTATCATCATCCTCCTCCTTCTCCTTCTTCCCCCCTCCTTATCATCATCTTCTTTCTCCCATAACCTCCTCCTTACTGCACCCTCTCCAATCCCTTTCTCCCTCTCTCCTTACTTGCTACTATGCTCCGATGAGCTGAAGCCGATCCTGACGCTGCAGCACGTCTTCCGTACCGGCATATGCTAATGATGTGACGTCACATGTGCGTCACGTCATTAGCATATGTCGGTACAAAAGAGGGGGCTGCGGCGTCAGGATCAGCATCTGCTCATCGGAGCATAGTAGCAAGTAAGGAAAGAGAGAGACAGGGATTGGAGAGGGGGCAGAAAGGAGGAGGGTTTGGGAGAAAGAAGATGATGATGGGGGGAAGGAGGAGGATAATAAGGGGGGAGGAGGAGGATGATAAGGGTGGGAGGAGGAGGATGATCAGGGGGAAGGACCCTCTTTTCAACCCTCGGCTTATACTCGAGTCAATACGTTTTCACAGTTTTTTGCGGTAAAATTAGGTGCCTCGGCTTATACTCAGGTCGGCTTATACTTGAGTATATACGGTATATATTTTGTAACTAAATGTATTACCACTTAAAACATTCTGTTGCTGACAAATTAATTGGAGTGGCCCCTACTATAGTTAGAATACATTTGATTTTATTAGGATTAGATTATATTAGGATTCTGGACTTTCAGCACTGCAACCTGGGTTTGATTCCAGTCATGCAGGGTTGGGCCTGGTCAGTACTTGGATGAAAGACTATCTAGGAATACCAGAAGCTGTATGCTGTGGCCCACTGGAGAAGGAACTGATAACCCACTCTAGTATCTCGGCCACAAAAAACAAGTGGATCAGCATGACGATAGACATGAATGCCTGGTGTGTTACAGTCCAGGAGGTCACAGAGAGTCAGAAACGACTGAACAAAGTAAATAAAATTGCTCTACATGGTTTTAAAGAGCATAAGATTGCATGTTAAAATAAGAATTTTAACAACAGATAAAAATCTAAAGTTTAAGACTCTGTTTACATCAGTGATAGTCAACCTGGTGCCTAGTGAGCGATTCAAGCTTTCATGGTGGCCGGCGGGGTAAATTGTTAGGTGGCGTCTCTGACGAGTGACATCACGCGCCATAGACCCGCAGCACCACGCTTGGCTGGTTGGAGAGCTGGTGAGAGAGCTTAGCAGTCAGGACCGGATCACTATGTAGTAAATACAGGGCGATACATAGCTAGTGTCATATGATTTATGTAACCAGAATGAGATAGGGTAAACGGAGTTACTGCGTCACCGGTGGGCAGTAAGGAAATTTTACCATCAAAAATGGGTGGTAGGTATTAAAAGGTTGATGACCCCTGGTTTACATACAAAGTGTATCCTGCCTACTGGATGTTGCATGAGTAATAACAGATAGCCGAGCATGCGTTGTGGTGATTCGGGAGAGCATTGCTCTGCATTGTTAAATTTCCAGAGAGGCAAGAGAGCAGAAACCCGAATTTTCTGCAAGGCCAGTTCCCTTTAAACTGGAAATGTACGCAGTCTTACCATTGACTTGAATAGGGGACACACCCCTGCAACCTGATTGGCTGCAGTAATACAAAAACAAGTGGGCAGTCTATTCCACATGTGAAAATACAGGTATTTCAAACATTCAAAAGGTATTTCACATATTTTTACGAGATCTTTACTGTGATGTGGTCCAAATTGCGCTAATGTAAGTGGTTCTTTAACTCGAGAATGTTCAAAACATTTTACAAATTAAATAAATACAGAATTTAATTTATAACAATTGTATTCAATTTAGCTTTAACCTTGGATTCAAATAAGTTCTGTTGTAAGATTGTAGTTAAGAATAGTCACTTGATAACAGAAGTAAATAACAGAGCACGGTAGAGAAATATGAGAACTATATTCCCCTTTAGATATATCTCAGCTTTTTAAACTAAACAACTGGTCAGCACATGCTCAGTGTTTTCATTTCATATGACTTTAGACACAAAACAGATCCTTATAGAATAATTAACAATTATTTGCAATAATCACCAATCAGAATGAGATAACAAACTATGCTGTGTTCAATACTCTTTTTTCTATGTACTTAACCCCTGTATAGCACTACAGAATATGAGCCTTATTCAACTGAGCTTTCAGGAAATGCAGCCCGCAAGTTATTTTACTATGCAATTGCCGTCTTTTTGCGGGCTCGGACTGAGTTACGGCCTGCGATTCACTGTGATGTTTAAAATCGCAACTTAATGCCCCTCCAAGCCTTTGATCTTTCACGGTCGCAAGACTTCAGAACGCTAAAATCGCAAATCGCTATTCAATTGCTCCAATTCTCCCTCGCTAGCCACTCCGTCAAGCCCGCAAATGGCAAAAGTCGAACCACCAGTTATTGGTATCAAGGAGGACTCGCAAAGGGCTTAATGACATGTCCGGAGCACGTTAAAAGCAAATAAAAAATCAATACTGTACTTTTATTAAAAGGGAAAGTGATGTTAGGTCTTAGAATTAATAGCACACCATTCTCAAGCTCGCAAAACTGCTAGTACAATGTATAGCCAGCTTTTAATGCTCTTCTGTTGGGATGACAGAGTATCTTTAATACTCTGCAGATTTTGCAACCTCTGGTATCCAGGTCAGTATAGGGCTTCTCTCCTGCAGACCGCTCTACGTACTCAGGGCTCCTCCTTAATACTCCTGGCATGTCTCATTTAGTACTGAGACAGTCTAATCTTTGCATAGCATGTCAAGGGACAGCCTACCCTAACAAAGTAAAGGAATTCAAGCATGCCTTGAATAAGCATAAAAGACATCCTGAATATTTATTGAATCAAGCTTTTAGATAGATAGAATGGGCAACCTACATGGGCCTATTGGTTATTGTCTTTCATCAAATCTATTTTTCAACAGCTTTTTTAATAACTTTATTGTGGGCAAAATGTTTTCGAAAGTAAAATAAATAAAAATAGCCATTGCTACTGTGATATACATAGTCAAGTCACATTATTATGACCGAATAAGCGCCGTGTGCAGCATGGACAACAGCTGGCGGCGTGGTATTGAGTCAATAAGGTGCTGGAAGGTTGGCAAGGGTATCTGGAGCCATGCAGACTGCAGACGACTGCAGTGCATCTGACAGCTGCTGAAGAGTGTGAGGTGAAGGATCCATATGGCGAACATGGCAATCGAGGTGGTCCCACAGGTAGTCGATGGGTAGTCCGGGGAATTTGGAGGCCAGGGAAGGACTTGGAAGTCTTTGCCGTGCTCCTCCAACCATTCCCGTACATATCTGGCCATATGACATGTTGCATTGTCCTGCTGGAAGATCCCATCCACTCCAGGGAAGACCGGCTGAAATTGCCTTCCAGTGTGGACCCAGACCATAACGCTGCTGCCACCAGCTTGTGTTCGTCTACCAATGGTTGCAGAGTGTTTGTTCTCGAAGGTGTCAACATCTGTCCAGTCAATGGCGAAGAAAACGTGACTCATCAGAGAAGGCAACCAATCAGAAGAGGTCCAATTTCGGTACTGTTGTGCAAATTGAAGCAGTTTCTGATGATTAACCCTCTTCAGCATGGGTGCAGTGACCATTAGTTTGCTTTGGAGCCCCATTCCCAACATGGCTGGCTGTACTGCCATTTTAGACACACATCTGGGAACCCTTGGTTCATTTGGGCAGTGAGTTGCTCAGCTGTAGCGTGTCGGTTGGCCCTCCCAGACCTTCAAAGCTGACGTTCTCCTCTGACATCAATGGCGCATGGTGCTCCGCAGTTTCCACGCCGTTTATTTGTAATGGTGCCGATTTTCCAGTCACCGTACACTTTAACCACAGCAGCACGTGAACAGTTCACAAACTGCGCTGTTTCAGAAATACTGTCAGCCAATGACCATCCCATTTACAAAGTCACATTTTACCCATGACAGCGATGGTTGATACGTTTGCAGAATGCCTACATGTCCCCTTATATACACATCAAGCCAGCTCACGTCGCGCCGCTGACGTTAAAAGTAGGTGGTGCTCGTAATAATATGACTCGACCCTGTACAATTATTCCTTACTGCAGTAAACTCATTAGCTTTCCATTAAACCCAATGGCAGCACTGACAATTGAAGATGCCACATGCCCATAGTGAATTTACAAGCCTCCTTTACATTCAAAGACTCCTCCCACCTCAGAAGGTAGATTACTGGAAGCTAAAATGGTGGATTCCACAGCAGCAGAATTGCATATATATACGATAATAAATTAGAGGCTGTATTAATATTAAAACTAAAAAAGGTGGAACAAAATATAATTTTTTCAATCTAAATTACAAATTAATTTTTTCACATTCTTAAAACTATATTTCACATGTAACTCTTTAAAACAGTAAGATTTAAGAACATGACCACACTTTGATGTAAACTAAACTGCAACATATTAGGCAAAATACTTGTTTCTTTCAAAAACAAAATGGCTCCTTCAGTAAACCAGCCACTAGATGGTGTAGTAGAGCCAGACAAGCTTCAGTGCGCATGCTCGGTGATGCGCAAGTACCTCAGTTGTAGTGTTTACTTTTATTGCGCATGTTCCCAAAGGCTTGAGGCGGCGCATGCGTAAAGTACTTAACACAGCTCATCTCAGGAGTACGCTTCAATTCGTACTGCGCATGCGTAATGCTGCTTTGACTGCGCGCACCACGGAGCGCATGTTCCTTACACGCTAACAGCTCCCACTGCGCATGCTCCAGGCTGGTAGCTACCTTCTCACTGAGCATGCGTGCTTGACCTACCTCTAGCGCATGCGCAGGCCGCGTTGTCAGGGGTGACGTGTCCCGGTGACAGCCTGGCAGGAAGTAGCGGCCTCGGACTAAGGAGAGGAGATAGCACCATGCTCAAGAAGTTCGACAAGAAGGACGAGGAGTCCGGTGAGAACCGGGTGGTGTGTGACAGGGGGTGCCCTTATGTGCGAGACTGAAAGGAGGCCTGAGCTGTGCCCTGGTTTAGGGGAGGGGGACAGTCTGGAACAGGGGGGACACTGAGGAACTGGGGAGGGGGGGACACTGAGGAACTGGGGAGGGGGGACCTGGTAAGGGGGTCAATGAAGGACTGGGCAGGGGGACACTGAGAGTCTGGGGATGGTAAACACTGAGACTGGGCAGTGGTGACACTGACTAGGGTGTGGGTGATACTGAGAGACTGAGGAGAGTGAGACAAACTAGAGCAGGGGGTGACACTGAGGGGGTGGCTAACTAGAGCAGGGGGTAACACTGAGAGACTGAGGAGGGGGTGACTAACTAGAGCAGGGGGTGACACTGAGAGACTGAGGAGGGGGTGACACAGAGACTGAGAAGGGGGTGACTAACTAGAGCAGGGGGTGACACTGATAGACTGAGGAGGGGGTGACTAACTAGAGCAGGGGGTGACACTGAGGGGGTGACTAACTAGAGCAGGGGGTGACACTGAGGGGGTGACTAACTAGAGCAGGGGGTGACACTGAGAGACTGAGGAGGGGGTGACACTGAGAGACTGAGGAGGGGGTGACACAGAGACTGAGAAGGGGGTGACTAACTAGAGCAGGGGGTGACACTGAGAGACTGAGGAGGGGTGACTAACTAGAGCAGGGGGTGACACTGAGAAACTGAGAAGGGGGTGAGAAACTAGAGCAGGGGTGACATTGAGAGACTGAGGAGGGGGTGTCACTGAGGAACTGGGGAGGGGGGACCTGGTAAGGGGGTCAATGAAGGCCCGGGCAAGGGGGACCTGGTAAGGGGGTCAATGAAGGACTGGGCAGGGGGGACCTGGTAAGGGGGTCAATGAAGGACTGGGCAGGGGGACACTGAGAGTCTGGGGATGGTAAACACTGAGACTGGGCAGGGGTGACACTGACTAGGGTGTGGGTGATACTGAGAGACTGAGGAGAGTGAGACAAACTAGAGCAGGGGGTGACACTGAGGGGGTGGCTAACTAGAGCAGGGGGTGACACTGAGAGACTGAGGAGGGGGTGACTAACTAGAGCAGGGGGTGACACAGAGACTGAGGAGGGGGTGACTAACTAGAGCAGGGGGTGACACAGAGACTGAGCAGGGGGTGACACAGAGACTGAGAAGGGGGTGACACTGAGAGACTGAGGAGGGGGTTACAAACTAGAGCAGGGGGTGACACTGAGGAGGGGGTTACAAACTAGAGCAGGGGGTGACACTGAGAGACTGAGGAGAGGTTGACAAACTAGAGCAGGGGGTGACACTGAGAGACTGAGGAGAGGTTGACAAACTAGAGCAGGGGGTGACACTGAGAGACTGAGGAGAGGTTGACAAACTAGAGCAGGGGGTGACACTGAGAAACTGAGAAGGGGGTGAGAAACTAGAGCAGGGGTGACACTGAGAGACTGAGGAGGGGGTGACAAACTAGAGCAGGGGGTGACACTGAGAGACTGAGAAGGGGGTGACACTGAGAGACTGAGGAGGGGGTTACAAACTAGAGCAGGGGGTGACACTGAGAGACTGAGGAGGGGGTTACAAACTAGAGCAGGGGGTGACACTGAGAAACTGAGAAGGGGGTGAGAAACTAGAGCAGGGGTGACACTGAGAGACTGAGGAGGGGGTGACAAACTAGAGCAGGGGGTGACACTGAGAGACTGAGAAGGGGGTGACACTGAGAGACTGAGGAGGGGGTTACAAACTAGAGCAGGGGGTGACACTGAGAGACTGAGGAGGGGGTGACACTGAGAGACTGAGGAGAAGGTGACAAACTAGAGCAGGGGGGGACACTGAGAGACTGAGGTGGGGACAAACTAGAGCAGAGGGTGACACTGAGAGACTGAGGAGGGGGTTACAAACTAGAGCAGGGGGTGAGACTGAGGAGAGGGTGACAAACTAGAGCAGGGGGGGACACTGAGAGACTGAGGGGGGGGGACAAACTAGAGCAGTGGCAAACTATGTGTAAGGAGTAATGTGCACACCAATAGTATGTTTTGTACCCCCAAGTACACGTAATATAAAAGACAATGTACTTCCCAAGTAGGCAAAGGAGAGTATATCCTCTAGGACACATAATATAAAGGATAAATCCCTGGCAGTTTATAAGACATAGCATAATGTTCCCCAACTGTAGTGTAAGGAAAACTGTTTACAATATGTTGAAAAATGTGTCTTCATTATATATGCAGTGTACCCCCAACTGTGCATAATGTGCCCAATAATGTTCTTCCATTTATGCATAATGTGTTGTTATACCACCAACTGTCTAAAGCAGAAGAAGCAATGTACCCCCTACAGTATGCAATATATGGAATATTGTCCCCAGTAATAATCCACAATTAGAGATAATATAGCCCCAAGTATCTGTAACGATGAACCCTTCGCTGTAAATAAGATATAAGAAAATGCCCTCAACTGTAACTAATATATGCAGTAATAAAAGTAAACTTTGCCTGGTATAAAGAATATTATGCCAGCAATGCATGCCCATAATCTACCCGCTGTCATACAAGACAGTGTCTGACTCTCTGTGACCCTATGGACTGCAGCTCGCCAAACACATCTAGTGTCTGGTTGTGCTCATCCATAAGGTTTTTTTGGCAAAGATACGGGAGTGGTTTTCCAGTTCCTTCTCCTAGTGGGCCGTGATTTGTCTGAGCGCTCTGCTATGACCTGCCCATCTTGGATGACCCTACATTGTATAGCTCACAGCTTCGTTGAAGTACACAAACCCCTTCACTGTGACAAGGTAGAGATCCAAAAGGGGAATAGAAAACATACACTTAATATTTTCTAAATTAATATAAATTCCTTTATATGTTAACACAGGGCTCAACCAATCCCAGGAGCCAGGGAGATACAGATCTTAAAATGTTACTGCTGGCTCATAACTTTTTGTTATTATGCGTGTAATTTTGTACATAATCTAAACCCTGGCTCCTAAACTGTTTGGCTGGCTCCTAACTAACGTGTCTGGCTCCTAAGTTTTAGATAAACTTCTCAACCACTGAATTAATAATAGGAAAAAAAAGTTAAAAGGTCGTAGACCTCTTATTATCTAAGGAAATAATATTAAACAGGCTTTCTATAAAAACATTTAATGCGTGCATATACAGAAATATAGATCTGGTATCATTTAGTTCTAGCAACTTTTAATCTGCAAAGTAACATTTTAAACATTTTAGACTATTTTGTTATGGCAAGGT